>CM047431.1:8149776-8749776 GCA_026168455.1 Theocolax elegans
AAATTGTTAATTTTTTGTTTAACCGAAATTACATGCTTATTTAACTCTCCTTAATCCTTTCCAAGTGTTTATTACTTTTTCGATTTAAATTTACCTAAATATTTATCAGCGACAAATTTTAATATTCATATTATATATTTATTAAACTTTTTATAAATTAAAAACTAACTTTTTATGCTAGGAAATATACGATTTGTAATTATAAGGAAATAAAGATTATCGATGTTGATAAACAAACGATTGTTTGTTTATTAACGTTATGATATATTCTAAAATCATCAGCCATTTTTTTAAGTAGAATAATATTAATTAATTAATAAAATTAATTTATCATTTTCGTACAACTTAAAAATACACCCCATATACTTACACTCTAAACTGTAAAGTAGAAAATTTGACGTAAAATTGTAGAAATTGAACAATTTTTTCTTTTCATAAGTAAAAAGTATGTAATATATTCTTTCAAAAAGTAAAAAATATCATTTATTGCTTTGGGAAGTTGAAATAATTAAATTATTACTTTTGAAAGGTAAAAACAATCAACTGTTTACTTTTGAAAAGTAGAAATAGTAAAACATTTACTTTCTAAAAGTATAAAATATCTGTACAAAATTTTAAAGTCGAAATAGTTAAATTTTGACTTTTGTAAAGTATGTACAATTAAATGTTAACTTTCGAAAATAAGAATGGTGCAAATTATCTTTTTAGAAAGTTGAAAATATCACTCTTGTTCATAAAAATTAAAAAATTTTAATTTTTACTTTTGAAAAGTAGCAGCAGCTAAATTTCTATTTTTAAAAAGTAAAAAATGTTGCAATAGAATTCGGAAGAAGAAAATGTCTTGTTTTTACTTTTGAAAATTTAACAAGAGCAAATTACAACTTTCAAAAAGTAGACACAATACTTTATATTTATATAAAAGAAAAATTGATAAATTTTGTTGTTCAGAATTAAAGAAAATTATTTTATATGCAATGTATATTATTATGTTTGAAAGCTGAGAAAGAAATCTTTCGATTTATATCTTGGGTTTATGTTTTTTAAGGGCATGGATTAAATAATAAACGGTATATTACTGCGGCGGCCGGGCCCAACGGGCAAAACGCGTGATTCGGGCGCTCCGCGCAGTCCTGCGCCGTCTCTCATATTTAATTGTTTTTGTGCTTTTCATTTCTCCAATTTGTATTTTTCAGGGTTTGAAGCTTAAAACTTCCTCTTTCGATTGGTATAATTTATTTTAAAAAATAGCGTATCCCACGTTGAGTAAAATCGATTTTAATTTTCAATTCACTTTTTCTACCTTCAAAATAGGCTTTAGGGCAAAAATGACCATACCGTTCGAGAGCTAAGAAAAAAAGCTGTCGATTTATGTCTTGAGTTTATTTTTTAAGGATTACTGGTCAATTCTTCAGTGTGTTGAACACAGCGCCTTTTGAGCGAAAAAGGCTCCGCGCGCGCCGGGCACATAATAATATACATTGCATATCAATTAATTTACTTTAATTCTGAACAATAAAATTTATCAATTTTTCTTTTATATAAATATAAAGTATTGTGTCTACTTTTTGAAAGTTGTAATTTGCTCTTGTTAAATTTTCAAAAGTAAAAACAAGACATTTTCTTCTTCCGAATTATACTGCAACATTTTTTACTTTTTAAAAATAGAAATTTAGCTGCTGCTACTTTTCAAAAGTAAAAATTAAAATTTTTTAATTTTTATGAACAAGAGTGATATTTTCAACGTTCTAAAAAGATAATTTGCACCATTCTTATTTTCGAAAGTTAACATTTAATTGTGCATACTTTACAAAAGTCAAAATTTAACTATTTCGACTTTAAAATTTTGTTCAGATATTTTATACTTTTAGAAAGTAAATGTTTTACTATTTCTACTTTTCAAAAGTAAAAATTGAATCGCATCTCCTTCTTTAAAATATAAATTTTATTTTTTGACTTTTTTGTTCATACGGTAATTTTTTCTTACTTTCAAAAAGTGAAATATAAAAAATTTATCCTATTTAAAGGAATAAAATTGATTTTTTTTTAATTTAAAATTATACGACATTGTTTTCTACTTTTAAAAAGTAAACATTTGATTGTTTTTACCTTTCAAAAGTAATAATTTAATTATTTCAACTTCCCAAAGCAGTAAATAATATTTTTTACTTTTTGAAAGAATATATTACATACTTTTTACTTATGAAAAGAAAAAATTGCTCAATTTCTACAATTTTACGTCAAATTTTCTACTTTGGAGTTTAGAGTGTACCCAAATATGAAAGAATTCATATGAAATTCAATCTCATAGGCTGTTTCACGAAAGTTATACGCAGTTAACGAAAAATTGTGAAAAAAATATGTTTAAACTTAATTGCCAATAACTCGGAAAGAAATATACGCAGATACTCAAACTTAAATCCATTAAATAGTTGAGATCAAGTAGATATCGTTTAAAAAAAAAGAAGCTCAAATATCTCAATTTGGACAAAAGTTATGGATAAAATAAGAATTATATAAAATTTTAACGAAAATTTAGTATTAAAATTTGATAGACTTTTTATGCAAATATTTCGTCTAATTCTTATTTTTTCCATAACTTTTGTCCAAATTGAGATAATTGAGCTTCTTTTTTTTAAACTATATCTACTTGATCTCAACTATTTAATGGATTTAAGTTTGAATATCTGCGTATATTTCTTTCCGAGTTATTGACGATTAAGTTTAAACATATTTTTTTCACAATTTTTCGTTAACCGCGTATAACTTTCGTCAAACAGCCTATGAGATTGAATTTCATATAAATTATTTCATATTTGGGTACCAGAAAACAGCTCTCAAAGTTGCAACATAATCTGTTTCCCGGAAGGTGGAACCCTCCTTATTAGTCTGTTTCAAATATCGACAGATTCGCTTTACCATTTTCCACTCCTCATCATTTGGATTGTTCTGATGCCTACTCGGCACATTCACAGCGTACGCTACGTCCGGACGAACAGTATTCACCAAATATAAAAGAGAACCTACAATTTCTACAGTAATTTTATTATTAAGCTAAGATTCTTCCCTTTCGCGTCTGTTAAGATTTCTTACGTGATTTGTTATTATCGATGTCTTTTGCGGATGCATTTCACTGTACCTTCTTAGGCTCAGATTTCTCAGCCTCATTACGTTCGGAGTACTCCTCCTTCTCTTTGACCCATTTCTTCACTTTTCCCTCAGCCCAACTTATCCTTTCTTCTATGGCCCACTTATGTTCTATGAAACATTGGGCCGCCAAATCTCTGTCAGCCCACATCGATTCTCTTATCTGTTTTACTTCCAGCTTAAGCTCCTTTGTGATTTTAGCGTTCTCAGCTTCCAGCTTATTCATTTTGTCCAGCGTTTCTGTAAAATTTGAAAAATCATTAAAATTTGTTACATTTCAACTTTTATCAACCTTTTCACTTTCTTTTGATGAATTCAAATAATTTTGTTCATTGTCTTTTTCAAATTCAAGCTTAACTGACCTCGAACGACGGGTTTTCAACAGATCCAAATCCAGTTTAACTTTTTGTGTATTTTTAATAACTGGGATAGTTTTGTTACCTTGGAGTTTCAAGCTTAATTTCTTAATCGAATTTTCGTTTCGCTCCTCGGGCTCATCCAATTTTAAAATCTCATCGACTTCCAGCTTTTCTGCTGTTCACCGTCAGTTCCTTCCAACCTTTCTTCCATCTTGCATGATTCGGTTTCCTCATGGTGGCCTGAAGAAATCTCTTCCGCTGAAGCCACCTCTTCAGCCCTCATTCTTTCGATTTCTCGCCGCGCGGACGATAGAGTCTCCTCATCCACGGTCGAGTTGTCTATAAATTTAAATAGCCATTTACTTAATGAACGTAATCAAGAAATGGTATTTTATCACAGAAGGCAATATGTTCGAACAACCTCAATTTGATGGACACAATCAAATGAACGACTTCAAACATTTTAATTTTTAATTAAGGTGAAGCTCAAGTAACGAACACAATCAAAAGAAGAAAGGTCAAAAGCCTTACCCTGTACTGTGATATAGCAGTACACACGATGCAGCAACAACAACATACACTACATCGCATGCATCGGCCAACACAAAAATTTGGATCTGTTTTGCATGCATTATTAAAAGAAAATTAAGTATGTACAGCTAGATATATACAGGGTGTCCCATTTTAAATAACGGATGAGAATATCTCAAAAAATATTGGAGATAGAAAAAAACTTTCTATACAAAAGTTGTAGGGTTTTTAAGGGGCCAACTGACGGTGATATTAACCATAATCTGAGGCCAAGGGTTAAGGTTATTTGAAGGACAAAATGTTTTTTTCAAATAGGAATCACTACTTTTGACCTCGGAAATGGAAAGGGCGGGAAATTTTACGTTCAGTATGATCATGGCCAAGATTATGGTCAAGGTCATGGTCAGGATCAAAAGAGTAAACGCGTACAGACCTTACGAAAAAAGCCAACCCTATAAAAATATTGAGATGCAGGAACTGTAGGGTTGCAAGAAAGCCAACTGACGGTATCCTTGACCGTCACCTCAAGGACAAAGGTCAAGGTCATGTTAGGAATTGTAAGATCTCGACCATCACTCGCTCTCAGCCTTACCCAGGATTAACGACGTGGACGTGCCGAGTTTCTAATCCCTCTGTGTGTGTGTGTATGTGTGTGTGTGTGTATGTGTGTGAAAAACGCATAATTCACAGCCTCGCTTTAGTTGACCTGATTGAAATAAGATCATTCATCCGTCAGCCCCTTAGTACATAATGCCTGATTATACCTCCAATAAAATAGTAGATATTATTCTTGCGCTTGGAGAATGCCACGGTAATTATGCTCAAGCAGCAAGAATATACCGTAATTGTTTTCTTAATAGAAGACACCCAAACGATCGTACCATTGCGAGACTTGTAGAGCGTCAACGACAACGACCACTTGGTCCGCGAGAAAAACGGAGAAATAATGTACCAGAAATGGATCATCCACATGTGCTTGCAGTATTAGGTTTGGTAGCAATTGACCCCCACATTAGTACTCGAGCAATTGCAAGACAATTAGGTATTTCAAAATCCACGATACACCGAATTTTGAGAGTTCACAGATTCCATCCTTACCACGTAACATTGACACAACAGTTACTTGCTGGGGACTTTGAATGAAGGCGCCAGTTTTGTGCGTGGGCACAAATGATAATACAAGGAGATTCAGAATTTTTTAATTACGTCCTATTTAGTGATGAAGCTACTTTTCATAATACTGGTCAACTTTAACAGGCACGATTGCCATTACTGGTCTGTCGAAAATCCACATTGGCTTCAACAAGTGAATCATCAGCAACGTTGGAGTTTGACCGTGTGGTGCGGTATTATAAATGGAAACTTAATTGGTCCGTATTTCTTCGAAAGACATGTAAATTGCCACAACTATTTACGGTTTTTGAGAAATGATTTACCGGTTTTACTTGAAAATGTTGATCTGCACACAAGACAACGCATGTAGATTCAGCACGATGGTGCACCTGCTCATTTTGCCAGAATAGTTCGTGATTATCTGAACGTCAGATTCACTAATCAATGGATAGGACGTGGTGGATTTGACGAATGGTGTCCGAGATCTCCAGATTTGACCAGCTTGTATTTCTTTTTGTGGGGTTATCTAAAAAATATTGTCTACGCTGTAGTACCCACTACAAGAGAAAATATGATGGACCACATAACAATTGCATGTCGCAACATTCCAAGAATCGCTCTTCTAGCCACCATTAGATGTTTTCAAAATCGAATTCAGTTATGCCCTGATAATAACAAGCAATTATTTGAACATCTTATTTGATGAATTTCCTGATCAAAGCGTCTTTAAAATCAGATTAGATAACTTACCCCTAGAAGAACTATCGCCTTGCCTTGAGTGTCTGGGATAACCACACCTTGCCTTAAGTGGCTGGGACAACTATCGCCTTGCCTTAAGTGGCTGGGACAACTATCGCCTTACCTTGAGTGGCTAGGACAACTATACACCGATACACACACACACACAAAGAGGGATTAGAAACTCGCCACGTCCACGTCGTTAATCCAGGGTAAGGCTGAGAGCGAGTGACGGTCGAGATCTTAAAATTCCTAACACATGACCTTGACCGTTGTCCTTGAGGTGACGGTCAATAATACCGTCAGTTGGCTTTCTTCCAACCCTACAGCTCCTGCATCTCAATATTTTTAAAGGGTTGGCTTTTTTCGTAAGGTCTGTACGCGTTTACTCTTTTGATCCTGACCATGACCTTGACCATAATCTTGGCCAAGATCATACTGAACGTAAAATTTCCCGCCCTTCCATTTCCGAGGTCAAAAGTAGTGATTCCTATTTGAAAAAAACATTTTGTCCTTCAAATGACCTTAACCCTTGACCTCAGATTATGTTTAATATCACCGTCAGTTGGCCCCTTAAAAACCCTACAACTTTTGTATAGAAAGTTTTTTTCTATCTCCAATATTTTTTGAGATATTCTCATCCGTTATTTAAAATGAGACACCCTGTATATATATTATATATGGTATCCTTAAACCTTTTCCCATCGAGCTTAATCACGAGATAAATAAATAAAGGAAACTTTACCGATGTTGCATCTCGTTCCGTCTGTCATCATCAGGAACACAACCTCGTCATCGGCCATATCTGGATATACCATTCCAAATCGTTGTCTTGCATCAGCAGGAATAACCTCAAATTCCTCTCATCTAGGTTAAAAAATCAAGCATATCAGTTAACTGATGTAAATCGAGCTTATTTTCCAGCTAAACAAATGTTGCGAGCGAGCATGGACTACGTCAACAGTGCGCGGGAACTAGACCTCTCCTTCTCTCTCCCACTTCGAACTAATATGGCGCGCGTCCGCACCAACGGTTCCTCCTTCCCGCGCATTCTCCCTCGCGCGCACGTCGACATCTTGAATTCCGAGAATTCAGGCGAAAACGTGCATCAACAGAAATCTTTAATTTAATTTTAAGGCGCCCGACCGAAATCGCACGATTGCACGTGAATTTTACATAATTTGAGCGGCCTTCGAAACATTGAACTAATCTAGAATTTAACACTCCCGTATCGTGATTTGTATAAGTCGAGCACTGCTATTTTATTCGCGAACACACACTGTAAAATCTTAACATCAACCTTACCTCTTGATTTAGGGACATCATAAGCCTTTTCGCTCTTGTTATCCATCACGAAATCTAGCTGAGTAAAGAAAAAAAATCAATAAACGTCTTCGAGTCGCCGGTGATTCCTGTCTCACAGGAAAGCGATCTCCTTCCTTCGAACTTCTCTCGCGTCGAACTTTTCACCGAGTTTAAATCCAAAAACAAACACTGAAATTTCAAGCATTGCACTCGCGAGTAAACCAGCTTAATCCCACCGATAACCAGCGTGCAGTGGAAGCGTGCTGGGCCCATAACCTGTTGAGGATATGGTGGGATCAATGAGACTCGGGCGAAATAAAAATGAACACTCACTGTTTCAATAGACAAATGAAAAACACCGCTTTATTTTAATATAAGAATCTACAGAACAACGCACTGCGTGAAAAGCAAAGACGAGCAGAACGGGGAGCGAGTCGCCACGCGGCCGAGCTAAAGGAGAGAGAGAGTGTGAGTGCCACTGCGCTCGCTTGCGTACGCCCCGCGCGGCATTCTGGGTCCCGGAGTGGGGGTCGCCTCGGACTCGCCTGCTCGCTCCTTCTCCCTTCATCTCACACACACACCTTGCTCGCATAAAACCAACAGTTTTTATTAATAACTTTATTTTTTTTTATATCAAAACGTCATGCCCTTGCTTTTGTTTCAAACTACCAATATGAATTTTTTCAGATTTTAATTCAATATTTCCAATGTAATTTTACGTTGAAAGGTGTAGATCCCTGTAACTTAGGTCCGACATCCCGTTAAAACCACTTTTTTACATTTTCGTTGGTTTTAACTCTAAAATTTAAATACAAATTTAATAGCTTCTGTAAAAGTTAGCTACATTCTCTTAAGCGTATGAAGCTATACCTTATAACGAGCGCGAGTGACGATTTGAAAAGTTCGTCTTATTGGAAAAGCCCGCGAGCAAGCCGCGTAAGGACTAATAATGGTCCGGCACGCAAGCTTGTTGGGGAGAGACAATAGAGATTACGCGGGTTATGGTGAACACGCGCATCGCTGGTACTGCCTTTCTTGTTTATACGTGGTGATATAGGGAATCTCCGGTAAGGATTGATATCCGGGTTCCGGGATCCCATAGAATTAAGCGTGTTTGTGTACTGCACGGCTCCAGCGAGTCTCTAGGAACCCTACGCGCGAGTGAGCGTGACATAGAGGAAATTCAGCTAAACCAAGCGCACTGCCGGATGGTATTGACAGGTATGTGGTGCACTACTCGCGAACCGCCGAAGACCTAAAGATACTTTCTCTGCGGCTATGTTATAATTCAATATTGGCGGATTCCGTCCCTGCGCGACGGCTGGAAGATCAACGCGAGATTGCGATTGTGTACGCGTACGAGAGAGAGAGAGAGAGAGAGAGAGAGAGAGAGAGAGAGAGAGATTGATTTATCTTTATTTTGGCCTCTATGGGGTAAAAACCCCGTAAGCACTGTTAGCACAAGATTACAGAAATAAATTCTTATAACTATAAAATAAAATAACATTAAAATTGCGGCTGTAAAATAATATAGTTACGAGCAGTAAACTGATATAAAATAAAATAAATAGAAATAATATGTACAATTAAATAAATACTTAAAACTAAACAATAATAATTAAATTAACTGCTCTCAGAATACATCGCTCGAGTGAGATAGAATAAATGACAATAAAATACAATAAAATTAAAAAAACAAAGTTATAAAATTAAACATGCTAAACCATGTAACAATTGAATAAATAACAATTAAAAACGCAACTAAGCTGCTTCATCCAGGTGAGGGATGGACCTCGGCAACAAGCCCTCAGACACGACCCGCGAGGACCAGGGTGTTTGGTCGAGCCCAAACAGATGATTAAATAATGTGTTTTTGAAGCCGTCGACGCATGATGGGTCAAAATTGATGGAAGGGAGCTGATTCAAAATGAGGGTGGAGGTGATGACAAATGATTTATTTAAAGCTTCTGTACGTGGTGGAAGGTACATGAGTGATTTGGGAGGATGACAAGAGGAAGAGCGGGGATTTTGGCCAGGGGTATTAAGTATGGTAAAGTGGTTTGCTAGATATGAGGGTGAGTTGTGAGCAATAATATTAAACGCTAGGGAACCAATGACATATGAGCGTCTGGACTCGACCGACAGCCATTTTAGACCCAGTCTAAACGGGGTGACGTGTTCGCGTTTCGCTATGTTGCCCTATACAAATCTAACGCAAGCGTTCAACAGTCTTTGAAGTCGTAGATTTTTAGTTTGATCTACATCATTATATACCGCACACGCATAATCGAAATGGGGAAAAATAAGTGTTTCAACAAAACTCTTGCGGAGCTTAACCGATAATGCTTTATTGTAATAGCGTAGAGAATGCAGAACTCCGTGGACACGCCTAGAGATTGACATGACCTGCTTAGACCAGTCGAGGGTATGGGTGATCAGTAACCCCAGTGATTTTACCACATTCTCATAATCCAACAAGTCATTACATAGTTTAACCTTCGGGGCAGTGTTCAGGTTGATACGCGAAATAAAAGCCTGACTGCCCAGGATCATAACCTTCGTCTTTTTAACATTCAATGAGAGGCCATTTTCCGATGCCCAATTTGCGATCGCGTTCGCATCATGAGATACGCGTTGAACATCAGCATCTAAGTCAGATGGAAAGAACGAATGATAGACCTGGGCATCATCGGCAAATAACATATAGTTGCTGTACTTTAAAACCTTAGGTAAATTGTTGATGAAAATGGAAAATAAGATCGGACTCAGAACACTGCCCTTAGGCACACCAGCATTCACCTCGAGCCAGTCAGACAACATACCAACCTCGTCCACGACGGCCTGCGTGCGACCCACAAGGTATCTGTAAAACCAGTTAAGTATCGAGTCTGTACAGCCGATATCACCCAACTTGCGGATAAGTTTATCGTGCGGAACTGTATCAAAGGCCTTGGAGAAATCAAATAAAACTAAGATCGTGATCATTCTGGAGTCAATAGCTCTTCTAACATCATCTAATACCCCCAGAAGAGCTGATTGAGTACTATGGCCCTTTCTGAAGCCCGCTTGCCTGTCGATTAACAAATGATTAGATTCGAGGTACTCAATCAGCTGATCATGCACTAATCTCTCCAACACCTTTGAAATCTCGCAAAGCTCAGCAATTGGTCTCGTGTCCGAACACGATTCCATCCTACTCGACTTCGCCAACGGAAACAGCACGACCCTCTTCCAGCAATCGGGGAACCATCCGGCAGAGAGCATACCGTTAAAAAGTTCTGTTAAAGAGAGAGAGAGAGAGAGAGAGAGAGGGAGGAAGAGAGCGCAAGTAACCTCCTCTGGTTACACTACGTGGCGAGACCTCACGCGGTCTTTTCTTATTTCGATACTTGTTTATAATTATTCTTTGTTAACTCAGATTTCTCTTTTAAGTAATATATAAGTTTTATTGATAAACAATAATCGTGTAGGAATTTGATTATTAATTACCGGCGTTAAATATTTCCGTTATCCCGTTGTTATTCAGCACGCAATGCCTGAAACCGAACAAGTACGCCAGATCAACAATTAATCTCGTGGTTGTAACGGACATCACAACGGTAGGTTGTGCGCGGGATCGGCTGGTTCGAATCCACCGCGCACTTTCGGAGTACTGCCTAGGGAGTATAACTAGGCAGTGCAATTGCAATTACTCCTTATACCCCTTACCGACACGAGAAAGTATAGACGGTTATAGTTTGCATAAGCATCTTTTTCTGTAATTTACAAGAAATAACATTATTTGATTTTATAAGTAAATAATTGAATTTTACAATAACTTGATATTGTCAGAATTAGTAAATAGTCGATTGTTGATGGTCAATAATAAATAAATCCAATTTATTTATGTAAGTGCGCAACGTTTCGTCTGCTAGGTTTGCAGACCTCTTCAGTGCTGAATTTATTAGACAAAATTATAAACACTTATATCAAATTTTATAATACTTGTGAATTAAAAATCAAATTTTACCTTAATATTGAATATAATGTTGCAGCCCAAGTGAGCTTCGTCTAATAACATTTGATACGAAATCAACGAGTATTTATACAAAAACAAAATAGGTGTGTGTTTACGAACTATACGTCATAGTTTGTGTACATTCGTCTCTTTAAACTATATTTATAATATTTCGCTATTCACGATTTAAATGTTGAGTCTCTTCTATTTTGTTAATCGTCGAATTATGATGATTGATATGTAGCATTTCCGAAATGAGTCTTTTTTTATAACAAGATTCTTTATCTATTATTTTTGCATCTTCCCAGTTAAAATTATGATTTACGTTATTTAAAATATGTGCAGTAACAACGGCTTCTGGATTCTTATTGTTCTGATGTTTTTTTATTCGATTTTTAGGCAGCGTTTTGTTTCTTCAATATAAATAACCGGGCATTTAATACAAGATAACTTGTAAACTGCCCTTGTCTCCTCCCATTTTGATGTTTTATCTTTGCCTAATTTGTGATTAATTAATGGAATAGTGATAATATTATATTTTCTTAGCATTCAGGAACATTTATTGAAAAACTCTTTATTATGAGTGATATGGTACATATTGGGATTTTTTCATATATTTATCATTGTTTTTTATTGTAATATTAAGTTTTCTTTTATTTAATACTTCAAAATTTATTTATTGGTTCAAAATTTACTAATAATGATATTCTAACAACGATTAAAAATGTTAATAACTAATAACTAATTAAATCACTAATGATGACAACATTCAACCATTATTGGAATATCCAGCCCCAACTAACTTAAATCAGTTACGTCGGTTTACGCGGATGATTGGCTGGTATTCCAGATTTATTGATAGGTTAGCTGAGTACAAGGTACCGCTAAACTACTTGACTCGTAAGAACGTGAGATGGCACTGGAAGGCCGAACAACAGGAATCTTTTGATAAGCTAAAACTTGCCCTAATCCAAGCCGTTAATTCTCCCGTCTTGCAATAACTTTTTGGCTGCTACTGCCGGGAGTTGTATTGTGGTGGATAGAGTGCCTCTATATTAGCCCCTGATTTTAATGATGTCAGGGGCCACCGCGTTTGGAAGGATCTTTGCCGCAATTGCCGCGGCTACCTCCTATACTGTCGTGGACTCGTCCATGTCCTTGAGGGAGAGAGACTCTCTGTGAGTCAGTAGTTGGACTTCCACTGTCTCTCCACTCTCCACAACAACTCTCTCTCTCTCTCTCTCTCTCTCTCTTTCTCTACAAAATTTTTAACTTCAATTATTTAAGGGCATATTTTATATTTTATATTTAGTATTTTCTACTTTATATGCGTTTTATGCGTTAAAATTTGTGACTTATTATTGCTTCTGAAATTAGGTATTGTGCAGTACATATATTACTTATTTTAGCGTATTTGTAGTTACTGTTGTAATTTAATTTGTCATACTATAGAATAACGCGTTCCACTTGTAGAGTATGTAATCAGCAAGATAGCCGTCGTGATACTAATGTACTTCTATGTATGGGATGCAATAGTCTTTTACATATTCTTGCGTACCCGAAGGGACGGATTTGGCAGGACCTTACCATCGCTGCCCACGAGTTATAGGAGCGATTGCCGATGAGCCAATGAATTTACCATCAGATATGGCAACAGATCAGTCAGCAATTTCTATGAATGATGATATTACTCCGGTGGCGTCTTTTACTTCTCGCCCCAGTTCTTCATCTGGTATTATCTTAACTACTCCTTTGAGTATTGGAAATAAGCGCTAATTTTCATCATGTTCTTCACGGGACGATGCTCTACCCGCCAAAGTCGCCCGCACTGGTGATGATAATAATAATAATATTGCTGAAATAATGGCTATTTTAGGGCCTCTCATGAATGCTCAAACGTCCGAATTACGCGCGTTGATTGTGTCCACCTCGAAAACTCAACTTGACGCCATAAATGAGTTGCAAGCCGGCTTAAAAACGGCGAATCTGACCTTACAATCGCACAGTGCTGAGATTGGTGAATTGAAGGCCAAAGTCGCTGTTCTTGAGGCGTCAGCACCTGCCCCATCGACCGCTTGATCCGCTGAAATTAGCACTTTACAGCACAATTATTCCTCAATTCGGTCAAGGGTCGAACTCTCTGATGAGTGTGAGGTTCTGGTCACGGGTTTGCCTAAAAACATCACTACTGATAACCGTACGTTGGCGGTAAAACTAGTCACGGTGCTGCAATTGTCACATCTAATCCCGCATATATTTTCGACACGTGATTGGACGATTAGGGGTCGTAACAGGGAAGCGGCGAAGTTCAAAGGCTTGTTGTGAAATTTTTCCAGGCTCGCTTCCGTGATGCCCTTATTAGCAATGCGCGTATGCTTGCAAATTTGGATTGTTCGAAAGTTTTTGGCGAGGGTGATAATTCTCGCATCTATCTGCGTGCCTTATGGCCAAAGCCCGTGTTTCTCTTCTACTCCAAAGCCTTAGAAGTTTCGAGGGAGCGAAAATTTCTATGACCGTTTGTTCGCGATTTGAAGGTCTTTATTAGACGTTCGCAGACTGATGCCCCTATCGAAATTGAGAGCGTTGACGCACTATTGAACCTGCCACCTCTTCCAGTAATACAGCGCGAAACTACTTCACAGATTCATGCTGAGCAGACTATGGATTGTAGCGTTTTGATAAATGAAACACGCGATTGACTGCCGATGGATGGTCGTGGTATTGTCGGTGGTACTTTTTCTTCTTTTCTGTCTATCGCTCATTCGAATGTAAATCGCTTGTGCACTCATTTTAACGAAATAGAACTTTTATTAGCAGATAAGCACTATGATTTCTTAGCTATTTCCGAAACGTTTTTAAATCCCGACATAGCTGACAGTGTTTTACGTATAGATAAGTATGCATTTTATAAACTGGATAGATCTGGTAAACTAGGTGGCGGCGTAGGTGTCTATATTAAAGACCATTACCCAGTAACTGTTGTAGATCATTCGAACCAGCAATTTGATAATACTCCGGAGTTCCTTATATTAGAGGTATTAGTGTCAAATACAAAATTACTTTTTGCTGTCGTCTACCGTCGTCCTACTGCTGCATTTCCGATAAAGTTTTTTGATTGAAGTTATAACAGCTCTTGGTGTTACATATGATCATATCATAATAACTGTCGACTTCAATATAAATCTATGCTCGATTTCGTAAGCATCAAATTTTCTGCGGTCTAATATTGCTGAAAATTCACTGTATTTGGTCCCATCTGATCCGACTCATCATGCCATCTATAGGAATCGTCTAGCACATACTTGGTTAGATATTTTTATTGTTGACGACCAGAACAGGGTTTTGAGTTATAATAAGTCCGATGCACCATTTATTGCGAGGCATGACCTTATTGACTTACGGTATAAGTTAGAGATTGAGTGCCCCCCACCCAGACGGATTTTAAGAAGGAGGTTATCCACCATTAACGTTTTATCACTGTGCAAGACTCATGTGATGGTGTCATCATTGGGGCGATCTCTCTGCCAGATGGTCTGTATTTTGTCGTCTTGGTCTCACAAAGCAGTCTCTATCGGATCCAACGGCTTGTTTCAGCCTTGACCAGCTTAATAGTCATTATGCAGGTATATCAAATGTCGCTCCGGATATCACACCTAATGAAATTTTCTCTATTTTTTCTGATATGCCAGTTGACCATCGGTTCCTTCTATTTTGCCTTCATCATCACGCGCAGTCGGACATGATCAGATCTCTTTATCTATGCTACAGTTGGCTGCCCCACTGAAGAGTCTGGGCATCATTTTAAATCTGTCCTTAAATTGGAACGAGCATGTCGTTAATATTAGGCAGAAGGTTTTTATGGGGTTACGATCCCTTAAGTAATTCCGTCACGCTCTTTCCAAGGATGTTAGACTCTTACTGGTGAGAAGCCTCATTTTTCCTCATTTCGACTATGCGGCCGTTGTTTATCTCTCTTTGAGTCGTGAACAAAATCTGCGTTTGCAACGTGCTAAAATGCCTGCGTGAGGTTTGTCTGCGGAAACATAAACTGGCGTGAACATGTCACTCCTTATAGAATTGAGTTGGGCTGGTTATCGGCAGTGCGTAGGCGTGAAGTTCTGGCGGGTACACTTACTTTTAGGATTCTGAGTAGTAGGTCTCCCTCATATTTATATGACAGATTTTCTCTTGTAAACATGCAACCTGTCTGCAGATTTGTACTCCGAATACTACTTATGTCACATACTGCTCCTACCTACTTAATTCACTTCCGCTACCCTTACCTGAATTCTTTGTCGATAATTTAATCGAATTTAGAAAATTACTGTTAGACTGGTTTGTTAACTGCGACAATATTTATAATCTATTTTAATAAAATCTGTTACTTAGTTCTATTATTTATTATTTATTAATTTATGCTACATTTTATATGCGCTTGTGTAGACGGATCTTATTTAGTTTTACTGGTCTCGCGGCGAATACCTATCAATTTATCCATCCATTGATCTATTTACTCATATATCTGCGCACATACTTCTTATTACGTATGGATAGTCGTTTATGCTATGTAAGCTTACCTCGGTAAATCTGCGATGCACCTTTATATCTACTGCGAATGTTCTGTCGTTATTGTGTAATTTGATATATTGTATTCACTGTATTTATTTAACATTGGGGCCTTTTGGGGTTATACCCCCAGGCCAAATAAACAATCTAATCAATCAATCAATCTCTCTCTCTCTCTCTCTCTCTCTCTCTCTCGCCTCTGGCTTCGCGACGAATATCTACTTACCGTTATATCTTATATAATGACCAAGAAAAAGATAGACGTGTACGTTTAAAATTAGTTAAAGAAGTTTTAAAGTATTGGCCTTTTTTGTATTATTCATTATCGGAGACGAATCGATTAGAAAAATTAATTACAAACAATCAATATTAAAAGATGGAACATTTGGTGGTCATGTAGAAATTCTAGCCTTTCTCTCATTATACAACATAAATATGGTTATGTATCAAAATGATTTCTTTCCGTTTTCGTATGGTAAAAGTTGCAATAGTAATAAATTAATATTTTTATTATCTGCAAGCATGGATAATTTTCATAATGATATTTTGGAATGTCACAATGGTTGCTTCGAATAAGATCATACAAATTTTTACCAAAAAATCATATTATAATAAAAATACAAAAAAGATTAAGGCAAGGAAACATTTTCAAAATTTAAAGAATATGACTGAGGAGAGATTGGATAAGAAGAGGAAAAAAGATATAGACAAAAGTATAATTGAAGAAAGATTGGATAAGAAAAGAAGAAAACATATTGTTACAAATATGTCAAACCACCGATTAATAAACGAAGGATAAATAAAAAAATTTTCTAAAATGAGTAATGATTATACCCATATTGGTGATGTGACTTTTGTATGTTCTCATTGTACTGCATTATATTGGATAAAAGAATTTTCAAAAAAAAATATGTTGCCATTATGGTAAAGTCATACTTCCACCTTTAACTGATAATAATAATGATTAAATGATCTTTTATTCGATTCGAAATTTAGAAACCTTATACGTTACTTATAAGAATAAATTTACTTTTGCATGTTTTAATGCAAATATTCTTAATGAATATAAAAAGAGAATTTATAATTTAAAAATTTATGATTAAGTTTATCATAGTAGTCCTAATATTTTGGCAAAAGAGGGAATTGATCCACAGTATAGTCAAATTTATATATTTATGATAGTGACACTGCTAATAAGATTCGAATGAAAGAGAATATGTTAGTTTCATTGTTTTCATTGTTAGTGCGACGACTCAGTGATACTACGATTTAAAATGTTATGTTAAATACAGATTTCAATCACAAGTAGTAAGTAAAATGTTATAAATCAATAGACTAAAAAACTAAATTAAGAATTATTGTTAATTAATCAAATGTATTCGTTTTTGTAAATAAAAGTATAGCCTGAAGAGGATGACGAAAAGTCATCGAAACGTCGCCATCTAATTAAATGTATGGTTTATTCACCAAGATCGAGAAACCTTAGTTTGAAATGAAAGAATATGTTAGTATTAAAGTATATGGAAATATTATCAGGAATCTTTAGAGAAAATCCATATGCCAAAAAATACAAACATTTATACGACGTATATAATAATGGTGAAACCATGTTTTTAAATTAACTATCATTCCATATTCATTCGATAGTTATTTTAATTTTATTTCCTTCAGGAGATTTGGGCTGGAGTCCAAGTTTAAAACAAAATTCAAATACTTGCGAAATAATAATATGTTAGAACTAGAATATATGAAAATCTTATCAGAAATCTTAAAAGAAAATCCGTATGCTAAAAAATATAAACATTTGTATGACGTAACTAATAATGGTGAAATTGATGAGTATAATTTAATATTCACACGCTGCATAAATTCGAATAAAAATGTTTATAACACACCCAGGACTGGTGAATGTGCAGCATTAATAGTTTCGAAAAATAATGAAATTCCAGTAATTACCGATTTACGTGTTTATCCAAAAAATTCACCAAATAATCATGAAAGCGTAATTTTAAATAAACTATCATTCCATGTTGATCCGATGGTATTTGTTATTTTATTTCCTTCAGGATATTTAGGCTGGAGTCCAATTTTGAAACAAAATTCAAATACTTGTAAGAAATTATCAGCTTGAGAGTATTATTCTTATATACTTGCATATAGAATTAATACTAAATTTGATCCTATATTACATTGTGGTCGCTTAACACAGCAGTATTTTTTACACGCTTATAATATAGAAAATAATAGATTAAATTTCTTTCGTTATAATCAAAAACATTTAAGAATTGAATGTCATTAGGGATCAATAAATCATGTTCAAAATTGTGCTTTATATAATTATATAAACCTTGAAAATAAAGAAAGATTAGGTAATATTTTCACTTTTCCAGCAACGTATATTGGTAGTCCGAGACATATGCATCAATTGTATCAAGATGGTATGACTATAAATACGGTAATTGGTAAACCAGATTTATTTATAACTGTAACTTGCAATTCAAATTGGCCAGAAATTAAAAGAGTTCTTGCAAAATTTTGCTCCAGGTACTAGATATATTGATATACCATATACAGAAGCACTATTATTTTTTATTAAATTATGTGCTATTTTAATTGATATTTTAAGTTGAAATATATTTGGAAATATTATTGCATATGTGTGTGTGTGTGCGTGCGTGCGTGTGTGTTTACCATAATTATTATATATACCAATATATATTATTGAATTTCAAAAAAGAGGATTACCTCATGCACATTTATTGTTTGTTTTTGATTATAAAAATAAACGTCTAAATCCAAAAGATATTGATAAATTAATTAGTGCTGAAATACCTGATGATGAACACATACATTCACAAAATACACGCTTTGCAGTAAAAGAAGAGATAATAGTAATAGAAACTATGAATATAATAAAACAGTAAACGGAGAAATTATTAAAGTAAATTATTCAATGATAGTATCTTATAATGCCACTCTAAAAAAAAATAATTGTCATATTAATACCGAAATTCATATACTTTAATAAGTATTAAATATTTCAATAAATATATAATGATAGGTTTTGATAAAGCATACATAGCTTTGCAAACAGAAATGATGAAAAATTTGATGAAATTACTGATTATATTGATACGCGGTATATGACTCCTATAGACGCCGCTTGGAGAATTGAAGAATTACCACTTTCTGGATGATCTCATACAGTAATTAGATTAGCATAAGGAAAATTAACAACACATTATTTTTGAGGGAAATAAAGAAAAAAAACCGTTAGAAAAAATAATAATACAATTAATAAAAAGGATTTTGTGCAATATTTTTAAGAAAATATTGATTAACACAATTTAGCTTGTTAATACCGATTAAAATTCATATAATATTTTGCAATAAATACATGCACGGGCGATTTAGAGTCAAAAATTTAAAATAATACGACTCGTTTCGATTAAATTCATGTGATCATAATGCAAAAAATATACAATATTCCAATTTACCAAAATTTTATTTATTAATATAACAAAAAAAGGTTTTTCTAATGCTTTAAGTAGATTATGTAATGTTAGTTTTAAAGATACAGAAAGATTTCATTTAAAATTAATTTTATATCATAAAAAAGGAGTCTTTTAATGATTTAAAAACATATGGTAATATTTTATGGAAACATTTAAAGAAGCAGCTATACGTTGGGATTAGTAGAAACCGATGAACAAATTTTTAAGATTTTTGACGAAACTACGAGTATTACGATGTCAAAAGAAGCTAGAAAAATTTTTTCATGGTTTTTAATTACTGATACTTCATTTTTAGCCAATAAAATATGGGATAACTTACAAAAAATTTTATGCGAAAATATCAAACACAACAAGGAATTTAATGTTTTAAAACATATTAATAAAATTTTTAATTAAGAAATTCTTTCTATTTCCGATTTTGTATTACCAGAAATTAATAATAAAGAAAATAAAGTCGGTTTAAATGCAACAAAATTAATGAAGGAGATAAATTTGAAATTATTTATTAGTTATAAAAATAAACTTAATCAAGATCAAAATAAATTATTTAGTTATATTACACAGTCAAATAATAACATGATTTTTATTGCTGGATCTGGTGGAACAGGAAAAAGTTCTCTTTATAAAACAATTATTTATTATTATTTGGGGCCACGAAAAAATATTAAATCTATGGCTTTGACTGGTATTGCATGAATTTTCCTACCAGAAGGTATAACGAGAGACAGAAATTTTAAACTATAGCTAAGGTTATTAAATATAGAAACAACAATTTTAAAATTGAAATCAGCTTAAAAAAATTACGTGAATGTGACATTTTAAAACAAAAGTATTAGAAATTGTAGATAAAACTTTAAGAGATTGTTGTTCAATTGAAAAAATTCCATTTGCATTCGAATGAATGTTTCGACGAAGCTCACTTGGACACATTATATTCAATATTCAGCACCTGACGATGTCTGCAAACCTGGCAGACGAAATGGATTTATTTATTATTGACCTTCAACAATCGACAGTTGACTGATTCAACAATGGAGTGTAAAAATTACAAATTATCCTTATGTTAATGTTAAAATCTTAAAATAACATTATTTTAAAAAGCTGTATAGACTCTGCGAATAACGCGCAGTACCCGAAATCGCGATTACGCAATCCTAATTATTTGTAATATATATAATCAAATTATATTTGTCTCTCTATTGAAAAATAAAATAAAAAGCAGCACCCAAATATAAATTGTATTTTATTAAATGAAATAAAGATAATTATTAATTATACTTATAACTCTTAAGCAACCAATCGTTCGCGGATCGGTTGCCGTTTGCTATCGTAAATAACCTTTTAGTTATTGTTTTCACGCTGGCCTCAGAGGTAGTTGACGGTACGACTCCCCCTTAATTATTATTGAATTATTGTTGTTTACTTATTTAATAAATTAACTCGTCGAGGTCATCTATCTTGAGTAGTTTATTGGGTTACTGTCCTCCCCGACGAATAGCGCCCTCTCCGGAGTATATCCTAAACGGTCGATCCTAAGCATAACGCCCAATAGATCCTTTGAAAACCAAACGCAGTGCTTGGTTTTGTTAACGGCACTACACGGGAATCAAATTGATTCCCGGCCGCATTGTGGGATATCACTACCTGGGTAGGTAAATCGGAACAGATTATATTTTCCAGAACCCACCCCGTTACATACTAGTATATTTTTTTTAAGTAAATGACGCTCTCTCTAACCTCAAAATATCCTTAGTATGTGCTTGCGCGTATCCATGAAGTAGTTGCAGACTCAATACAACTATATAATTTATTTAAAAACTAAATTTGTTGATCTTCACGAACCAATGATTTATTTAAACAATTACAAATGCCGACGTTACTAACGTGTTTTAGATATACGTCCCGTTTCAAGACATTAAATAATATAATTAAACATTCACTGTGGCGTATTGACATTTATATTATTTATGATATTTATTATTCTATTATTTTATGTGCCTTACTTATTAGTATGTATATTTATCGCGCAGTCAAATCAATTTATCAGTAATATTAATAATTATCTTTAATTCATGAAATAAAATACAAATTATGTTTGGGTTCTGCTTTTTTTTACTTTTCAGTAGGAAGACTAGAAGGCAGCGAGCAGGTCGCGGTGGGATTACGTAACATGGACTTGGAATTCACTAACTAGCCGTTCCATAATAAATGCAAATTTAATTATGATTATCTTTATTACAAATAATTAGGATGGCGTAATCGCGATTTCGAGTACCGATTACACGTTGTTCGCTGTCTATATAGCTTCTTAAGGGGATGTCGGACCCGTAGCCTCCATCAAAAGCCGCTCAATCTCGCGGCTTCGAATGGCGCTGTAGTCAGGTGTCGATTTCTACGATAAACGTACTTAAAACATAAATTATAAATTTTACAGCTACATAGAGCTGTTGAAAGATACTTTCCCCCCTAGCTATGACTAAACTTAAGGTAATTATAATATTACTCTTGGCAGCAAATGTTTATTTTTTTAAAAAAATGTGAAATACGTCTCATATTCAATGAATCTATATCTGCCGTAATGCTACACGCAACGTATTTCACATTTTTTAAAAAAAATAAACATTTACTGCCAAGAGTAATATTATAATTACCTTAAGTTTAGTCATAGCTAGGGGGGAAAGTATCTTTCAACAGCTCTATGTAGCTGCAAAATTTATATCGACACCTGACTACAGCGCCATTCGAAGCCGCGAGATCGAGCGGCTTTTGATGGAGGCTATAGCTCCGACATTCCCTTAACCCATTTCTTCCTAAGCGGACATTTTATAGTCGTTGGGTTTTTTGCCTAGAAAATTGTCGAAAAAAACAAAAATAATAACCAGAAGCATTTTTCTGAACTAAAATTTTCATTGGAAAATTTAAAAATGACTGTTTAAATTTAGTGTAAAATCAGAAATACATTTTTCAACAATTTGGCATGTTTGTTTAGAATAAAATGGTTTAACGAAGATCGTGAAACAGATTCATGTTGCAAATGATATTATTATTGAAATATTTGATGTTTGCGAATATTTCCGAAAAATTTTCCAAGATGGCGTCTGTGACACCATGAAATAATCGGAAACTTCTTATTTTTTAAAAAAATTTTTTAATATATGCCAAATTTTGAATACTTAGGTTCTCAAGGTCGCTGATAACGAATCTGAAATCAGATTTGAAAAATTCAAGATGGCGGATTCAACATGGCGGACATTTGTTTTTCAAAAGTCAACCAATTTTGGTCAAATTTGATATACGGGGGTTTTTAGGGTCGTTAATTACGAATATAGAATCAGATTTAAAAAAATCAACATGGCGAATTCAAAATGGCCGAAATTTTTTCAAACATCAACCGAATTGGATTCAATTTTGAATATTTACTTTTGAAATAATGGTGGAAGAAATTATTCATCTTTTTCAATGTGGTAAGGGTCAAAGCAACTTGAAAATATACTCCTCACGTTCATTACAATAATTTGGGATCTTTCTTCCTTGGTTGCTCCACCAACAGTCCTTTTCAAAATAGTTGGTGAGTTTTCCATTCCGGCAGTGTGCATTTCTCTAACAGTCTGTCTCAAGACAGTTAGAGGATATCCACTTTATTGGGCTATCTTTAACTATACAGTTCAGGATAGCAGCTTAGCTGTTTCTCACAGTTAGTCGTTGATTCTTGTAGCAATTTTTCCAAGGGTATAAGATAATTTTTACATCAGTTTGTCATAAATATGTTTTATAAAACTTCCGCAAATATGTCGAAACGGAAGTCTATAGAGAAGGATATTTTTGATAGAAGTTTTGAAGATGAAAACGTTTATGATTATGACAGTGAAGATGAACAGACCGATGAAGAAGTTGTATTTGTACCAAACGATGAAAACAGTGACGTAAAGAGTTTGAACAGTGATGACAAAATCAATCAATGTCATACTCTCACTGATGCAACTACTTCTTCTTATGAAGAAGTTTATCGCAATTTTTCCCTGAATAATAAAAAGTTAGAAGAGTCACATTCTTACAAATGGTTAGATAATGAAAAAGTATACAATTTTCAACTTGACACATATATATTTGACTTTGACGCAATAAAACAAAAAGTCTTAGACAAAAGTCCTCGAGAGGTATTTCAAATGCTTTTTTCTAATGAAATGAAAAATCAAATTATTGATGCTACGAATGAAAACGATTTTAATTTGGATTTTGATAATTTCAACCAATTTGTGGGTATAATTATATTTTCTATTTTCAATATTCGTAAGAGTTATAGTGATTATTGGGCAACAGATGAAATGTTGTACTCTGATATTGTTTCAAATACGATGAGTAGGATTTTTTTTGAAAAAATCAAGTCGCATTAGAAAACTTTAAATAATTTGAATAAGTTTGATAGTGACAAAGTTTGAAAAGTACGTATACTGTTGAATATTTTCAGAAAAATATAAAACAATTTGCATTCTTCTGCTCATCGTTGTCAATCGATGAAATGATGATTAAATTTTTTGGTCGGACCCTTCTAAAACAATTCATCAAAGACAAACCAATACGTTTTGAAATAATACTATGGGCCCTCTGCACTTCAAATGAATTTGTTTTAGAATTAGATATTTATTGTGGAAAGAATGATGGTATAAATGATGCAAATTTTTCTAAATGCAGTTTGGGATCAAGGGCAGTTCTGAATATGCTTTATACTTTCCTAATGACGTTCTCCAAAAGAGATATTTCAAAATATCATTCATATTTTAAGTGTTGCGAGATCTTATTTAGAATCATCTTTAGAGAAGTTGTCAAAGCATTTGAAACTTGCAATACCTGAACCGTAGAAGGGTTTGTATAAAGTATAGCATGAAAACAACATTTTATTGCTTCGAATGCAAGAAACATTTTTGCGACTCTTGTTTTAGACAAATCCATCATATCCACCAGAAATCTACAACATCATCACAAAGAATTTGTAAAGCTTATGTTTATTGCAAAAAACGGACAAATATTTATTGTAATGAATATTAGGATTATATATGTTCAAGTTGCTTTGACCCTTACCACATTGAAAAAGATGAATAATTTCTTCCACCATTATTTCAAAAGTAAATATTCAAAATTGAATCCAATTCGGTTGATGTTTGAAAAAATTTCGGCCATTTTGAATTCGCCATGTTGATTTTTTCAAATCTGATTCTATATTCGTAATTAACGACCCTAAAAACCCCCGTATATCAAATTTGACCAAAATTGGTTGACTTTTGAAAAACAAATGTCCGCCATGTTGAATCCGCCATCTTGAATTTTTCAAATCTGATTTCAGATTCGTTATCAGCGACCTTGAGAACCTAAGTATTCAAAATTTGGCATATATTAAAAAATTTTTTTAAAAAATAAGAAGTTTCCGATTATTTCATGGTGTCACAGACGCCATCTTGGAAAATTTTTCGGAAATATTCGCAAACATCATATATTTCAATAATAATATTATTCGCATTTTATTCTAAACAAACATGCCAAATTGTTGAAAAATGTATTTCTGATTTTACACCAAATTTAAACAGTCATTTTTAAATTTTCAAATTCCGACTTCAGAATCGGATAGAGCGGAAAATTTTAGTTCAGGAAAGTGCTTCTGGTTATTATTGTTGTTTTGTTCGACAATTTTCTAGGCAAAAAACCCAACGACTATAAAATGTCCGCTTAGGAAGAAATGGGTTAAAATAACGTTATTATAAGTTTTTGACATTTAAATAAGAAACTACTTTTTGGGTGCTAGATCTTAGCACCCAAATTTGTTTTTACTTCTTTCGAAATTGGATGCACGCGCAGACCATTCATCCAATTGATTGTTCATGCATTTCCACACACTTTCGATTAGTAAGTAAATAAATGTCGCAGTAAAATATTTTGTATATTTATACTAAACATTATTAAATGTCAAATTACTTCTATAATTAATTTTTTTATTATATCAAACAAAGAATAGTAAATATACAACTAATTTTGTACCCGCTACTGTGTATCCAAATCCCTTAAATATTGTGTAACACATCTTATTTTCCAATATTTATCTTTCGTTCAATGATTATCATTATGGATAAAGACCGTAGTTTATTTCCTTATTTTCTAGAAAAAAAACTTCTTTTTTGCATTTTTATAAATGCAGAATTAGCGGGAGATGCTAGTTTGCTATAAGTCAAACATGTTATTAATTTACCATATAATGTAATCTATGTACCACAATTATTTGTAATATTTACACAAAAATTATTCTTTAAGTATCAAAATCTATCCAAGCAAACATAAGCGAGTAATCCCCTAGTAAAAAATCTTAAGTGAGATCTGACGTAATAAAAAATGAATTAGTATACTTAAAATAGTTATTTTGTGCAACAAGGGCATAAAGGGAGTTATTACGCACGAGTTATGATCATGCTGCACGAAGGTCGGCGAAGCCGGCCTGAGTGTTAGTTGATCATAAAACTGGGTAAAAACTACGCCCGAGCTGCATACATCATTTTTTCTAACTCTGTGCGTAAAATTTCGCTTTGTCTTATAATTTTTGGTGTATAAAGTGAAACTTTTTTTACATTATGCGTAAATTGCCAATTTTTCATGTTACGCATTACTTTATAATTTACGCATAATGTAAAAAAAGTTTCACTTTATGCTCAAAAAATTATAAGACAAAGCGAAATTTTATGCACAGAATTAGAAAAATAGATTTTTATTATGTGGGAAGTTTAAGCAGCGTTCCAATTCAAGTCACATGAGATTTTTTATTAGGGTCATGTATTGCTAGTTAAATAATAAAATATTTTACACAGTGAATATCTATTTATTTTTAGTACTGAAGGCAATAAACGAAGACAGCCCAGCAGTTCCAGCATTATTAACGGACTATATCTTAAAAGGTAAATTATGTAACCATATTTTTAATTACCTACTGCATTATAATATAATTAAAAGATATGACTTACACATAACGATACTAAATTCAGTTTGAAAAGTACTATAGAAACTCATAAACAAAAAAGGGTCCGTTTTTCCGTATTTAGTTATTTAAACAATGTTTATAAGTTATGAATTGTTAACAATTATAATAAGTTTGAAATGAAAATGAATTTATGGTTCGGTGATGAGTATACATGTGTATAAATTAATATCGATCTTTTCGAACTAAATTGCTTTACTTTGGAATGAAGCAGGCCCTATTTACTCTTTGTCCACTATGGTTAGTGAAATTGCCTAAAGTACTATATATATGTATAAATTTTCTATATATATATATGGGGTATTCCACGTGAAGTGGTCCGATCAAAATTTTAAAATGCACCAAATTTTGGGTACACTTTGCAAATGATTTTCAGAATACAGAAAAAAATTTTTAGGTACTGGAATCTATTTGCTCAAAAGTTATTCTAACCTCAAAAAGTGAATTTTTCCATATTTTTTTCAACACCAGCTGGGTTTACCGCTATATAACTCAAAATCTATCAACTTTTACTATACAACATTATATGTAACATTCGTTGCTAATTATATCTAGAATTTATTCTTCTGGGTTAGAATTTCTAATCTCAAGGTCAATGTTACATAAACTACATGTCAATATTCAACTTGAAAAAAGTGCAAGTGCGCCACCTTTGATTTTTTCATCCAAAAGTCTAAAAGAAAGCTTGGAGCAATACCTTTCAAATGGTCTGTAGCATTTTTATGGCCTCCAATTCTGTAAAAAGTTATGACAATTTAAAGAAAGACAAAAAATTCACAAAAATTAACATGGTAATTCCCATTTAAATTTTTAAAAAAATTTCGTGTTTCTTTAAATTGTCATAACTTTTTACAAAATTGGAGGCCATAAAAATGCTACAGACCATTTGAAAGGTATTGCTCCAAGCTTTCTTTTAGACTTTTGGATGAAAAAATCAAAGGTGGCGCACTTGCACTTTTTTCAAGTTGAATATTGACATGTAGTTTATGGAACATTGACCTTGAGATTAGAAATTCTAACCCAGAAGAATAAATTCTAGATATAATTAGCAACGAATGTTACATATAATGTTGTATAGTAAAAGTTGATAGATTTTGAGTTATATAGCGGTAAACCCAGCTGGTGTTGAAAAAAATATGGAAAAATTCACTTTTTGAGGTTAGAATAACTTTTGAGCAAATAGATTCCAGTACCTAAAAATTTTTTTCTGTATTCTGAAAAACATTTGCAAAGTGTACCCAAAATTTGGTGCATTTTAAAATTTTGATCGGACCACTTCACGTGGAATACCCCATATATATATATATATATATATAGCCGCATAACATCTTGCTGGCGTCGCAGTTCATCTTGCAACAGGTGTCTAAGGTATGATCTCCTTGCTTACTGAGGAGTTCAAGCTGGAGATCGAGAACGAAGCGCCTTTAATTTTTTGAAAAGTCCGTACTCTGGGAAATTCCACCAACCATAGTAGACAAAGAGTAAATAGGGCTTGCTTTATTCAAAAGGAAAGCAATTCATTTCGAAAAGACCGATATTATATTATACACATGTATAATTATAGTAAATCTTGTAATAGAGGCCTGCAATGGTTTGGTTAAAGGCATCAGGTTCGTAATCTGGAGATCCCATCCCCAGCCCTAGCCGATTGATACAAGCACCACTGGAGAATGTATTTTCAATATGTGCTTTCTTGACAAAGACATCGTATGACCTCCGTCACTGACTAGCACCAGTTGGGAGTACAAAAAGGGTGATGATAAGATAATAAAAAAAAGTCTTGTTACAAATTTTTATATTAGATCAATTATAAAAATGAAGAACTGGCAGGAAATAAATAAAATTAAGACTAGGTTAATGACACCAAGGCAACGCGTCACCAATACATTGATTGACAAATTATAGATAAGAGGAAAGAAGAAAGAGATGCGGGAAATTAAAGTTTTAAATGTAATAGCGAAGAAAATGGATCCCATAAAAAAGAAAAGCGATCCCATATACTCAACATCTTGTACAAAACGGGCTATCTCGCTGTCGAAATCAGCATTTGCCTCGAACTCGCGGGCGGCCAACAAGAACCGACCGCGCACATTTAGATTTTTAATTAAATGCCTGAAATGTAAAAATTTTGAGGTAGTCATTTGCTCAAGCGATATAGGATACAATCTTGGATGACTGAGAATTGTTTATTTAATACGATTTCTTGCCAAGACTATTCAAAGCATAGTAAAAATAGTATAAAGTTGAATTTGGATGATAAATAATTACTTGTTTGATTCTACATATTCTCAAGAAACTTTAAAGTTTATTTCATTCCTAATAAATAAGCATCCGAAACTGTTTTATGACGATTACGAATTATTTGCTTAATTAAACACGACGAGAAAGAGTCATTTGTTAAATCCCTGATCTACCCCGGACTTTTTCAAACTCTACATTTATTTTGTCCTGACAAAAATAAATATATTTTTGTGTAATGGGTAAAGGTAGGCCCGTTACATTCCCATGTCCATTTTTTTGAACGTATACTTGGCATAACATTACAGTGTCCATCTGCAAATCTACTCCACCCATGAAAGGATTGTAAAGATGGAATGATTGCGGGAATTATATATCTATTTTCGATTTTGTAGAAATGTATGTTTTTGAAGGTAGTGACGGAGTCAGTCCAGCAGCTTTAGATACAACCAATACTATTTTGAGTCTATAACAGTCACATAGTTTATTTCAATATTAACATCATACTTCACTGCATGTCTCCCTTTGCGATTTTTTATCGATATTCTTTTCTCTAATTCGGTTCTCTCTAATGGTACCAGTACTAAATTGATAAAAAAAAAATTGTAAAATAAAGATGGCATAGAGGAATGTTTCCGGCGGCTGTCTTTGTAGAAAACGGCTTAAGTAAATTGAGAACTACGCAAAACCCCATAAGGACTTACCTAATTTATCACGAACTGGTAAATTTTCCACATAATATAGGTCGAAATTCAGTAAGTATCCAGGGGCTGTGCAAAGGCCCTAAAATTTGAGCTTAAAGCGTACTGGTTTTCCGCTGATAAACTGCTTCAATGATGTTCTCGCATAAGATTTAGCCATCATCTCGTCAATTAACAGTGCACTTTGTTAGTGCTCTTGCGTATTTCAAACATTTTTTATAGTTTCAAAGAACTTACGTGACATTGCCAAAGAAACTACTTGACATGATAAAAAAAGGATCTATTTACAAGTTGTCTCCTTGTGATTTTCGAGTATTGAAAGAAGTGAACACGACAATTCCTATAAAAGTATTTAAATCAGCCACTTCTAGGTTAAAAATATTTTTTCGACAAGTAGCAATGATGTATTCTTTTATCTTAGTTGAAAAAAAGTTTCAAATAATTGAATTGGTTCACTTTTGAGAATTTTTCTTTTCTTAATATCAGGCAAAAGTATTTTATTTTCATACTCATCAGAATATACGTTATCACCATCTACCCAATGAAAAATAATTTTTCTTAGCTTAGTCTACCAAATAATTTTATTTAGCTTTATGTTAAGTGGTATTTGTTAGTTCTTCAACAATGTCATCATTAGAATCCGAATTATCTAAACAACCAGTTACCTGAATTTGGAATTCCCACCGATTCATCTTCGTCAGACGTATACTATTCGTCTTCGGATACATAAATAGTTTTTGATCGCTTTCGTGACATTTTGAAAATAAAATTCCATTCACAGTATAGAAATGTTTAATGTGCAATAAAATATATGCACCAAAAAATACTCAACTAAATATAAAATGTTGCAATATTCGTTATGTGAGAAAAATATGACTTGATGATGTACTGACTAACATGAACATTTTCATGGAAATATGAAACAAATATATCTACATAAAAACACCTATCGCAACAGTATTATATCTATAAATGAGTTACATAGGCATTAGTTTTAGCCTTGTTTGAAGGTGCAAAATTATTTGAAGAAGTTAATGATTTATTGCAGTTATGAGATTGTTGATAAATTTAAACCACTTATTGTTTTAGTAATTGATGTTTAAAACTACATCCAAAGTATAATTCATGAGGGTAACGTTTGAGTTTCAATATGTCCGTTCCATTTCATCCAAATCCATTATGTTTCTTCAAGTATTTTACTTGTACTTTATATTCAAAATGCAAAAAATCGACTTATAACGTAATGAATATAGAACTTTATGAATGGGTTGGAAGACTAATGCAACTTGTTTTGATCAACCCAGAGTGTGGAGTATTAAAACTCCCAGTGATTTAACTTCAGTCTCATGTTTGAGGAATTCCTTGTTGATTGAAACTCTCGATGCAGTGGTTCGATTAATGTGCGATATAAAGGCCTGACTGCCCAGGATCATCACATTAGTTTTACTTACATTTAGCTTTAGGCCATTCGCTTTTGCATAACTATCAACGGCGCTTGTGTTTTTCGAGATACATTTAACCGTTTGATTGAAGTCGATAGGATAAATTAAATAATAGACCTGGGTGTCAGTAGCAAAAATTGTATATTTTGAGTGCTTCAAGACCTGCGGTAAGTCGTTTATAAAAATAGAAAATAGTAGTGGTCAGAAGAAACTGCTCTGATAAGACCCGTGGATACATCAAGTCGTCGCGAAAGTTTACTCGTCTCATCCGTAACCACATAAGAGCGGCCCATTAGATAATGGTAAAACTGGTTGATGACGATGTCTGAGTAACCTAATGGTGAAGGTAAGATTTTTACATAGAAGTAAATCCATATTTAACATTCTTGTTAATGTTAAAATAGCTAGTGATGACAACTTGGTCATAAAAGGGAAGAAAATCAGAAATAGTATTGAAAAATTTAGATGGATAGGCTGCCGTAGGACTTCTATAGTGTACGCATAAGAGTGAAGAATTAAACGAGCTATTTATTTGTAAGATCATATACTTCAGTGTATTTGAGAATACCGGGTCTGACAAGGGTAGTACATGACCTCCGGGAAACTCGTCTTATTATTAAATGAACTCATCAAGTTATTACTTGCCAATGGCCACATTGACGAAAGTTAGTCAACATGTAATAGAAACTTCCATGAAAATTACTCCCAATTCAATCTATCATTACCCCAAAACTAATAGAAATAGACACTCAAACAAAAACCAGAAGAAAGTTGAGTTCAAGTAGATACAATTTGAAAAAAGAAAGCTTAAATTACTCAATTTGGAGCAAATTTATGAAAAAATTAAGAAATTGAAGGATTCTAAGCTAAAAAAAACAATAAATTTTTCATATTAAATTTTGGTTATAACTTCTTCAATTTTTTATTTTCTACGGTAACGCTGCACTGGGGATCAGGGTGCAGGTCAATAAGGGTCAGCAAGTTATTAATAATAAAATAAATATTTATTACCGAATAATATTATAATTAGTGGGTGGGCGCCAACCGCGTTAATACGCGACAATTAATCAGACAACACGCGGGTTATCGCTGGTTATTGGAACTTTACTCCGCTGCTAATATGCCGGTTCGCTGTAGAGGAAGGGAAGGGGAAGGATGGGACCAGGATCTCGCACACACTAGTACGGATACTCGGCGGTACCGTACGCAGCGAGAGTGAATTATTCATCAACCTTTATCGAGGAAATCGGCACTCGTCCGTCAATGGTGATATCACTCTCTCTCTCTCTCTCTCTCTCTCTCTCTCTCTCTCTCTCTTTCGCACTCAATCGCACGTTCGCTAGTAGTTGGCAGATTTCGGCGGCTGCTCAACCACTCGAGCAGTCGTCGAGTCGACCGACCGTAGAGCTCTGGCTTTCGGCATTCTCGAGAGCCGCGATCGTACCGCGCGCCTGCGTAGTACGTAGTTGTACGCGCTACATGAGGTACATCGATCTCGCATCGAGCGAGCGCGTCGATTACCGCTGTAATCAGGCTGTAGCGGTGCAAGTCGGCTGTAAGGTGTATGGTGACCTGGTGCTGTTTACGTCTCGGAGATCCGGTATAACTTCCTTCCACGTAACTATTAACTCGTTTCTTCTTGCGTTGTCCATCTAATTTGTATGGTGTGAGTTTCAGGCACGAAACTCACCCGTCGCCGCATCGCTGCTCGGAGCTCGCCCAATGCCTTCAACGCCAGAACTACCCTAATGTTTCGGCTGTTTGTGTGTGCTGTGCTTGGGATAGGGTTTTAGTCTGTGAGGGTAGGTAGGGCTTATTTACAGTGCAGGTAGGTAGGTGTAGGGAAAGATATGGGTAGGTAGAGTTTCGTTAAGGGTTCGATAGCTCGTTACTTGACATGTGCAAAGCACATTGTCACACTAGATAACATTGTTTTAAATTGCGCAATTTAAGCTTCTTTTTTTCAAATTATATCTACGTGAGTTCAACTTTCTTCTTGTTATTGGTTGTCTATCTCTATTTGTTTTGAAGTTATAAGCGATTCAATTGCAAGTGATTTTCATTGAAATTATTATTAGATGTCGAATAACTTTCGTCAAAGTGGCCATTGACAAGTAATGACTTTGTTTTCTTCATATTTCTACATTACAAAAAATATACCAAAGTAAGGATAAAATCCGTTTCCCGGAGGTCATGTTCTCCCCTTGTGAGTGAGCTAAGAGTTTAACATTGAGATTATTTCGGTTATAAGCCGTACCTCCACCTCCCTCTTTACCGACTCGGTCTAATCTAAATAGGGAGTAATATCAGGAAGACCTACAATATCAGAGGTGTTTTTCAATTCAATTAGGAAAGTCTGACAGAGGGCAATGATGGCATGTTTTGGAGAAAGAATGAATGATTCAATGGTGTAACGCTGCACTGGGGATCAGGGTGCAGGTCAATGAGGGTCAGCAATTAACTATAAATAAAATATGTATTTATTAATAAAAATGATAATTAGTGGGTGGGCGCCAGCCGTGTTAATACCGATAGTACGCGGGTGATAGTAGTCGTACTATGCTACGGCTTTCCAATCGCCGGCCGCTACGTGACTGGGTTCCGGTTTATCGCTATATGCTGTAGGGAAGGAAGGGGGAAGGACGGGAAGTACCAGGATGCTCGCACGTACTTTATATGGTACTCGGCGGTACCGTCAGCAGAGAGATAAGTAACCACCAACCTTTGCAATAAGTCCGGGCCACTTGGTCAGGAGGCGGCTGTTGCTCTCTCTCTCTCTCTCTCTCTCTCTCTCTCTCTCTCTCTATTTCTCTCGCTCTCTCTCACACACTGAGTCACACTCGTTATAGCTGCGTTCGGTGTAGTCGGGTCGACCGTCCGTAGAGCTCTGGTTCTCGGCGTGCTCGAGAGCTCCGTGTTCGTACCGCGTGCCTGCGCAGTACTTACTCGTGCGCGGTACCTCGATCTCGCGTCTCGCAAGCGGGTCGAGTGCCGCTGTGTTCAGGCTGTATCGGTACAAATCGGCTGTATGGTGATGATGACCTGGTGCTGCTTCCGTCTCGGAGATGCGGTACAACCTCTTCCCAGGTAACTAATAATTCGTTCCTTATTATCTGTAGTCAACTAATTGGTACGGCATGAGTTTCAGGTACGAAGCTCACCCGCCGCCGCTTGCTGCTCGAGGCCGAGTCACCCCTCTCTCCTGGACGACGTTGACCTCGGTTACTGATTTCCGCTGTGTCTACGGCTCCAGTTAACTACTTCGCCGTGAGGTTTACGCCCTTATGCTTATTTGTAGATCTGCTGTGCACGTTGTTTGTATACAGCATCCTAACCTCAATTTGTCCTATGCTGTTCCTTGTACAGCTGTAATGATTATATACAGCTGTACATTTATTTCATTTATCTTCTATCTTCTGCGTATACCTGGGTATCAACTTCCTTATTCCTTACCCTCTTAACGAGTATTGGTATTCATTAGTTCCTTGTTTACAGCTATATACTGGTTGGCGTTGGAGGTTCCGCAGCCTTCCTCCTGGATGATGCCTCTTCGCCCAGTCTGCTGTCCAGTGGAGCTAAAGAGGGTACTGGAGGCTCACCTAGTGATAGCCTCCTATAGTATATCCTGCCTGGCATGTCAGACCCGGAGGAGCCCGCCTGAGGTTCTGAGCTCGCCCTGGCTTTCAACGTCAAGGCCAAGTGTTTTATGTGTGCTGTGCTTGGGTTGGGGTTATTAGACTGTGAGGGTAGGTAGGATTTAGCTGATGTGCGGGTAGGTAGCTAGGGAAAAGTATATGGGTAGGTAGGTATAGCTAGGGACTCGTCTAACTTGTACGGGTAGGTAGGTTTTCGCCAGGGGTTCTATCGCTCGCTCTTGACATGTGCAAAGCACATTGTCACAATGGATGAGAAGACTAACCTCCATAGAGATTGATTAATTAATTGATCTTTATTTTCGGCTTTTATGGGGTAGAAACCCCGTAGGCACTATTTTTATAAAACTATATAAAAATAAAATTACAAAATTAGTAAAAACGATAAAAACAATAGAATAAATTAAAATATATACCATAATAAATAATAACAATAAAATAAAAAATAAAAATATTTAAAAATATATAACTATTAATATAACGCTCGCAAAATATTGTGCTCAGATAAATAAATAAATAGAAGGACAAAATAGTATAATAAAAGAGTATAAAATAATAAGATAAATAATTTTAAACTTAAAATTAAATATTGCACATAATAGCGAAACGCCAAACAAAAAACACGATTACGCAGCTTCATCCAGGTGAGGGATAGGCCGCAATACCAAACCTTCATTCGTGACTTATGTAGACCAGGCTGTTTGGTCGAGCCCGAACAGATGATTGAACAACATGATTTTAAACTTATCGGATTATATATACATATCGGAAGGATTGAAAGTGATGGAAGGAAAATGATTTAGAATGCGGGTGGAGGTTATAACAAATGATTTGTTTAATGCTTCGGTGCGTGGTGGGAGATACGTAAGTGATTTGGGTGGATGGCGAGAGGAAGAGCGGGGATTTTGGCCAGAGGTATTGAGTTTGGTGAAATGGTTTGCCGGATATGATGGTGAATTGTGAGCGATGATGTTATAAACCAGGGAACCAATGAGATATGAGCGTTTGGACTCGACCGACAGCCATTTTAAACCCAATCTATACGGGATAACGTAATCACATCTGGCTATGTTGCCCCACACAAATCTCACACATGCGTTTAATAACCTCTGAAGTTTGAGGTTTTTAGACTGATCTACATCATTGCAGACCGCATACGCATAGTCGAAGTGAGGAAAAACAAGTGCTTCAACTAGATTTTGCAGAGCTTTACTGATAATGCCTTATTATTATAACGTTGCGAGTGTAGAACCCCATGAACGCGCCTTAAGATTGTCATGACTTGCTTTGATCAGTCGAGGGTAGGAGTGATCAATATTCCCAGCGATTTTACCACATTTTCGTACTCTAAAAAATCATCACGTTATTTAACTCTCGGATCAGTGTTCAGGTTAATACGGGATATAAAGGCCTGACTACCCAGGATCATAACCTTCGTCTTTTTTACATTTAATTGAAGGGCGTCCTCCATTGCCCAATTTGCTATCGCATTCGCATCAAGAGATACGCGTTGAACACCAATATCAATATCAGATGGAAAAAATGAATGATAGTCCTGGGCGTCGTCGGCAAATAGCATATAATTACTATATTTGAGAACCTTAAGTAAATCGTTAATAAATATGGAAAACGAAACAGGACCTAGAACACTGCCCTGAGGCACACCTGCATTTACCTCGAGCCAGTCAGACAATATGCCAACCTCGTCCACAACGGCCTGTGTGCGGTCCACAAGATATCTCTAAAACCAATTGAGTACAGTGTCTGAGCAGCTGATGTCGCCCAACTTCCGGATGAGTTGATCGTGGGGAACTGTATCAAAGACCTTGGAGAAGTCAAACAAGACTAGGATCGTGATCATTCTAGAGTCCACAGCTCTTCTTACGTCATCTAGTACCCCTAAAAGAGCAGATTGAGTACTATGGCCCTTTCTGAATCCCGCTTGCCTAGCTGATAAAAAATGATTAGATTCAAGGTACTCAACCAGCTGATCATGCACCAATCTTTCCAACACTTTTGAGGTATCACAAAGTTTTGCAATCGGTCTCGTGTCCGAGCACCACTCCATCCTGCTACTCCATCCTCGTTCTTATACATTACAATCTTTAACATAGCGTATTCTTTATTTGCAAAATTGTATAATCCGGTGTGGCATTGGAACAAGTGATAACCACTTTGGTATTGTACTATTTCATTAATTAAATTATAGTATTTCAAGAAAGTTTTATAATCTACTATTACAAACTTTTGGGTTTGTTGTATTACCAAATTTTTTTTCGTGTATGACATATTTTACTTTGTAAGCGAGAAATGCAATGAAATCATTGACTTATCTTGTTGTCCTGTAGACGAGAAATGCAATAAAGATTTGTTCCATATGTCCTCATAATCAAATAATGCAATAAAATCAATTAATCTTGATTCTTATAGAAATTTTACTAGCATTTTGAGCCCGTAATTTAAAATCGTGTAGTGCTACCACTACTAATTTGAAAACAAAACATCTGACTTAACGTATGTCTATCTTTGATCCTCCGCTGAGATAGGCTCTTCTCGAAGCGTTAATTGAGTGTCACGTCCGAGTTCCACCAATCAACACAAACGAAACCCAACGTAATACTTTTACTAAATTACGTTTTTCCGATCTACTCTTCTAGTCCTTCTATTCCTTTGTTACGCATTTATTTCCTTACAAGATTAGTCACACAAAAAAATTACATAGTATCCTTTCTTTCCTAACGAATCATCCTCGATAAATGGTTCCTAGTGTGACTTACTTATTTGCCTTTATAATACCCAAATTTTTGCACATCGGTACACTGTTTTCGCGACAGTCTTGACTCCGAAAATTATAAGACCATTGTAAAAGTCGATTCCGTTAAGTGATTAATTTTTCACTATTTGTAACCAGTAAACAATAAAAAATCATTATTAATGATTATAACTTTGAAGTAATAAGATTCCTACATACGTATTTATTTGCTTCGCCAACGGAAATAACACGACCCTCTTCCAGCAATCGGGTTAGATAGGATAGATGCAAATGAATGAATGGTGAGTGGTGGGGTGTGATTAGATATAGATGCGTAATGAACATTAAGTTGATGGGCTGAGAAATGTTTTAATGGCGATGGATTCAACTTCGAGCCAAGACCCATGTTTCTGAGAAATTTCCAGGGCTTAGCAGGTTTCTTCTCGTTATTGAGCTTCGTTTGCAAATAGTGAAATTTGCTGGAATTAATAGTATTTTTAACTCGATTCCTCAGTAATTTATAGGCACTGTAATCTGTGGAAGAGCCCGAATTACGAAAAAGTCCAAAAACAACATTTCTGGCCTTAATTTTAGCTTTTATTTCAATGATATTATATGTGATATATATGATATATATGCTATTTATTCTCAAGGATATTGAAGGTGGAAATAATTGAACTACTCAGAAAAGATAATGAGGATGAAAGTGTGTCGAAATGGTTAGATGATAGCGAGTCTATACGAGTGGGCTGGTCAGGCTAAGTAGGTGAATGGGTATCAGTGACGGGTGGAGATGGAAGTATTTAAATATGCGATGATTTATCCATAAATGAAGTAAAAGTGGTAGCGAGATGATGAAGGTTGATCTTCTCCAAGTCTCTTTTCCAGAATTTTTTAACACCAGCCTGTGAATTATTAATCGTTAGGGAGATGCTAATAGCATCATGACCCGCGGTGAAGAGTACAAAAGACTTTGTATAAACGAAATCAGGTAGTGGTTCGCGAACTAAGAAAAGATCTAACCAAGTATGAGAGAATCCCTCCGATTTCACTGCATGGTGTGTCGATTCGGATGGAATGAGGAAGAGGCCCAGAGCTGCCAGACTCCCTCTCAACATAATTGCTGCAGCACTGGATGATTTCGTATCGATGTTGAGAATGCCTATGATAATGAAATGATTATAGTTAGGGAGTCTGTCAGCAAGAGCAGAAGGCCTGCGATAGACCACTGCCAACGCTAGTGCCACCGTCTTATTCACTAAACGTAGAACACCACCGATAAAGAGCATAACCAGGTAATTTAAGAATTTCAGAAGAATCGTTTCCGGTAAGAAAGGTTTCTGTGACAGCAATTTCATCATAGGATTCTGGAAAAACTAATGCTTCAATAGATGAGAAATGAGTCTTTAAGCGATGAATAATGGAATGGCAAATGGAAAATGTATTGGATGATTAAATGGTTTTGACCCGACCAGTCCTATCTCATTTGGTATGAGTTGAGAGAGGAAGAAGGTTGTTGATGACAGCCTCAGAATTCATGCGTTTGAGAGGACCATTCCTCACCTTTCGTACAAAAACATTTAAATTAATTACAATAGGCCTCGCATAGCCCAGTTCCTTACATTTATGGATCGCCGCCTGTCAAAGGTCGAAAACTGGTTTGGGCTAAAGCGGCTGAATGAATAACTAATTATCACCGCCCTCCCCAAAAATTTTTAAAGCTGATTATCCCTTTAACAGAAATGCCTTATCAATCACCACGTCTCTAGATGCAGTCGATGACAGGCGGAAAACAATGCCTCGACTCAGATACATGTTCGCACTGAAGGCGCCGGATTGGTCGCATGGTAATACCCTCGTTCAGCATTCGAGTAGACCAGGCTCTTTGGTCAAGTCCAAACAGGTAATTAAATCGTAAGATTTTAAAATGGTTGATTGAGGATTGATTTAATGTGGTGAAGAGTAGTTGGTTGACGATAGGAGATGAAGTAATTACAAATGACTTATGTATAAATGACGACATTTTCACTCGTAACAGCCTGCGTGCGGCCCACAAGATATCGATAAAATCAGTTTAATACAATGTCAGAGCAACCAATGACACATAGCTTACAGATAAATTTATCATGGAGAACCGTGTCAAAAGCCTTGAAGAAGTCGAACAGGACAAGAATCGTGATTTTACTGGAGTTGATGGCTCTTCTAACGTCATCAATAACACCCCGCAGAGCTGGCTGGGTACTATGTCCCTTCTGAAACATAAAAAGCTGATCTTGCACTAATCTTTTTAACATTTTTGAAAGCTCACAGAGCTTTGCAATCGGCCTCGTGTCGGAACACGACTTAATTCTGCTCGACTTCGCCAATGGGAACAGTGCAACCCTCTTCCAGGAATCTGGAAAATATCCAATTGAGAGCATATTATAGAAATACACCCATCAATTGCGCGTTCTACTCCTTTGACTGTTATGGTGGAGAATGAAAATGAAGGATAAGAAGGTGACATGTGACGTGTGTTGCACAATATGGATTAGAGATAGATGCATAGTAAATGTTCAATTGATGAGTCGTGAAAAATTTCAAGGGTGAAGGATTAGTTTTCCAGCTGAGGCCCATATTCTTGAGACATTTCCAGGATTTTGCAGGATCATTAACGCTAGTAAGCTTCTTTGCCAGTAAATGGAATTTGCTAGAATTCAAAGCATTTAAGACACGATTTCGCAACTCATTGTAGATGTTGTAATCAGCAATAGAACCCGAATTGCAAAATTTACCAAAGGCAATATTTCTTGCTTTGATATCAACTCTTATTATCTGCGAAACCCACGGTATATGTTTAACTTTGATGGAGAGAAGTTTTAAAGGAGCCAAAGCGTCAAACGTGAAAAGAACGTATTGGTAAGGACTCTGAATGTGAGATAGTACTGAATTGGGTATGAGATGAGTGATCTGAAAGTGATGAACGACCAGGTAAGTGATAGACAGAGGACTAATCCGTAGAAGCAGGCTGGTCAGGCTAAGTTATCGTGGGCTGGATAATAGTGAGCGATGAAGAATAAGAGGTGATAAATGATGTGAATATGGAGGTGAGATTATGGAGGTTGATCCCTTTCCGATTTCTTCATGATACATTTGCGTATCGTCGGGAAAAATCATAAGCTTTGAATGTTGCAAAGCCATAGGCAGGTCATTTATAAAGATAAAGAATAGAAGCGGACTTAGGATGCTACCCTGGGGAACGCCCGCGCCGATGGTCGCTGAATCGGACACTTCGCCTCCATCGCCCTCGACTGCATGTGTACGGCCTTGCAAATATGAAAAAAAACCACACAATGACGTTATCCGTACAGCCGACCGCCCGAAGTTTACGATGGAGTACGACGAGAGGGGCCGTATCGAACGCCTTTGAGAAATCGAAAAGTACAAGCAGTGTAACCATGCGCCGATCGATCGCTTCCCGGACATCTTCCAGCACTCTAAGCAGCGCGGTGTGCGTACTGTGGCAACTACGGAAACCAGCCTTTCGCGGTACTATCCTCTCCAGCAGCTTCGACATCTTGCACAGTCTCGCAATTGGTCTAATGTTCGTAATCGCATTACATGCGCTTGACTTAGCTAGCGGATACAGTAAGGTTCTCTTCCACTGCGAGTGAAAGTAACCCGAACATAACTAGGCGTCTATGGTACATATATGGTATAGGTAGCTAGTGGTGATATCTGCCAGAGTGTGTTTTGAGAGTAGGATAGAGTGTTGTGTAATGGACGAATAATAGGTGATGAGATCATTAACCGAAAATAATAGAGAGGGAGACGGCTTCGAGCGTCCCAGCACACCGTAGCCTCTGAGAACACGCCACCTACCCTGGGCATCAATGGGCGAATTCAACTCTTCGCACTTCTCAGTTTTCTAGATTTGTGAAATTCTGAAACGTTGTTAGTACGCTTTGCAGCGCGGAACGGTAGATCCTTCTCTCTTATAAGTGCTTTAATATGTGGTGTGATCCATGGTTTGCGCTTCATACGCAGGATGACAGTTCTGTTAAGCGCGAGAATGTCAAAAGTATAGGTGAGCGAGCTGCTTAATGAGTTTACAATGGCCGTGCGTGTGACGCAACCAATCACGAAAACGCGGGTTGCCGATAAATCGGCACATGCTGCCCATACAGACTCATGATAGATACTTAGATGCAAGTGTGAGTCCCGATAATAAATGCAGAAAGTGATCGCAAGTTGCTCTGGAGGGACTCTTCAAATCACGTGCACGGAACCGACGATTTTGGGTTTGAGGCTTCGCTAAATTGAGGCAAAGCATAATAGCGTGATGTCCGGGGTTGGCTAGAAATGAAGTTTCAGACTTTGTGTATTTATATGATTTAAAACTGCCACTAGTGATGAAGAGGTCGATCCAGGTGTGCGAGATATGGACGACGCACTGCTCATGGTGCGTCGGCTCCGACGGAATTAGACCAAGGTTAAGCCTAGATGCGTTAAAAATAAAATTAATATTAAAATCGTCTGTGATGATTACATGCTCGTACACCGGAAGCAACTCTGATAGGGTATCAAAAAATAGTGAGCGCAGAGCCGCTCCCGGGCGTCTAAACACCACACACACCAAAATTTTAAATAAATTACATTTAACATGCAGAAGTAAAAATTCGGACGAGTTGTCAAAGATTCGATCCAAGTGACCCAACACTTTAATCTTATATAGGCTACGCACATAGGCACCAACCACACCTGCCCCTTTCCAACGCGATCAAGACTATGAAATGAATAAAATGGTAAGTGAATGAAAGAAAAGAGAAGAAATGGAATTTGATGGAAGGAAACATACAAGGAAATGATACCACCTACCGTACAGGCGAAGTCTACCTATATCCATCGATGCCGTCTACGCCTGTCTTCGTCCACGTGGGCCAACGTTGCGATGATCCTGTCCGGGTACGAAGTTCCCTCTCGAAAAAACTGCACACGAGTGTACGCGCACGTAAACAAATACCATGTCTGTATCTTTCGTCGAGCGTGAAAGTGGGGGAAGCTTTCTCACTCTCACGCGACTGCTCGACGCAAGATGATAACGCGCCGCGGGAGAACAGAGGAACGGGCGGGAATGATCCGCATAGACTCCCCACGTGTAAGAGAGAGAAGGAACGTGTATTAATGCATTATGGGAGGTAGAGAATTCGCCCGCTGCGAATCCTTTTTGCAAGCGCCGTACCGCCATTAGGAGAGAGGTTAAAGAAGGGAAGAATAGGTGGCGCTGCAGTAGTTGGCAGGAAATACAAATCGGGCGCTCGGAGAAGAGGATTGGAGAAGAGTAACGATAAAGAAGGGTAGCGCCGTGTATTGGGAAAATGATAAAGGATATCAAAGAAGAAGAACCACGCGACACTCACCCCCAATACTTGTAAGGAGACGCACACTCACCGCCTATACCTGTAAGGAGATGCACCGAGCCAATCCAAATAGTAAAATACCCAAGGAAGTAACCAGAGATTTCGATAGTTAAGGAAGTAATAGGAAATATACTTAAGAAAGGAATATTGGAATATTGAAAGTTGATAATCGGGAGATAAGAAGAGAGATTAAAAAAAGGAGAAAGATATACGCGGAGGAAAAGTCTAGAGGAAAACAGCGGTGAGTGGTCTGCACGTGGCCAGTTTAAATTTTCTCTTAGCAATAATTATTAGAATTATATAACGGAATGAAACGGGTTCCTCACGCGATTACTAATAATTTTGCGGGATTTTCGTGATTTTGTGGTTACAATAAATTCAATCGAGCTTTATATGATTAATAGTGTTTTAGGTAATTAATATATGCGTAGGAATAATTCATATTAAAAATTAAACTAGTGTGACGGGAAGATCCGGTTCATGTAACGTAATATCACATACGAAAGTTGTTTGTCGGAAATAAATGTATAAAGTCAAATTTATAATTGTAATATATATATATATATATATATATATGCGCATATACTGGTTAGAATAAATTTATTATAGAGGTTAGTACATATTTTTGTTGTAATCATTTTTTTATCCGTGGAGTCTCCTCATCCTTATTTAAAAAATGTCGTTCCCGCAACGACGATACTACGAACCCGAGACCAGAGTCGAATGCAACAGTGAGGAGAACGGAAATATCGATTTATATCCATATATATATATATATATTACTAATATACATTATCCTTAAGAGTGTGTACGAGGTAGAAGTATGTTCCATGTGGTGTAATGCGCGGGATACTACATCACAAAGACCTGCATATTCTTTACAACGGGGCGGGCATAAAGCGATCTGGCGAACGCACGCAAAGCTTGCGACCATACTGCATGCACGGCTTTTGGCCACAGCGCTCGCAATAAAATTCTGGCGTCGCTGCCATATCCGAAAATGCTCTGAGCAGTAGCATTACTTATCCTGCCGCCATGCGTCTTTGCTTGTTCTCTTGCCGACGGGGAGACTAATTTAAACACTAAAACATGCCTACGGCTAGGCGGATTCGCGTCTGTTTAATGTAGTATATCGATATAATTTTAGTTATTTCCATTAATTTTTTTGTATGAATATCAAATTGGTTGTGGTGGGAGATGCTACCCCCATTTACGAGAGTCTAATCAGTTCCCTCTCAGCTACGATCATATGGATAGGCAGGTTGACTTATGGTAGGTTAGTATATCGATGACGTCATATGTCGCTGTCATATGGAACTTAGACTTTTCATTTAATTTTAAAAATAGTCATTAATATAATTATTAGAAAATAATTTAGGGCCGTTAATAAAATTAATAATAGCTCTGAAATGGCATGGACGGAAGGTCAAAAATTAGTTGTAGAAGGACTTGGAACTCAAGCTGGAGCAGCATTTGCATAAGAAGAAATTCTTAAATCTTGTTCATTATTTAATATGCAATCAACGCTTTTACTGCAAAAACCAGATGATATTTATCCTCTTGATATTAATAATGAATATTTACAATTATTATTTTTTGGTAATTCTAATAGTGGTCTCTGAATTTGTATGTATTACAAAAATAATATTATACATATTTATGGTAATGTGAATATTAAATACCTTCAGAATAACCGAATAATTCAGAGATAAATATAGTTTTCGAATTGGTTAAATTAAAATCGAATCCATACGATTGTGGTGTTTTATAATAGCTTTTACTGTTGCGATACTTTACAATATATACCCCTGCAATCTTAATTATGATATTCCTAAAATATGTTTGCATCTTTTAAAAATTTATGATACTAATAGAATTAGTATGTTTCTTATTTTGCGCATCAATTCTCGTAAAACAACAGATGTTAATTTTTCTGAAATAGGTCCACGAAAAAATAAAATGAAAGAAAATTGATTAAATCAAGAAAGAAAAAAGCGTTGCAGAAAAAGATAGCTTACATAAAAAATAAAAATAGTGAATTTAATGTCAAAGACCTAAATAAAATAAAGAAAAGAGAACAAAGATTTAACAACAAAATGAATGAAAATGAATTGAAACAAGAAAGAGACAAAGAAGCGTTGCGGAAAAGGGTAGCTTACAGGAAAAATAAAAAAAGCGAATTTTATGACAAAGAACACAATAAAATAAATAAAAGAGTTCAAAACTTAAACAAAAAAATAATAAAATGAATGTAAATGAATTAAAACAAGAAAGGGAAAAAGAAGCGTTGCAGAAAAGAATAGCTTTTATAAAAAACTAAAATAATGAATTGTATGAAAAAGAAAAAAAAAGTAAATAGTGAAGACTTGACAAAAGCACGAGTAGACACAAGAGAAGATGTATGTGGCAAAAAACTATACTGAGAAAACAATATTAATAATAATAATGATTTCCAGAAACTATCATTAAAAATAAAATATACCAATATTGTCCATATATCAACAAAAATGCTATCTACCTTATGTTAATTCTTTTTATCACACAAGTTAGAAAAAGAGATCAAAGCAAACAGAAAAAAATTGAGTACTTATAATTTATTGGAACGGGTTCTCAATGTATGATGTACATTTTTTAATATGATCCTGATAGCTCGTGTACGTGTATGTTAAATGGCATATAGACTTAAAATGGTAAGCTGTTAAATATTATAATGCCATACCATATGGTAAATTCATTTAACCCAAAAGAATTATTGTGTATTTAGTTTGATAGTCCACAGGTTTACAACGAACAGAAGCGCAAATTAGGCGAGTTTTTAAGAGTAATAAAAATATATAGAAAATATTGAAATGGAATCTGGTGTAGTTTACAGCATTGATGGTTTAAATTGTAGTAAGTATTATATTGGGGAAACTACGAGATATTTAACAAATTGTATCAATACATTATAAATTAATATAATGCATTAAATAAAACACTTACAAAATATGCTCTGTGAGAAAAGAAAGAATTTCTGAAATATTTACTGTTAATCGCAATATATGCTGCATATTATTATATACGGTTATAATAGGTATTATACATGAATTTATTGGTGCCTCGATTGGTATAAATATGTTTTTTATGAGCAGTAAATCAATGGTTTAAGCATTGTAGCTAGTAACATCGGTTTTGTTTCGCATTATAAAATATGCGTTCGTAAGAAGTTAGCGAGTATAAATACAAGTATATCTAAAGTAAATCTGCAATTTCATGACAGGAGTGAGTTGGGAATCAAGTACTTTTATGATTTTCCTATGATAACCTGTTTACAATATAGGTATAAATTATGCATCTCTTTATTTTAAGTCCTCACATTAATACTTCATAACTACATTTAGGATATATATGCTGTATAAGTAAATAAAGAAATATATTTAATACATATACTAGCTGATGTGGTCTCAATATATGATGTATATTATCATGTACGGTTATAGTACTTCATGTACATGAATTTAACAAAGCTTGAACTTGCATAATGAGTTTTTTTTGGGCTGTAAACCATTTCTACATGTAAATAAGGTTTTAGCATTATTTAATATTATCGATTTTGTTTTGCAATTTAAAAAAGTGGCCAACCATCTGCAATACATGAAAGGGACTTATTGGGAATCAAGTATCTTCATTATGCTAAAATAATTTGAGCATAAAGCACTACTTTATTTTAACAAATTCTTCAATGCTTTGTATGTAATACATTCAGAATTTTTGCTTTACAATTAAAAAAAACATTTTCTGAAATATACACCGTTGAGGCCTCAATGTGCTGTCGTCAGTAAATAGTCAGTAAATCAATTCTACACCAAAGGTTAAAACTTTTGATTAATATTATCAATTTAATTTTCGTTTAAAAAAGTGTACAAAATATTATTATATATATATTATATGCATTATATTATTTTGTCATGCTTTTATATAAAAATAAAATCATATAGTGATTGCTGGGACGACAGTATATCGGTTAAGGGGAAACTAAACCAAAAGTTTTTCAAACCAGCTACGTACATAATGGACACTATAGATAAGCTAGAAATTCAATCACCGACGATAATAAATTATTAATTACTAAAAATTAAATGGAATTATACAAAAAACCAAGAGCGGAGCAGGGTAGTCATTAAAATGTATTATTTTTTTGTAACAGGCAACTTGATGAATTCGCAATTTTTTGAAAATGTGAAATACAGTAATGTATCTTGATTATATTGAGTATTTCACATATTATATTTAAAATAATTACGGATTTATCAAGATATCTAATACAAAAAGAGTAAAATTTAACAATAAGTACACTATTCTGCTTTTTTTTCTGTTGAATAGTTTATGTGGCCAAAACGTGAAGCTATCACATTAGCCTCCTTTGAAGTTAAGTCAGATGAACCCGTTAAGGGGATGTCATTCCGTAATTATTACTGACATTTTTAACTTTTCATATATCATATTAAATTTTTCTTAGGCTATGATTATGTGTTGCTAAATACAATTATGTTAGCAGACTGTGCCGTATATATTTTTGCAGACCAACATTACAGTTTTCCGATTTATTAATTAAATACATCCAATTTCAAAAATTTACCCTTAGGGGCATTATCTATTTAATTATTTATTATGAAGAATGTACCTAAGTATGCACAATCAGTCATAACCACTTGCATTAAGTTTTTAGTTAAAATCTTCTACGTTCAAAAAAGCATTTTTAACCCTTAGAGTATCGACATGACGCACATATGCGTGATGCTCCAACTTGTACATATTTAGTCTTAGTTTGGGTTAAAATTGGAGACCTATCATCATTTTTTCATACAAACAATATGCATTGAAACTTTCTAAAATTCGGGTGCTTTAAGGGTAAAGTTTTTCTAGAACATTAACTTACTTTTTGACTTACACATAAATTTAAAGCATTGCTTTTCAACCTTGCTCTTTTGCAACATTGCCGGAACGATGTTGTCACAACGTTATGCGATACTTTGCATGGACTGTAAATCAATATCGAGTACAAATAATGCTTAAACTGCTATTACTAATATCTACATTTGAAATATATAGATGTGGTTAAGTATTTTTCTGCAGTAAGAAATTATGTTTAGGAAAGAGGATAGATATTAAGACAAAGTACACACTTACATATACTCATAGTAATACACACTCACGTACACTGAACATACATCGTGCCTGACGCGCCCTCCCAAAAATTGCAAAAGTTGTAAATTGTGTAAATAAAATTGAGCGAAAAAGATACAAAAAGAATTAAACACGTGCAGTGCAGTGGTAAATTCATTCGCCGTCCTCTTCCCTTACGTGCAATATCATACATCGTTTTGGTCCTTCGAGCCGGATCTAGTGCTTACAGGAGCAGCCCTGGACCATTTGCATTTAAGGAGGTTATGCACGTTGCACAAAGTGCATCAACTGGCGTTATTCCGCTGTACTGTAAATTACATCATCTCACGCAGAAAAATTCTGTAAGTAATCGAAGCCGTTCAGTCCTTTGATTGGATAATTATATCCGTACTTCTTTCGAATTTCAAAGTTTTATTTCCTGCTTTAACAGGATAAAATTTATCGAGGCTTAAAACTGTCGCAAAACAAATCTAACAACAAGTCGCTCGATTGTGTGTGTGTACCCAAAGATCATACTTAGCGAAAATTGTTTACATTTTCTCGCTTGTGAAGAACCGCTTGCAAGGCGACGAAAATCATATAACATGAAATAAGTTACAATAGATTGTAAGTCACATAATTCATTTTTTTGCCTCATCAAGGCGTATTTAAGGGGGTGCCATACTAGATTATTACCGACCGAGTCAGATCGATACATGATTACACTTAATGAACATATTATGGTTTTATTTGCAAAACGCCAATACAGAAGCACTAGATAATTACATAATACGCATTTATACGAAGCTTGAACTCAATATGTGAAGGACACCCTAAAAAAAGTTTGCACGGAAACAATAGTAATTTTTCCGTGCAGAAATTTTTTAGGGTGTCCTTGTTGTATTGGTCTGGAACTTTGTAGAAAGACATATTACACCATTATCTAGTGCTTCTGTATTTGGGTTTTACATAATATTGACAAAAAATAAATATAGTTTATATTATTGACAAAGTTATCTTAGTACCAATTTCGCCGCTAGAGTGCGCGACGCGCTTAGTCTGTACTTTGTATTGTATACTTAGCGTGGAAACACATCCGCAAATGGTTGTAGCAATATGGCGTTAAATACCATAATTCATATACCGGCCTTATATCAATAAAAGACATATAATAAAAGTCGTGCTTATGCATTGCAGAATGACGACACTCTTAGCTTATTTAATCGGGAAAACAATGGAAAACAAATACGATAAAAAAGCAAAATATTTTTGTTTAGAGGCCACGGCTGCCTTGCATGCTCCCATCTCTCTCCCTCTCTCCCTCTATCAATCAGTTGCTCTACCCATCTCTCTCCCTCTCTCTCTACATATATCTCTCGCTATACCAGAGTACGTACACGCAAGCGCACGCGCAATTTTCGGATAACTAGTGACGAACTACTTGCGGCTCGTGTGCCGTTGCACGATTTTCAAGTTTGCTCGGTACTGAAAACACAAAAAATTATCAGCTGGAAGCCTAGGCGGCCGGCTCGTCGGTCGAGTCGTCGAGTTAGCCGGCCACGTAGGCTATATTCGTTGGTGTGTAACGCTAGAAATCGTTTTTCCGGGGGATTAACACGATTTTAATATCTCTCGTTTGACTGAACAAACTAGCAATGGGTTTCTCTATATTCATAAATTACACATATTATTTATATTTTGAAAATTCGTGAATTTATTGCTTGTTTATATTCTAAGTTATATAATAAATGAATTTATTGATCTCCACAAGCCAAAGAAATATTCCTCACAACTCAAGTAAGGTTGACTGTATGAATACCAGCCACTATAGGAACCTCACAGGATGAGTGTTTGAAAAAAGACTAAGACAAGCTAAGTCAAAAAAAATATATAAAATTTAATTGATTGTAATATAAAATTAATAAAAACTTAAAAAGACGGAAAAAAATAAGAAAAGAAAAGAAAATTTATTGTATTTCGCCCTGGGTATGCCTGGTGGGCTCATCAGTAGAGTCCAGGCATCTCGTCTCTAGATACAGATGAAAGATATACAAATTTTTGAAAATCAGCTCTATCCCGACGAGGAAGACATGGGGTATATATGCTCTACCGATAGCAAACTTTATTAAGTGACACATATTAACAGGTAGCCCCCTAACGCACTTACATAGAACTAATGTCTTAATCGTCAGAATATTGTCACATAAGGCATTTTTGTGATCTAATGCCGTATAATTTGAAAATTCGTGATTTATTGCTTGTTTATATTCTAAGTTATATGATAAATGAATTTATTGATCTCCACAAGCCAAAGAAATATTCCTCACAACTCAAGTAAGGTGGACTGTATTAATAATCAGCTCTATCCCGACGAGGAAGACATCAATTTTCAATCAATTTTCAAAAATTTGTATATCTTTCATCTGTATCTAGAGACGAGATGCCTGGACTCTACTGATGAGCCCACTAGGCATACCCAGGGCGAAATACAATAAATTATCTTTTCTTTTCTTATTTTTTTCCGTCTTTTTAAGTTTTTATTAATTTTATATTACAATCAATTAAATTTTATATATTTTTTTTGACTTAGCTTGTCTTAGTCTTTTTTCAAACACTCATCCTGTGAGGTTCCTATAGTGGCTGGTATTAATACAGTCCACCTTACTTGAGTTGTGAGGAATATTTCTTTGGCTTGTGGAGATCAATAAATTTATTTATCATATATTATTTATATTCATTATTTACTAATAAATATTTTAAAAACTTTAAAAACGAATACAAAAAACAATAATTAAATCCGTTTTAAAATGCAAAAAATTACAAATAATATTAATTTTGTTTATTTAATAAAAATAATAATTATACATGGTTATTGTTTATGCAAAATCACACATTCATAGACTTTAGATAAACTCGAAAATGACAAACAAAAATCAAGCACGTTCAAAAAAGCGAAAAATTGTCAGCTGGAGGCCTAAGCGGCCGGCTCGCCGGTCGAGTCGTCGAGTTAGCCGGCCGCGTAGGCTATATTCGTTGGTGTGTAAGGCTAGAAATCGTTTTTCCGGGGATTAAATCGATTTAAATATCTCTCGTTTGACTGAACAAAACTAGCAATGGGTTTCTCTATATTGATAAATACAAATATTATTTATATTCATTATTTACTAATAAATATTATAGATTCATAATTATGTTTTATTGAATGCTATGCATCTATAGCATTTTATAACATATTTATTGAAATGAAAAAGAAGCTGAATCAATAAACCGGTTTCCAAAATTGAAGAATTGCAATATTGATTATATTGTTTCTCATAAAGAAACTAATAATTGTAAATGAAGATAAAAGTAATAATTATACCTAATTATTGATTATGCAAAACCACACATTTATAGCCTAGATAAACTTGAAAAAGGCAAACAATAATCACGTTCGTTTAAAAAAGCGAAAAATTGTCCGCTGGAGGCCTACGCGGTCGGCTCGCCGGTCGAGTCGTCGAGTTAGCCGGCCGCGTAGGCTATATTCGTTGGTGTGTAAGGCTAGAAATCGTTTTTCCCGGGGATTAAATCGATTTAAATATCTCTCGTTTGACTGAACAAACTAGCAATGGGTTTCTCTATATTAATAAATTACAAATATTATTTATATTCATTATTTACTAATAAATATTATATATTCATAATTACTGTTTTATTGAATGCTATGCATCTATAGCATTTATAAATATTTATTAAAATGAAAAAGAAGATGAATAAATAAACGTGTTTCAAAAATTGAAAATTGCAAATATTGTTTATATTGTTTCTCATAAAAAAATAATAATTGTAAGAAAATGAAGAAGTAAATGAATAATTAAAAGCCATTTTAATGAGTGAAAATTTACAAATAATATTAATATTGTGTATTTAATAAAAGTAATAATTATACCTAATTATTGATTATGCAAAACCACACATTTATAGCCTAGATAAACTTGAAAAAGGCAAACAATAATCACGTTCGTTTAAAAAAGCGAAAAATTGTCCGCTGGAGGCCTACGCGGTCGGCTCGCGCGTCGAGTCGTCGAGTTAGCCGCCGCGTAGGCTATATTCGTCGTTATGTGAGGTTGAGTATTGCATAATTTAAAAAATTTCACGTATTATTTAAATTATTTAATAATAATAGTTTTTATTTAATTATGATAGTTATTTAGTAGATTTCTATGCATTAATGGAAGCTATAAAAATTAGTAAAAATTAATAAGAAATCAAGGCCTTTTATTAAGACGTGAGTGTCGATAGAATGGGCCGCGTCAGTCTCTCGTTCGACTAGAATCCGGGCGCGCATGCGCAGTTGTGCTTCCCGCATCGATACTAGTGAGGTTCACGTTGCTCGTGACCGTATTAGATGGACAACAAAACGGCTTGTAAACATTGTTGTGTTTTTTCGTGAGCATTGTGATATATAGTGATAATTTCGATATACTGAATGTTGATTTTCCTGACTACATCAATGTTGCTTAGTTCATGCAGTGGCTCTTGTATAAAAAAATACCCAGCTATCCAGTGTTTGGTGGCGTCCGACTTCAAGGTTATGTTTGATACCATATAGATCGTCGTCTTTGAAAATAATATCCAACGTCAAACAAATATACATAATTTTAATCTCTACCCAAGGAACTGCAAACAAATCATGTGTGATGGATGTCGGGTTATCTTGTAGGTGAGAAATTAACTGATTGACCGTAATTATAAGAGTTGTGTTTATAGGTTAGGTTACTGTTTTTTCTCTTCGATTATTGCATTGATTATCTTCTATTTGTATGAATGATTAGTTTATGTACAAAAAATTTTTTAGGTACTTCCAGGTTAATGTCAAAGTGAAGTGATGGAAATTCATTTGGTCTTTCTGGTAACCTCCAGTTACTAATGGATAGCTACGACACGCATGAAATTTTCGAATTAACAGTAGACCTATCATGTCATTGTATCCTCTAGTTAATCCTGAATACAATTGCCAACTGCTTGTTACAGTAGCTATAGGATCTCTACCTGTGGGTTGGTTACTGTCCTTATTTACATCCAACAATCATCTACCAAACCCAAGTACTTCAATTAATGCACTGGCTTTTGTCTATATTAGTAATTAAGCAGTCCATATACGAGAAATTTCAGGTACCCCTTGCATACACATAATAAAGGTTATGTTTGATTCCATACCTATTACTGTCTTTGGAAATAATACCCAACGCCAAACCATTATGCAGCTCTTATTCTCTACCTAAAGAAGTGCAATCAAATTATGTGTGAAAGATGTAGGACTATCTTGTGAGTAAAAAATTAACCGATTAACCGTAATTGTGAGAGTTGCGTTTGTAGATTAGGTTACTGTTTTTACTCTCTAATTAATGCATCGGTTTTCTTTTATATATGTAAATGATTAGTTCATGAAAAAAACTTTTTAGGTACTTCCAGGTTAATGTCAAAGTGTAATCCCTAAAATTTGTACATCCGTGTCAGTGGTCGGATTAGGATTGAAGTTTAGTACAATATTCATAGAATCTTCCACTAAGTACAGACTGCATTGAACAGCATATCAGATGCAGAAAACGAATGCACGGAAAGCGTAGTAATACTGTCAAAAACGTTTTACCAAAACAAGTTAGTGAAAAAAATTCTTCGCAAAAATTTGAACATGAAAAAATTTCCTGCACCGTCAGTGTTTTAAAAAGCAACCAACGATTGTATGAAAAATGTATAGCAGGTGTTGTCAAATTGATTATTGTAAAAATATTTAGCAATAGTTATTTAATTGATTATTGTAATAATTTTGGTTTCAAAATTCCTGCATCGTCTGCGTATCAAAATGCAGAAAACGATTGCATGGGAAATGTATAGCAGTAGTTGTAAAACGATTGTTGTAAAATTTTTTGGTTACAATTCGTGCATCGTCTGCCTAAAAAAATGCAGAAAACGATTGCATGGAAGTGTAAAGCAATTGTTGTCAAAAAGATTATTGTAATAATTCTGATTAAAATATTCCTGCATCGTCTGCATATTTTGTGTTCAATAATGCAATCTATAAAGGTTATTTGCGAATGAATATGATAGCTGGAATGTAGTGTTGGTTCCATCTACTGTGAGGTTATAGATTAATATAATTTTTAAACGGATGATGGCGCTAAGTACATTACAGCTTACTACATTACCGACGCTTTGTCGATAGTTTTTTACTATGGCACCCCCTTAAGACTCATGGTGACACATCAAAGTTACGAGTTGTTTTCAACGGGTCTGTAAAACTCTCCAATGGGCTGTCGCTCAACGATTGCCTATATCCTGGTGCAAAGCTTCAACTAAATTTTTTCGATATTTTGCTTAGTGGCGCAAATGTTGTTTTGTTTTCTTTGCTGACATCAAGCAGATGTTTAGGTAAATTCGCATCGATAATGAAGATCAATCATTTCAACAAATTCTATGGCGAGATAATCAAAAAAAGCCAATTTCAGCATACCAACTTACTACCGTCACATATGGACTTGCAAGTTCACCATATCAAGCCATCCATACTTTGTTGCAACTTGCCTCCAACGAGGAAAACAAGTTTCCACGCGCTACAGAAATCGCGCAAGAAAATCGCTACGTGGGCGATGAATTTGCTGGAGCAGATACTATTCCTGAAACACTTCGATTCAAGTCGGAATTAATTCAACTTCTCATGGCGGGAAGCTTTCAGCAAATGGACATCCAATGATTTGAAAATTCTCCACGACTTACAGCTTGAAGATCTCGCACCTACCGAAAAACTTACATGGCAGCAAACGGAAGATTCAGATTCATTTCGAATGTTAGGAGTTGGTTGGCAGTTAACAAAAGATTTATTTGTATTCGAGTTTAATAAAAGCTCAACCATCGGAACAATTATGAAAAGAAGTACGTTTTCAATCGTTTAGCAAATTTACGATGCATTGGGAGGGATCACACCAATTAGTATTTCATTCAAAATCTTTTTGTAGTCGCTTTGACCTACTAACAAGGGGAGTACTTGACCTCCGGGAAACGGATCTTAACCTAAATTTGGTCTGTCTTTTATAATATAAAAATGTAAAGAAAGCCTAGTTATCTCTTGCCAATGGGCACTTTTACGGGAGTTATTCGACATCTAGTAATAATATCAGTAAAAATACTTCCAATTTGATCGCCTACTACTCGGAAACAAATAGAGATGAACAATCGACCAAAGAACCAGAAGAAAGTTGAGTTTAAGTAGATATGGTTTGAAAAAAAGAAGCTGAAATTGCTTAATTTGGAGTAAAGTTATGCAGAAAATAAGAAATTAAAGATTATTAGACCAAAAGAAACAATAACATTTTGGTTAAAATTTCTTTAATTTCGAGGCGAGGAACTTCATGTTTTAAAATTAATTTACCATCTTGACAATTGCCTAAAGACAACGATTTACTTCGTAAGTACACTGTTCTCAAAAAACTATTAAGAATCACAGCCTATTGCTTGCATTTTATAGCACGACTGCGAAAATCTCGTACTATTAAATTCTTTGATTCGAAAAATTTAGTACTTACTCCAACTGAACTCGATGCTGCATTGAAGCACTGGATTGCCTAAGTTCAACAAATCTATTTCGAATCGGATATTATATACATCAAGATCAACGATTCAGTAAGCGAGAAAAGCTCGTTATTAAAACTAAATCCATATCTCGAAGAAGGACTTCTACGCGTAGGTGGACGTCTGCAAAATTCTCTTTTGCATCTGGACGAAAATCATTTTTAATATAAACTAACAATACCTAAAGTTTTTATTTTGTTAAGCCACAGGCGTATACCATAGCAATTGGTTCATTTATCATTCTTTAAATATTTCATGTTTATCTATTAACCTATTGTTACGCCTCACTCTAACTATATGTAGACAAATAGTATAGAGTTAAGAAAAGTCAGACAAATATATAAAAAAAATTACGAAAGTTCGTATTTGTGATTTTGTAATAAATATAATTAGTTAATGGTTATTTATAAACAAATAATTACAAATAAATTATCGCTTGAGCGAAAGTTTGTGTAAATATATTGAAATGATGTGATAATTTAATTAGTAAATCATATTACATAGATATAGTACCGAGAGCGACGCATAGTTGGCGAAAGCGAGAAAAGTGAAACCCTAAAGTGAAACTCAACCTAGAGCCTATATAAGAGCAACCAGTGAAGCAGTCAGGGGACTCGATCGATCTCAATAATTTTGGTATGTAAGGCTTATAGCCATTACTTTTATTACAAGTTCCTTACTGACGGAGGCACTTCGCGCTCCCCAGTAGTCGAACAAAATAAACTAATTAAAATAAAAATTTTTTCTTTCTTTTCTTCTTTAACACTGAGTCGAAACCAACACACTTAAACGAACTGTTCATGGAACAGCAAGGCGCGTGTTCTATGTTTCGGTTTCGTCAACGCACACATGTCACAGATACACACTTACAGTCTAAGGTGCTACAGAAAGAGCAGTGCGCGTCTCTCTGTTTTCACTGACACTTTTTTCAGGACACAGTTACAGCGAGATAGTATTAATTTATTTCAAATTGTGCACGTTACACTATAATCTAATCCTTGTATGTATTAATGCTGATTTTAACCTACAGATAATTCGTTAAGGTAACGGTCGGATTACGGTTATGGTTAGATAGATAGAAATTTCGTAATTGCTCTTCGACTTCTATCCAAGTACGTAAGTTTCGTGCGTAATTACGGTACCATTGAAGGGCATTTCCCTTCAAAAGTTTAGGTAATCCTTGAAGTATTTGATTTTCGGAGAAGTGATAAGCTTATCTTAATTTTTCTACACGTTCTAGGAAAGAGTAGACATCCTTGCCTTCGAAGTAACAGTTCCATTTCCTTATTTGATCCATCACTTTCATGTTAGACGGTACTGTTAGTAAATGTGGTGTCGTAGGTGTGGAAAACATATGACTTTGTATCGGTGGTTGAATTTCTAGTTGGATCCTGTCATTGTTTAACGGTGGTTTGTCAAAATTCAGTAGAGCATGGTCGGTTTCTCAATCTTTGGTCACATCCGGATTTTCTTTATAATCTGTTGGATCTGTATCCTTATCTTTGAATAAAGCTTCGTTCTTCGGACAAATTTTACTAATCGTTGTCGCAGCTCCGTAACGATTCCTTCAGCGATGAGGTTGTGGTGTTTTAATTCTGCTATCAGTTCTTTTTGGTTGAGTTTGTAGACCCACAACACGGGAGACATTTTACAAAAAAAATTCTTTTGACGGATATAAAAGTGTACTAGTGTCCCCGAATCAAAATTTTTTAATTATTTATTAAGTATGCCACAGTAATATGTACTTAAGACGTCAATTTATTGCAGTTTAGATTTTAATAATTATTTCTGCTTAATAATTACATGGCTTTGACCCTCAAGTCAGTGTTAAGATGGATGCGAGAGATGAAAGCTTGACTATCCAGAGGTGGCCCAGGTTATCGAAGACTCTCAAGAAGTCGAACAGGACTAAAATGGTGATTTTGTGGAAGTCTATTGCAAGTATAATATTATCTTTCTTAGGCATGATAGTGAATAAGTTGAAAAAAGGGAGAAAGTGATGGAGAAGGTAAACTGGGGGGTGGGAATAAAATAATAATTAAGATAATCAGAGCTCAGGCCCGTAAGTTGAAATCTTTTGGGACAAATGGGTTTTTTAAAGCTTCAGTACGAGATGGAAGGCAGGAAAGGGACTTAGGCGGATGACGAGAGGAAGCACGCGGATTATATAAGGAGGAACCGATTTGAGTGAAATGATCTGCTACATGCTACAAATTTACGGGTGATGATATTAAATGCTAGTGACCGTGTGAATAATAGCGTCTGGACTCGACCGATAGCCATTTAAACTTCAATCTGTAGGGAATGATGTGCTCTCTCCTAGACAGATTTTCCTATACAAACCTGACGCAAGCATTAATCAGGCGTTGTCGTTTTAAATTTTTAGTTTTGTCAATATCATTGTAGACTGTATAGGCACAATCGAAATCAGGCCAGAACAACTTCTCTTCCAGGATCTTTCTACGTTTTGAGGATAGAGCACTTTTATAGTTTTTAAAAGAATAGAGAACTCCATGCACTCTTGAATCCAAACAGATCGAGAGGATCTGTTTGGACCAGTCCAGGGTTGGAAATAGCTATACTCCAAGGTACTTTACTTCATTTTGATATTTTAAAATGTTTTCCCCACCTTCACCCTCGGAACAGTACTCAGGTCTGTATGAGAGGTAAACGACTGACTACCTAAGATCATCACCTTTGTTTTATTGACACTTAATCTAAGTTCATTAGTTAATGCCGAGGAAGCTACCGCATTCGCATCCTAAGTAATACGCTGAATACCCATTTCTTTATCCGCAGGGTAAAGAATCTGGACGTTATCGATGAACATTATATAACAAGTGACCAATTTCACCGACCACAGCCTGAGTGCGACCCACCAGATAGTCATAGAATTAGCTCAAAACCGCATCAGAATAGCCCAAACTATGAAGTTTTCGGATAAGAAGATTATGAGGATCGATGTCAAAGGCCTTCGAGAAATCGGATACGTATCTTTATTGAACGTGCATCAATTGCCCTTCTGATATCATCCTAGCCGACTTCGCCAGAGGAAATAATACCGTGCTCTTACAGCAATCCGGGAAGTATCCCAGAGAAAATAACAGGTTGAATAGGATAGCCAGGTAGGCCGATAGCTGGGGTACCAAGAGCTTAAGAATTTTAATAGACATTTCGTGTACCTCTACAACCTTGGAGGTGGCTCTAAAATGACGCGTTGGACCCTTTTAACAGTGATTGGAAGGAAGAAAAGTGGATGTTTGACTGGAGGTGCACAATAATATGTTAAGGAAATCAAAAGTCAATAGAGATGTGTGGTTCGATACCGATGCATAGTGTAGGTTAAGGTCGTACGATGAGAAGATCGTTAGAGGAGATGGATGAAGTCTGAACCGTAAACCCATATTATCAAACATTTTCCGCATGCTAGCAGAAGTGGATGCAGTCCTTAGTTTATGAGATAAATACCGAGATTTATTTGAATCAAGAGTATTTAAGACACGGTTACGTAGATTTTTAAATTATTTATTATTAGTTGTTAATTCTGACAATCAGAATTTTTTGTAAGCCGTATTTCTAGCTCTGATAAGAAGTCTAACTTCATGTGTAACCCATGGTTTCTGGTTTGTCCACAAGGTTATGGTATTAACAGATGCCAGGAAATCGAACGTGTCAAGTAAATAAATATACAAATAAATAAATATAGTTCTACAATAAATAAGCGAACGGATATAAATAAATAACGAATAAAAATATGGATCAATCAGTAAGCACTGGCACACTTAATCTAGTGCCAGGAAGTATTTCCGTACAGAATTTTTAAAGCTCCTACGTAAGCATTAGTTTCTGATTCCGCCGGCAGTAAGTCCATAAATGCGTCCCTTGAATCTGGGAAGATCATTTTCCAGTTTCAGTGCGCATCGAGGAAGCCATTAACTCCTTTGACAAACCCCTTACAAGAACATATCTGGAGAGGAGACCCTCCGGACGTCCTGGAACTTGCATACGTACTAGCTTATACGTTAACACAGCTATGAAATATTGTCTTATTCAGTACGCAGTTAAGTTTCTTGTGCAGGCAAAGCGTCTCTACAGAGCTTCATACCCACGCTAAAGCTGAGATAGCTCCTTATCCATGAATGCTGGCTTTCTTTTAGATGTTTTTAAAGTTTTTATTGGAGCATGTTTATCTATAGCTATTGTTAGATTATTACTAAATCACTCCAGCACAGGCTCAACGGAAAGTACTGGTACTTGAAACGGCGACCAGTCACAACAATTAGGAAGTTCGATTAGATGCTCGGCGGAGACATTCTTGAAATCACGATATGTAAAATGCTTAGGATCCTAATTCAGTAGTTTATTGTGAAGAACTGTCAACAATAGTGTCAATATTGGCCAGCAGTATAATGTCTAGGCGCGTGCACGATGTCGACATAGAGTGTGTGGGCCTATGCTAGACTAATTGCAGCGAGATTTTGATTATAAGATCAAATACAAATTTTGCATCAACACTATATTTTGAAATATCAGCATTGAGATCACCTATTCGCCGGCAGCGGCGAAATATTTATATAATATAGAGAGATATATGGTGAGGAACGAAGGGCTGCCTCGGACGTAGGTAGCGGCGTCAATTGGCTTGATGATATCCCGCTAGAATTGCGGGCGCCGTCGTTAGATGCGTATGCGTACGGAGCTCGGTGGTTGCCAGATGTCGAAATCGTAGTTCCTTGACTAAGGCTCGTAGATACAAGCGATGCGTTTCGATTATCGAATATAAGATCTCTCGACTTTGATTGTATATTTTTTTTAAAAGGCCGAGTAGCAGAGCTTCGCCCTCGGATAAACATCAAAGAGTTCACTAGCAGAGCTTCGCCTTACGGTAGCTTAAGACGAAATACTAGGAGTGGCTGTGTCCATTCTGGGTCTTCTTTATGTACCCTAAAAATATGCATCTGTCCTTGTCTTACGCTTTACTTTAAATGAAAATTGCATAATTAGTTGCTTTTCTACAGTAAATATGTTATTTTTTAATAAATATACTTGTTGATTATATTATGATTTCAGCAATTCTATTATAGTATCATTCGTATATGCCTTTAGTTATTTATTAGTACTAATGAATAACACGCTTGATTATTTAAAATTAACAGTGGTTTTTAATAAATTAAATAACAAATCAACTGTAGCATTTTATTAAAAAAGTATCAAAGGTTATATATTTACATTTTAATGCGACAAATTGTTAATTCTGATTAAAAATTTAACAAGATTTTATTTACTCATGCAGTAACTGTTTTAATAAAAGAATAGGAGAAATGTGAATAAATATGTATTATTATTATTATTATTTTTTTTTTGGAGTCTGTGGTAATGACATTTTACGCACAACCGGCAAACTATCCACCCCCTCGCAAGAGCAGACAGTCTACCGAGTGTGGGACTCAGTAGGAGCAAACTACTAATACCCACTAAACCCACATATCTCTGTTCGCACCGACACCAGCCCGGAATTGTTATTCACATTACTTCAGACTGGGCGGCTGTCCTTGCGTGTCCAAAAAACACACTCATTCTTTTACTCTTTTATTCTCGAATCACATTCGCTCAATCTGCCAGACATCCAACTGCTTTTTTGCTCCGCAATACATTCGTAACGTATGTAGCGATCGATCGCCAGTTGTCCGCGTTCGTCGTCATAAGTCTCGTCACGTTTCCCGGCGTGATCGCTTCTATGTCCATTTCAAGTCGTTGACGTTGATCTGTCCATCGCCTGCGGGCGAAGAACGTATGATCAGCGTCATCATAGACCCATCCGCAGTAGTTACATTCAGGTGAAGCAAGTCTGCCCATCTTGTGTAGATAGCCGCGGAAGTATCCGTGTCCAGAGAAAAATTGGGTGAGATAGAAGTCTACCTCACCGTGCTTTCTCCCCTTCCACGGAGCAACCGCAGGGATAAGTCTACGTGTCCATCGCGCCTGTTGGGTATTTGCCCACCGTGTTTGCCAGAGTTCCATTGTTTTCGTACGTTCGTCTGTCGCAGCGTCGACCCGTCCCGTGTCCGCGCTTCGATCGTATATGCGCTTTCGTTCCGTCGCCAGTAGGCCGATCGGAATTACGTCCGCGATAACAAGAACAGCGTCTTCGGACACCGTTCTGTACGCGCACGCGATTCTTAACGCGACCACCCGCTGTACGCTAGTCACCGCTTTCGCCCGTCTCTTAACGTGTAATGCGTCCGCCCAGATTTCCGCCCCATATAGCATGATCGAGTGGGTAACGCTCATTAGTAGTCGTCGAGTGCTCGGTCTCGGTCCATTCGTATTAGCCATGAGTCTGCTGAAGGCTTGTGTCTTTTCTTGTGCTTTTTTAGTCACCGTGCGTATGTGAGGCCAGAAACTCAGTTTCGTATCCAAAGTCATCCCTAGATACTTGACCTCGTCTCGGACCACCACGCATTCGCGTCCGACTGTCAACGGTATCCCCGTGTCGATTCTTCGTCTAGTTAGAAGCACAAGTTCTGTCTTCTGTAACGCGATTTACAGTCCGTGGTCTTTCATCCGTTCAGGCACCCGCCGCATAACCTGGTTCAGCTTTAGCTGAATCAGGTGTGTGTCACGGGCTACGATAATGGCCGCAACGTCATCAGCGTAAGCGATGAGGGATGTGTCCGTCGGCATCTCTATTCGGAGAAGACTGTCATACAGTACGTTCCAGAAGTCTGGCCCCAGAATGGAACCCTGGGCGACTCCTGCAGTTATACGTGTGTCTTTTCGTCCGTCAGTGGTCTCGTATGTGAGACGTCGGTCCCTCAGGTAGTCCCTTACAACCCGGAGAAGATAGTCGGGCACCCGGAATGCTGTTTCCAGTGCTTCCAGGATATCCACCCACCTCGCCAAATTGAAGGCGTTGCTAACGTCCAACGTAGCCAGTAAGACCAGAGGCCTGGTGTTATGCTTGTCGAAAATGGTTTTCACAAAGGATATCGCTCCGATGGTTGAGCGCCCTTTTCGAAACCCGTGCTGTCGGTCTGATAAATCTCCTACGTCCTTTATCTACTGTAGAAGCCTTGGTCTAAGCAATAACTCGTACAGTTTTCCGGTCGTGTTAAGTAGGCTTAGTGGCCTGTAGGATGACGGATTCTCAGGGTCCCCCTTATTTTTACTAATGAGAACCAATGAGCCGTCTTCCAATGTCTGCTGAAAACACCCTCCACCAGGCACCCGTTGAATGTGTAGAGGAGCACCGACGGTCGTCGCAAAACGACGAAACGTAAGATTTCCGACGGCACACGTCGGAACGCAAGATTTCCGAGTTTGCAGCTCTGGCAAGCTCCGCACTCTTGAATAGAGGGCATTCTCCGTTTGTACGTTCAACGGTTTCCTCCCTCCTCACGGGATGAGTTGGAAAGAGACCGTCGACGATCTTGTCCATCGTCTCTGCGTCCTTAGTTATCGGCGGAACCCGTCTCCCCAGTTGGTGAGTCACGATCTTGTAACCCGCGCCCCAGGGATCCGAGTCCTCCTCGTTCATTAGTCTTTGCCAGCACTCTTTTTTGCTGTTATTTATGGCGTACCGCAAACGCCTCCTACTCTGTCTGTATTCTTCGGAGAGAAATAGTGCGGTTTGTCGGTCGCGAGCCCGTTGTGCCTTCCGTCTTAGTGCTAGGCAGCTACGTCGGATGTCCGCGATCTCGGCTGTTTACCAGTATATCTCTCGTTTGTTACGTGCGTAACGTTCCGCGGCATAGAGGCTTCACACAATTGTTGAAGAAACTGGGTTGTTTCCCCGGCAAGCGCCGTCATTCCGCGAGGTTCCACCTGTGACAGTGGTTCCCCGCGCGACATTTGTCTGTCGAGTTTGTCTAAGTCTATCCGTTTCACGTCCCAACGAGGGGGACGAGTTGCCCGAGTACTGTTTGTACGCGATTCGTCTATAAGGCCGAAGGTGATATACTGGTGATCGCTGGCTGTGTAGTCTTCGATCACTCTCCATGCCCTCAGTCTTTGTGTCATCCTGTCCGAAACAAGGGTCACGTCAGGTACAGAGTCCCCGAAGCCGGGACGTCCGTACGTCGGCGTGTTTCCCTCATTCATCACTGTCAGTTCCAGCCTTGCGGCCATCTCCAACAGTAGTCGTCCACGTCTGTTCGTCTCGGGCATTCCCCACTCGACCGCGCGCGCGAGAGTTTCCAGCTTCTCCGCGTATTCGAGATCGCTATAATTCGGGCTAAGGTAGACGCTGACGTAGGTGACATCGCCCACCGTTGCACAAACGTAGCTCTCCCCGGATCCGCGCGCGATGATCCGCGTTGCCCATTCCCCGCGCACCCATAATGCCGCTGTACTCGTGCTGCTGGCGAGCCAGTTCGGTGATGTTAAATCCCGGTACTTTTCGCTGATGACGAGGATGTTTGCGTCCAGCTCCGCCGCAATCTGAGGGAGCAGAGCGTGTGCTACGCTATTCCGATTCATATTGCATTGGAGAACAGTTACCGGCATTTTATTGTCTTGGTCTTCGTTGTCGTCAATGCTGCCTTAAATGCTGCACACGCATATTTGTTGTCCTTCTTAGGACAGAGGAAGCACTCAGGTGTGTTTTTGCACGCCCGTGCATCGTGCCCCTCTCGGCCGCATCGCCAGCAGTATCGGTGTCTGTCCGGTCCTTTGCAGTCTTTTTTAATATGTCCATATCCGAGGCATTTGTGGCATCTAGGTACACGAAGCCTAGGTCTCACGCGGCAGTTAACCCAACCGACATACCGCAAGGGCCAGGCCTCGAGAGTTAGACCCAAAGACATGGACCCTTCGTTCTGCGGTTGTCCCGAGTTCCCGCTTAATCGCGTTTTTTACGTCGTTCTCGCTTGTAATGCAGTCTAGGTCAAGGAACTCTAGCGTTGCCGTAGCTGTCAGATCTTTTACCTGGGCACTTTCTCCAGTCGAAAATATGAATTTTTGTCAATAAATTGCAATTCAAACAATAAATATTGTAAATAAAATGAAATGCAAAGAATAATTGTTATAAATAAATTGCATTTCGAAAATCCGACGTTAAACACGTATGCGTACGGAGCTCGATGGTTGCCAGATGTCGAAGTCGTAGTTCCTTGACTAAGGCTCCTAGATACAAGCGATGCGTCTCGATTACCGAATATAAGATCTCTCTCGCGAGATAAAAAGAAAGGAAAAGAAAATCTAACGCGATCCTGGGCAGTCAGGCGTTTATTTCACGTATCAACCTGAACACTGCTCCGAGAGTTATATATGTGTTGATTTTTTGGATTATCAGAACGCGGTAAAATCGCTGGGATGATTGATCACTCCCACCCTCGATTGGTCTAAACAAGTCATGTCAATCTCTAGGCGTGTTTACGGGGTTTTGCATTCTCTACGTTATTACAATAAGGCATTATCGGTAAAGCTCCGCAGCAAGAATCTGGTTGAGGCCCTTATCTTTCCCCACTTCGACTATGCGTGTGCGGTCTACAACGATGTAGATCAGTCTAAAAATTTGAAACTCCAGAGGTTGTTAAATGCTTACGTCAGATTTCTATGGGGCAACACAGCGAAACGTGACCACGTCACCCCGTTTAGACTGGGTTTAAAATGGCTGTCGGTCGAGTCAAGACGCTCATATCTCATTGGTTCCCTGGCCTATAATATCATTGCTCACAACTCACCTTCATATCTGGAAAACCATTTCACCATACTCAATACCCCTGTCCAGAATCCCCGCTCCTCCTCTCGTCATCCACCTAAATCACTCGTGTACCTTCCACCACGCACAGAAGCTTTAAATAAATCATTTATCATCACCTCCACCCGCATTCAGAATCAGTTTCCATCCATCACTTTCAATCCATCATGCGTAGGCGACTTCAAAATCACACTATTCAATCAACTGTTGGGCTCGACAAACAGCCTGGCCTTCGCAGGTCACGATTGAGTGTTTGTTACCGCGGCCCATCCCTCTACTGGACGAAGCAGCGTAGTCGCGTCGTTTACGTTAAGCATCGCTTTTATTTTATTTTACTATGGTATGTACCCGTTTTATAACATTGTTTGTTTATCTTTTTATTTTATTTTATTTGAGCGTTTTATTTTGCGAGCGTTTAATTATTGTTATTCAGTTTTAAGTATTTATTTATTTATTTTATACATTTTTTTTTCATTCCACTGTTTTACCGTTTTTATTATCGTTACAATTTTATTTTTATATAGTTTTAAGATCTCAATTTTCTGAATTTTTTTCGCAAATAGTGCTTACGGGGTTTCTACCCCATAAAGGCCAAAAATAAAGCTGATTCAATCAATCAATCAATCTCTCTCTCTCTCTCTCTCTCTCTCTCTCTCTCTCTCTCTGAGCGTGGTTTACTAGCTTTGAGCGCGCTATCGTGAAACTAGTCGAGAGGGTTGAGGTTAAGGTCGACGGCGTAGACTCGAAGCTCAACACATTAAGTGCCGACCTAAATATGTTACGCGGACGCGTTGATACACTCGAGTCAAGCGTTAATTAACGTTTCTTTGAGGTAGGAACTCGTGTCGAGCGTCTTGAAGTCAACGTCAATCGGCTTCTCGATCGTGATCCTCCCGCCACTCCGGCAAATATGGACGTCAAGACAAAAACTCTTGTGATCTCCTGTTCACAGGACTACCTATTGTCTCCACACTAAGCGACCTTAAATTAATAGAAACTATTTTGGCTCGCATCAAACTTCCTCTGGTCACATCTCACGTCGTCGAGATCCGACCATGGTTGCCGCGCTCGACTAATACCATCAATTCTTCCAGTTTGAGCCAATCGATGAGCGAACCATCCGTTCCTACCATTACTAAAGGCATGGTGTGTAGGGTTTCTTCACCCGCGGTCAGGGACCTAATTATAGAAAGAGCCCACCTTCTAAAGGGTGCGACAATTTCAAATGTATTCGGAACGGGAGGGGAGTCTTCCTTATTTTTCAAGCCACTGTGACCGAAGTCGATACACGAACTGTGGACGAAATCCCTCCGTAAGGCAAAGGAGCTAGGCTATGTGCGCCCGGTTATTAAAAATTATGTTGTCTATATGCGCAATTTGGCGGAAACCCGTTCTCAGATTTCCTGAGCTGGGTGAGGGTGAGTGACTCGGCCCCCAATTCCGAGAGTTCGATATATACCTCCTACGACAGTGGAGGAAGAGGATTGCCACTAGTGCGCCTCGAAGTCGAGTTGTTTCGCCGAGCCTGTGTTGGCGATCAACTGTCCAACATGATATATGATTGATACACTAACACGCTTAGTTATTGAACACATGCCGTTGGCGGCTATACAATTCATCAGAGCAACCGCGGTCATGTAAGACCTTACCCCAGACCGCAACCGCCGAGATGTCTCACAGAGGTGTGTTATCGAATGACGGGAAGCCTTCCAGACTTTTAAAAGTATTTCTCCCGACGTTTCCTTACGTAGGTTCGATGCACCAAAAACTCGCACGAGAAGGCATTAAGAGCGTCAAGCTCCGAGTCCGATCATGCCGACTACACTATTTTCGAAAGTGAGTGAAGTCGAAAACCCTTTTGGCCGGACTTTTTTATATTGTTCCGGCTCGGTGTATACCGGGGTGGGAACAGCCTAAAAATGCCTTCGAAAATCATTGTGGAGTTCAGCGTACCTTAAGGACTCAACTCAGTCTCTGGCAAGCTAAAGCAGGAGATCAACTGAGGGGAAATTCCTTAGGAATACGTTCCACACGCCTCGAAAGGGGCGAAACCAGCATTGTGCAGAAAGTTGTTTCGTGAAAATGGTCCAGGTAACTCGGGTTTACTCGGGTAGATAATAAATTTCCGCCTATCGCCTAGCAAGTGATGGGTCCACGACTGTGGGTAAAGGGCCTCGGCCGGAGTCATAGCAGCTCCCAAAAGCAAGGAACCTCCGAAGCACAATGTAGGGTTGAACAACCAAATACAGGTCGATTTCTTTAAGCAAGGGTTAGTAGGTTCGCTGAAGGCCCTCGAGAAGAAGTTAAGCCTTTCAATCACTCAGTTAAGAGTTGGGCTCCCTTATGGCAGGCTCCAAACTATCCTAGCTAAAAACTCAGGTCTTCGGACAATGAGCTCAACACCCACCCGTAAGGGTGGGTTTTTCCATTTCAGGAGATTTTTCGAAAGATAGCATAAAAGGATAGCGAGGAGACAGACCAAGAAGTAAGGGTAACTCAAACTGAACCAGTTTAGCACTTGGAAATTTCGAAAGCATGGAAGTCGATGGGTACTACGTGGACCCTGTGGAGATTCTCGAACGCCAACTAAGGAGAATCTCTATTCCATTCCAGTGCGATCTAAAGCCTGAGCAGTTTGCCAAGGTGAGTCTCATCAAATAAAGTACCACAGAGAGAAATACCCGATTATGACGCTTAAAGGCAGGCAACCATACCTAGCCTGAATCTTGTATATAATAGAACTGTCAAATGCAGATAAACTCGAGATGCAATTAATCTTGTAAATAATAGAGAACCGGAGAGCGGCAATCAGCCGTGATCCGGTAGCGAAAGCGAGATTGGCCAAATGCCTTGTAAATACAAAGATTTCTATGGAGAGTATTCTACTATGATCAAACGATGGAACATGAAATCAAAATGATTATCCATCAGTGCACTATTTGAACCTATTGGATATAATCTAATCAAACTCAAAAATATATTCCATTGGGTAATGAAAAGAAATGCACAAGACAAGATTCCAGATTCTGTCTCAAAGAGAAAAAGTAGGTGTAAGTTGTAAATAGTAGATATAAGATAATATAAGGAATTGTAAATATTGTACATAGTAGGAAACGATAAGTTTAGTCTTAAGAAGAATCTCTCCAGCCGTACGGACCCGGCACTCGCGTATTTTCAACGCTATTTTCGATATCTTGTAGGGGATATCCAGAAATCTTTAAACGTTTAATTTTAGGAGATAATTGCACTTGAGTGGACCGCTAACAGGCGCTTACCAACAAAAAATGCCCTCTTCCAATAAGGAACGGCAGCGTCCTCGAAAGCGAAAGGGTGGACCGACGAAAAGGCCCTCTAAGGCGGCACGCCTGGACACAAACCCTGTCGGTCGAAAAAGTTTAGTTAGGAGTCGGACTCATACGGACGGGCCTCCAACAGAGCCAAGCTCGAACAGAGGCCTGAAAGTTAAGATCCTCCAACTAAACATTGCTCGAGCGAGAAACGTCACAGACGAAACTCGCGAACACATGGTCAGAGCAGGAGTAGATTTGGCTTTAGTTCAAGAACCATACTCCTTTAGAGGATGTATTTCGGGGATTGGACTAAGCATTGGCACGATAGTAGCGACCAAGCCCGAGGAAAATCCCTCGGCAGCTATTTTATATTGCTCTGGTACCCTCACGTACACACGAACCTCCCAGCTCTGCACCAGCTACTGCGTATGCTCAATGGTGAGCGGTCGCTTTGTCAACTTCTATGTGGTCACTTTATACTGCCAATTCAGAGATCCCATAGGGATATATCTGACGCAGCTTAGACTCATTCTATCCGAGCTTAAAGACCAAAAGGTTCTTATAGCAATGGACGCGAATGCTAAGTCTACTTGGTGGGACTCGCCAACGAGAGATGGCAGAGGACAACTACTTGAGGACTTTATTCTCGAACACAACCTCACGGTGGTGAACCGGCAAGGGCAGCAGGCCACGTATGTAAGCGTAAAAGGGGAAACCTTCATAGACGTAACACTCGTGACCAGGAGCCTAAGCCACCTCATAACCGAATGGAAGGTTGAGGACTGGAGTACGAGTGATTATAGACCTATTTCCATAACATTGGACTTTGAGAGACAACCGACTCACCAAGTAAAGATAATGAAACCGCGTTTCAATATCCGAAAAGCGGACTGGGAAGTCTTCAAAGAGGCTCTAAAAGTCGAAAAGACGCGCCTATTGGACTTGCAGATAGATTCTAAAGAGAATGTCGACACATACGCCGACAAACTCGAAGAATCAATCATTAATGCTTGTAAGAAGGCGATCCCCATGAAGAGGCGGTTTTCCAAATCCGCACCATGGTGGAAACCACGGCTGACACACCTCAAATGTAGAACCAAAAGACTCGAACGCAAAAGAGAAGCGGGACGTCTGAGACCAGATCGCAAAGACTCCAGAGCAAAACGCTCAACCATGCAAGAAAAGCTAAGAGAGAATATAAGTCTGAACAAGTAAGTCCAGAGAGAGGAGCTGGAGGAGCTATATCACGCTCGAAGGCAACAAAGACGTATGGAGCCTTCCGTAGCGAGTTGTATCTAGTAAGATGAGCACCACAAAAGCCTTCAATACTGTTACGGGAATAAACGGATCGACAACTACCTGGAAGGAAACGTGCGAATCTCTGCTCCAGCAGTTAGTACCAGACGATGACAAATCAGGAGAGACAAATGCTCACCATGAGATCCGACAGGCTTGTCTGGAAGAATATATCTTGAGTGAGGCACCTCCATTTACCCGGCTTGAAATAGTTCAAGCAATTCGAACCAACAAACGCGGGAAGAGTCCAGGTACTGACAGAATTGAAGCGGAGGTACTTAAAAATTCCACTGCTAGACGAAATTGATAAATTATACAATGCTTGTCTCAAGTATTGTGTATTCCCAAAGAGATGGAAAGAGGGAATGCGAATTACGTTGCTCAAAGCTCCTGACAAAGATGAGCAGGCTGTGAAGTCATACAGGCCCATATGCTTACTAAGCATAATGGTCAAAACGTTGGAAAGGCTCATAATAGAGCGACTGAAACGGCCTGTGAACTCGGAGTCAGGACAAACATCGGAGCGCACACACAACAGTACGTCGACCGACCAATATGGTTTTACATCAGGAAAGTCGACGGAAGATACGATAATAAGGCTGACGCAGATAGTAGAGGAAAGCCAGTGCAACTACGTCTTAGCGTTCCCACTCGACATCTCTAGGGCTTTTAACAATTTGTGGTGGCCTAGTCTTTTGAAACAGCTAAAAGACAGACAATGCCCCACAAACGTCTATAACCTTGTACAAAGTTACTTCCAAGATCGAACGGTGTGCATGAGAGTTACGTACGACGAAGCACGAAAGGAAGTAACTAAAGGTTGCGCCCAGGGGTCTATTTTCGGTCCACTTGGATGGAACTTAGACTATGACACCTTCCTCAAAGAGTTTCATGACGCAGGCTTCAATTCGATAGCATATGCCGACGACATTATAACAATTGTCGAAGGCAAAAGCCCGCGATACCTTGAAACAGAGGCGCAGCGTATGATTAACATCTTCGAGAACTGGTGCAATTTACACAAACTGGAAGTATCAATCTCCAAATCGAGAATGATTTTATTGAAAGGCAAACTTGACTCAAGCAAGCCTCCCAAAGTCAAATTGGGAGGCCAAAACATTCGTATGATTAAGGAAATGAAGTACCTGGGCGTCACGTTCGAACCTAGATTTGGAGTCATTCAGCACGTTAAAAACTACATCTCCTCTCTGGCGCGAATTGAGGGATGAAAGAAAGATCCCTCAGTCTGATATATAAGTGCCTCTTCATCCCAATTGTCGCCTACGGTGCGGCAGGATGGTGGAACAAGGCTAATAGTCACAGCAGGAGAATCCTTGCTACTTTGCAAAGGAAGACCCTAGTCTGGACTTCGAAAGCATATAGCACTGTCTCTTATGAGACACTTCAGGTGATCTCTGCCTCTCCTCCCATCGACTTAATGTTAGATGAGAGGGTCGCTTATTACCATATCAGGCGTAGCGAAGTTGTCCAACCGTCAGATGAAGCAGTCGAACGAAGCCGTAGTGGAAATTCGAAAGATGCGACTGCCATTGAGAAAGCCACAGTTCGAAAGCAAATCATGGATCAATGGCAGGAAAGGTGGGATTCCACGGGCAAAGGTTCAGAGACACACAAGTATTTCAGCAATGTTGATGACAGGATGCGAAAGGAGTGGTTAAAGCCTAACTACTACACATCGCAGTTCCTAGCGGGACACGGATCTTTTAAGTCTTACCTGAATCGTTTCGGGTTGAGCGAACATTCGAGATGTGAATGTGGAGAGGAACAAACTTCTAACCACATACTCTTTGATTGTCCCTGCGTAGTCGAGATCCGGAAACCTCTGGTGGACTTGATCCGGCAACATGGTCACACGTGGCCATGCGGACCGAGTTTACTAGTGAGTAGCCGGGAATTGTACCAGGCATTCAACAAGTTTGCCAAAAGGTACATAGAACCTTCTAAGCTGATACTTGAGGACAACTCCAGAGACCGACCCCAGACTCCAAAGACGCCTAACCCGTATGATAGTCAAAGAGCTGGTCAGACTGTCTCACCAGACTCTCCAGTCGGTACAGAATGCTTGAAGGCTTCCCTCAACTAAACTCATACCCTTTTGTATCATTCGATCCAACTCATTTCAACACTTTCAAATCATTTATCTTTGAACACCTCCTTCGTCTCGACTCCATCGCATGGGAAGATAGAGTGATAAACGAAAATCTAGTTCATCCCCTTATAAGTGATTCAAATGATTTGGGTGATTTAAGTGAAATTAGTGAGATAGGCTTACCTTCTAGCTCGTAATAAACCGCCGCAGTATTTATATTTCATATTTTTGTTTTTCACTTTATTTTCATGTTTATTTTCTATGCGTTTCTAATTATATATTCTTAGCTCTTAAGTTTTCAAATATTATATCCTAATTTACAAACATTTTGTATGCTACTGCTTTTTGCGTTTTGCGTTCTATTCACTATCATGTTTTTATCACTGCGCTCTTTTACACTTTTACACTTTTATTTTTACACTTTTATTATTATTATTGTTATTTTTATATTGTTATTTTTGTTTGTTATAATATATTATTTTATTATTAACATTGCAATCAACGCACTGTATACTTTCGTGTTTACGGGGTCTCCACCCCAAAAAACCCAATAAAATATATATCTATCGATCTATCTATCTCTATCTCTTCAGATCTATGAGCCTCTCTGCAAGCCGTAAGCCCTCTTCCTTAGCAGTGTTCACTCCTGAGGATCTGAATGCACACTTTGCTTCAGTTGCGAACATCTCGTCTCCATTAACCCAATCTCATTTTTTCTCCCTCTTTGAATTACCACCCACATCGCTCTTGTCTTCACAGGTCACCTCATCTCCCTCCTTCACCTCCTTCTCTCCTATCACACCTCAAACCATACTTAATATCATTGCCAAATCGACGTCCAAGTCTTCTCGTTTCGATGGCATCTCCGTTGAGATGCTGAAGTTATTAACACCTCATATAGCGGTACCTCTGACTTCCAACTGCAACGGACTTTTGGAACTGGCCTATTTTCCAGAGCAATGGAAGAGGGCGATAGTATTTCCCCTTGCCAAATGGAATAAAATAGAGAGCCTTTCTAATACACGACCCATTTCAAAACTCAGTGAGATCTTTAAGATTGTGGAGAGAGTTGTTCACATTCAGCTAGTTCACCATCTTGAAACCAACAACCTTCTGACGCCTAGACAGGCCGGTTTTAGAAGGGGTCACAGTACTCAGTCTGCATTCTTGGGTGTTCTCGACGACATTCGACGTACCATTGATCACCGTATGATCACAGTTCTCATTCTATTTGACTTTACCAAGGCGTTTGATTGTGTCCCATATAACCTTCTTTTGACTAAGATGCGCGCCTTGGGTTGTTCGAATGCGGTGCTCAATTGGTTTTTCCACTGTTTAACGGGGCGTACACAGGCGGTGGCGAACGAGGAGGGCGATCTGTCGGACTGGCTCAGGGTGTCCTCGGGTGTTCCCCAAGGCAGTGTTCTGGGACCAGTCCGTTTTTTAATTTTTATTAACGATTTGCCTTCAATTCTCAAGCATTCGAACCATATGATTTTCGCGGATGACACCACTTTACTTATTTTTCATTCATCACTTATTTTACAATGACATTTGTTTTTCAATGGCATTGCTAAAATTACCAAAGATGCAAATGCGGTAGCGCGCTGGGTCTGTGATAATAGTCTCAAATTCAGTGTAAGTAAAACAAAGGTCATTATCCTGGGTAGTCAAGCTTTCATATCAAGGATTGACCTAGAAACTGCTCCAAGGATTGTTTTACAGGGTAGTCCCCTACTCTATGAATCAGAGGATAAATCTCGGGGTGTTTGGTTGTCATCTACCCTGGATTGGTCAAAACAGATCTCCTCCGTCTCGCAGAGCGTTCATAGTGTTCTGCATTCGATGAGGTTTTTCAAGCGGGCACTATCGTTTAAAACAAAAAAGCACTGGTTAAACCCCTTATATCCCCTCATTTTGATTATGCATGCGCGATTTGTACAGATCTTGACGACACAAAATGCCTCAAATTACAATGTCTTCTCAACGCCAGCGTGAGGTATGTTTGGGGGAATATACCGCGTCGTGGACATGTCACACCTTATCGTCTTAGGCTGGAATAGCTGTCTGCCGAGCATAGATGAAACCTTATCATCGGTACCCTAGCATGCAAAACATCATTTTTCATAATTGTCCACTCTATTTGCCCAGCCACTCAAGGCAAAACCCCTCCCTGACCACCCAGTTAAGGCAGTACTTCTAAGGTTTTAATAGTTTTAGAGGTCTTACGAACTGCGCAGTACTTTTTACGAAAAATAATAATATAATTTTCGTCGGGACGCGACAACTCCCCCTCTTTTTAAAAACGACGCCCTCGTCGTTCATCAATACTATTATTATTTTATTATTTCTCTTAACATAGATATCATACTTAATTTTAAATTATAAACATTATTTCGATTAATTCTTCTTTTTTCCTTATGGCAAATTTTATAGACTAAATTACAATTATTTATTTCATAGTTCAATTTTGCATACTTCTATTACATTATTTCAAACGGTTTAACAGTATTGATATAATTCACCTATAAACATAGATACTTAATAAAAAAAAGGTTTTATTATTACAAATTTTATATACAATCTTTATTTTAGACATTCCCAAAAATCCTATATTAAATTAAGCAGGATCCCGTTTTGGACGATCTCGGGTTCTCCGGTTTTGAGATGTGACTATTTTATTCTTAATTAGAAGATCAGCTTTATGAATCTGGAAAATTTTTTCTCACACTTAGGCAGGATGGCAAGTAGATTTCCCAGTAGATGATGCGAAGATGACCTCGAGGTCACCCTGACCACCTGGACATTGTCTCCAAGAAGCGACACTCTTTTTTTCATATTCAGACATTTTAACATGCAGGCTTTCCAGTAGATGATGTCTGGATGACCTGGAGGTCACCCTGACCACCTGGACATCGTCTCCAAGAAGCGACACTCTTTTTCTCATATTCAGACATTTTGACATGCAGGCTTTCCAGTAGATGATATCCGGATGACCTGGAGGTCACCCTGACCACCTAGACATGGTCTCCAAGAAGCGGCACTCTTTTTCTCATATTCAGACATTTTGACATGCAGGCTTTCCAGTAGATGATGTCCGGATAACCTAGATGATAGCTAGATTCTTACTTTTCGTTTTAATTTGATAATTTTCAGTTATACTCAGTCAGCGATCTCAAAAACCGCTATATACCAAAAAACCTGTACCGAAACATGAAATTTATGATTTCTTGAGTTTTTACAAATTAAAAAATACCATCTGAAAGTTTGGACACACCTGCCACGATATCTGTTTCTCAAAAACCATTCCAAAAAGCGTTTCTTCTAGCAAATAATTCTGAAAATTTGGCATTTTTTTGGGAAAAATTAATTATAACTTTTTTTAGAAAGAATGTGACACTAATGCTTACAACGGCATTCGAAAGAGCAGAAAGAATACTTCGGAAATGTGTGTTGATCAATTTTTTGAATTAATTTTTTATCATTATATTTAACGTTCAAGAACGTATTAAAAAAGTGTAATCTCGGCCGAAAAAGGTTAAGTGGCGCAATTTCTCATTACTTAAGATTATGAACTATTCATTATTATTTAGTATTTATGAATAGAATATTAAATTTATATTAATTATTTTTAGTTCACTAAATTAATTTGTTTTTAACCAAAACACAAAATTTTTTATGATCTGTCAATGATCTATTTCTTACTTTTGATACTTTTTTTAAACCTTTTACGCCCAAATTTTTCCTGTTGAATAATATTGAAATGTATTAATTCCACATTGTTATTTATTAATTAATTAATAGAAAAAACTAAGAAAAATCATTTTTCATTATAATCTGTTTCAACAAATTGTGACTAAAAAATTTATTTTTTTATTTTTGCATGTGGTGTATTAGTTCTTAATTGATATATAATTATCTAAAAATAGAGACAAAATACTCTTAAGATATCATATAATAATATGAGTACAATATTATAGAATTAAATGTTTTATGAGTATTTCTAAAAAATTGACATTTCCAAAAAATTTGTCAATTTTAGTTTTTTACGGATAAAAAAAATTCTAAAAATATTTAAAAACTATTTTTTTTTAATCAAGAAAGTAGACACTATAATCTTTCAATTACGATGTTGTGAGTTAAAAAATATTCGTTAGAATATTATTTGCGATTTATCTAAATTATGTTAGATGAGAGTAACGCAGAGCGTAAAAGGGTTAAATTTATTTGGCTACCCGTACTTTTCTTGCTACCGTTAAAGAGTACAAGTATTCAACTTTAATACCTCATTTTTACATTAATCTATGCAGAGATTCTACACATTGAAGCTTTAATTTAAAAAAAATTGACTTCCTTACGATAATTTTTACCTAAAGTATTGATATTCGAATTTGCGCCTTTTTTGGCCAAAATTAAGTCTTGCGTTAATTTTATTGCCGAGTGTATGTAACCTATTTGCAATACATTTTTTTAAATGAATAAATTACGTAAATTTATAAATTTTTTGCAGATAATCGTGGTTTTGAGCTTGACACCAAATTTGGATTATACTAAATCATTGGATCTAGTGGCATACAGCTATACTAAATAATAAAATGGTGACCACCAAAGTAGTCATGTTTGCTCATAATAAAATTTAATATGGGTACACTTTGCAAAAACATTTAAATTATACTCATTAACCTACCAGTTTAGTATAGGCATTTATGCTTCCAAATCCAACGATTTAACACGAACTGAATAAGGTATCACACCCGACAACACGATTACTTGCAAAAAAATTCTCAATTTTTTCGCACTTTAATTTGCTTAAACAATTGTGTTGCAAAAACGGATACATATATCGTAAATATGTCCGAATTTCGAAAAAACGGAAAAAATTCATCAGAAATGATACTTTCAAATGGATCCGTTGATTTTTCCTTTAAGAATCAGATCATTAAACGAAAAAAACAATTTGGGGCGTTTTGGTTAAAACTATTTTTTTATAAATACTATTATTACTAATTTATATTTAATTTTTTTCAGCTTTACAAAAAGGATTCATAAAAAATTTTAAAAAATCGTTTAGAAAAATTAAAAAATTACAATAATTATTAATCAATTGTGACGTGTCCACTGGGGATTAGGGTGGAGTCACGAATAAAACAAAAGAACTAATAAAACGATTGCAGGTTTATTGTACTCAAGGTGCTCACGAGTAATACACGGCAAAGCAGCGGCTTTGCCGTTCAAAATTGCCAGTCACGTTGGCCGCGGTCGCTCGCGTTCGCGCGATTGCGGGCCGTCCCGCACCTAACCACGTGTCGCGCACACACACTTCAAGGAAGCTGGATTTGGGAGGAAGGAGCACGGCTCACCTGGACGCTCGTCTCCTGGATCCCTCGGACACACACGTAGTTTTTAAAATTGCCGTATTTGCGTCTAACAAGGTCGGTGGTCGGTCGCAGTCTGTCGATTATCGACACGCACGAAGCGAGGGAGTTTTTCCTCGGCGTATTGCGCAGGCGCGCCTACTCTCGCGTCTCGAGTCGTGCACGCTCGGCTCAGTTCGTACTGGCCGCTCGGGCCGTGATTTCGCTGCCTCGACGGAGATGTCGTCGACGACGTTGACTTCGTGGTGCTGGATGGCGATTGAGTAACTGCGGCCCTGCTGAGAATACTATCTGCAAGGTAAGCGTTTAAATCGTTCCTTTTTACCTCGATTTTAAGCTAAATCGAGCCCCTCGAGTTTCTTCGTTGCAGGTGCCGTATGTTGTCAATACGGGATCTTCGGCTCGGAGGGTCCGGACAGCTGGAGCACATCGGCGTCTCATAACAGCCCTCAGTGAGCGGAGCCAGGCAGCGGTGAATCGTCGTCGTCCTATGGAGTGCCGCCGAGGTAATTTACCTACTTTCCTCGGGCTCTATATAGATGTTTGTTTGTGTCTGCCATAACCTCAAACTAGACATGTCATCTCCTTTCCTTTTGGTCCTGCTGACATACCTGGGAGAAGCTATGCTTGGTTATAGCTTCTCCATCCTCGTTCCTTAGCAGTCGACCATCTTGGTAATTAATTACCGTTTCAGGTACTCTGGTTGGCAGTACACCATTGCTTGAGCGCAAGGGCGCTACCTCAACATCGGAGGCTTCTCTTGGGTGCTGGAGAGGGCAATCAAGGCTGGATGGGACCTGGGGATATGGTACGGGTCATTCCTGGTGCTGGAGAAGGCATAAGGATGCTGGATCAACGGAGCAGTGTGTGTGTGTGTGCAATTGTGCGCAGTCAGGAGTCGCATCTCCTTTGCTTCGGGTTCTCCTGCTTACTACGCACTGTAAGCCTATATCGGTTTCACACATTCGCATATGTGTGTCTATTAGGACTTGATTGGTATGTATAGCACGCTTACTTCGCATAGTAAGCTTGACAGGTGCTATACTATACCAACTATTCTGATTCAAAAACCATATAATATTAAATCAGTTCCAATGAATAAAGAATACATTCAATTATTATTTTCTGGAAATTATGAGAAAGGGCATTGGATTTGTATATATTACAATAATGGAACGGTACACATTTATGATAGTATCAATGCTAAATGTTTGCAAGATGGACATAAAATTTACATCAATAGATTATTTCCAGATAGCCGACAATTAAAAATTGTTTTTAAACAGTACAATTTCAAAGTAATAGCTATGATTGCGGAATTTTCGCAATAGCTTTTGCTGTCTCTATTGTATTTAATCTATGCCCACGGAATTTAAATTTCGATATTTCCCAAATGCGTTTACATTTACTAAAAATATACGAAACACGTAATATTATAATGTTTCCAGTTTTACAAAGTATTAACTATAACGTTTTAATAATACCAATCAAAAGAAACGTCATTCATAATAATAATTTTAATAAAAAAGAATTGAATTTCAATGCAGCAGAAATGAAAATAATAGAACAAAATTTTGAACAAAAAATAATGAACTTATATAATACAGATAAAATAGTTTGCGTTGATCCTATTACTCCAATGGAAATAGACTATGAAATCCCAACTTATAGTTCTCTTTGTCAAGAAAATAAAACTAAAAAGTTAAATGATATAGAAGAAAAGCAACTAAAAAGAAAACAGCGAAACATGTTGAAAAGACACACAATGAATAGTGACGAAATTAAAAATGAACTAGAAAAAGAAGCATTGCGAAAAAAAGAAGCTTATAATAAAAGTAAAATTAATAACGATGGCAAAATACAAGAAAAAATACTAAAGAAAAAACGATGACCAATTAAAAAATGATCGAGAAAAAGAAGCATTGCGAAAAAAAGAAGCTTATTATAATGGTGACAGTGGCCAATGTAATAAAAAAGAAAATAAAAAATTGAAAACAAATTTATTAATCAAGGATAAAAAAAAATATCGATAAATTAGTGCAAATTCTTTTAAATAAGAATTTAAAAAGGCGCAAATGTATGAAAAGTGACAAAAACATGGAACTGTCAATCATATTACTTGAAAAATTAAAAATTGACGATGAAAAATTTTATAACATATATGATAAAACAATTATTACAAAAAAGATATAAATTTAAAAGTATTAAAAAATCGTATCTTAATTAAAAATGAACCAAATCTAAAATTAGTAAGTAAATCCAATATAACAATACAAATTAGTTCGGAAATACCGATTAAAATTTATATAATACTTTGTAATAAATACATGCACGGACGATTTAGAGTCAAAATTTAAAATAGAATGCTAAGGTTGAAATTTGATAAGCGGGGAGGGGGGATGTCTAAAGGAAATATCGAGAAATAAAGACTTCAAGGTACAAGGTGCGTGAAATCGTCGGGTTCCCGGTAGCCAAGTGGTAAGGCAACTGCCCGGTAAGCAGGAGACCGTCGCTTCAATCCCGACCTGGGGACGTTTTTTCTTTCTTTTTTTTTCTTTCTCGATCTTTCCTTAATTAACTTTCTAATACCTCTGGCAACATTTAAAACTTAGCGATTGCAAGTAAGTTGCTAATAAAAGAGGGTTTTGTGCAATATTTTTCAAAAAATATTGAGTAACACAAATTGGCTCGGAAAGACCGAATGATATATACTTTCTAATAAACACATGCCCGAGCGATTTAGAGTCAAAATTAAAAATTTCTTTTAACTGTTTATCAAGTTCGCTTTTGAGAGCATGAGGAAATCTATAGTACTTAGCTGTGATTGGTGTGTCGTCGACAGTCGGTATCTTATGTTCTATAGCATTTGTCACGCCTAATTTTTCTCCTTTTAGACAGAAACAATCCGAATATTAATCAATTAAATTTTCTGTAGATTGTCTTTGTTCCTCGTCCATTTTATTAATTCATTACGATTAGGTGTACATTAGGGTGCTTCATAATTTCCCGACTATTCCGAATCCTTGAAGTAAGCCCCTTGAAAGTTAATATATGTAAAAATATTGGTTTTCCGCGCTGACTGCATTAATATAATTGAGATTTAATGGCAGCAACTTTAATTTAAAGATTTTTTAAAAGCAGATGCTGTTTAAGCAAAAAATCGGCTTAGCGCAGTGTAGAATTGCTCACATTTTTCTCAACCAAATCGAACCTAACCACTCGCGATTGATTTCTTTTTACAAATACTTAAACTTTTTCCTATATATTTTACTAAATAAGGTATTCGTTCTATTTTGTACCCGTAAATAACGAATTTTTTAAAACTATTATTATCATTTTTTCACAAAATATTTTATATATCGGGATACAAAATGTAAACTAAGATATTTTATAAAAAAAGGTATAAGCAAAGTTGTAGTACTTAATAAAAGCAACAAAAGTAGAGTAATTACGTTAGATTTGGTGCAAATAAACGTGAGTAATAGCTTACCGTGCGAAACTGTTTAAAAAAGGAAGCTATTTCAAGAATAAGAATTAATCTACGCACACGATTCAAAGCTTTGCACTATTTTTGACTTTGAATTATTTTTACTTCTTCTTTCTTTCTTTTTATTTAATGGCCGTGGTTCTCAACCTTTGACGCCGATATGCGAATTTATTTTTACGTGTCATTAAAATGGCGTTAAATTTTATAAAATTAAATTTTTCCCTATGCTTATGAAACATGTGCGCATGCGCAGAACACAACCGTTAAAAAATTTGAGTAGCCATAGTTTGCATTATTATGTCTTAAATTTTTAAGTAATTTAATATTATATTATTTGTAAGTTATTATTATTATTATTATTATTATTATTTTTTTTTTTCGTGGGGAACTGGAGAAATCTTACATAAGACGACGACGAGGGTCCGCACTCGTCGCCAGTGCCGGATTCTTACCGGCTAAAACTCCAAACCCAACGCTTTCACCTGCCCAGCCCGGAACTGTTTTTCACATTACTTCAAGCTGGGAGGCGTGTCTGTGACATGCGTCATTCGTTCCTTATTCTATCCTCCCTCGATGAGACTGCCACTTATCGTGAAGCGGCCTTTCTGGCGGTATCGAGCGCGCGCCTAAAGGTGGCACAGGCTCCGGACCCCGCCACGTGAGACACTCCCTCAGCATCCTTTGATGGACAAAGAAAGCATTTGGGAGCGCTCTTGCAATTCTTAAGGTTGTGTCCAGGCACCCCGCACTTGTAGCACGACGAGGACCTGTCCACTCCCTTACAATTCCGTTTCGTGTGGCCGAAGTCTAGGCACCGATAGCACCTCTCGACCAAGACTCGATCCCGAACGCGACAGCTTACGAAGCCGACGCAGAGATGCCGCATCGACTTCAGCTTGTCAGCGCTCTCGTGATCCAGCTTCACGATGGCTGTCTTCTGTTGACTGTGGTTTAGGCCCAAAAGCGTCACCTCTCGGCCCTCAGGCGAAGAAGTAAGCACTTTATTTAGGGCTGCCACCACTTCGTCCCTCGTTGTGAGAGCGTCCAGGTCTCTGATCTCCAGGGTCACCCTTCGATCTCGGATCCTAACTTCTCCCATCCCTTTAGTAGCCGTACGGACTTTCTCAGCGAATGCTGTTGCGTCCGTCTTCTTGCCCAGCCGGAGCAGGACATCTCCCCGCCCTGTTGGCCGTACGCTCAGAACCTGGGCGCCGCTGTCGTCCGGGTTGACTTCCTTTCGGAGCTTCCCCAAGACTTCAGCGAACGTACGGTCCCTCGCGACAGTTACCACCAGGGTGGATACCGGCGCCATCTGGCGCTTTCTCCTATCAAGAGGCGCCTGTCCCGACTTGACTGTCGGCTTTTTCCCCGCTACTGAAGCGGACTTGGATTGCTCCTTGTCCGTGCCACGTGGTGGTACCTCCTTCCGAGGCTTCTTCTTCTTGCGGCTCTTAGAGACCTCGGGGGGGCTTTGGGGGCCCTCTCTACTTCTCTTTTGAGCCTGCATTCTAGCTGTAGCCGTAAAGACGGCTTTAGCTATTATGCCTCTTCTCTTAGGCCGCCGACGATTCTCGTGACCAACTCGATAATCCTCGACTTGGCACTTGTAATCGTCGACTGGCGAAAACATCTTTTTGGTTTTCCCGTAGAACTCTTGTACAAGAGTGTCTACGGTCTTCAGCCCTGTCTTGACGACCATGGAAATGTTAGGCTGCTTTGCACAAGCGGCCAACATAGCCTGGAGTTCGCTCTTTAGATGGTCGTAAGTGGAGTCGATGTCCTCCTGCGCCTTCTCTACCTTCTCGTATTCCTTGCGGAATATTTCGATCTCCTCTTGAGATTCCTTACTATAGGCAGAGATGCCACTGATGGCACTACCAAGGCTGGTAACGCTGCCGCTTCTTAACCTGTTTGCGGATGCAACACTCAACATCTGTAACGACGGCTGCTGTTGGGGGTTTTCTTTCGAGGGCCCCACCTCTGTCGTGTTCGTAGAACGAAGCGCTTGGTGGCCTCCCCCAAAATCCGTGAGGCCAGCGCCGGCCACCGGGGCTTTCACCCGATCGGAACCGACGGCGGGATTGATTCCTAGTTTGGAGCCGCCCGCTTGAGGTAATAGGTATTCCATTCGCTTGCTCATCATCCTTCTTCAACTGTTTGGTCCACGGAGGCTATTTTGTTTCACCTCTACCCTTCACGCAAGCGTGACGAGCTTTCCCCCATCCGCCACCCGGGGGACGCGCCGCATACGGGAACAGGAAACCCCGCGCGGATTATTATTATTATTATTATTATTATTATTATTATTATTATTATTAATATTATTATTATTATTATTATTATTATTATTATTATTATTTGCAAAAATGTTAACACAATTTAAAAAAAAAAAAATCATTAGATATTTGAAATATATATAATTGGCATACGTACTTGCATTTTCAATTCAAGATACTTTTATTAAACAACAGGTTAATTATAAGACAAGAGTAAGCCTGAAATGATACAAAACTTTGAATCGTAGAATAATTCTTATTCTTGAAATAGCTTCCTTTTTTAAACAGTTTCGCACGGTAAGCTATTACTCACGTTTATTTGCACCAAATCTAACGTAATTACTCTACTTTTGTTGCTTTTATTAAGTACTACAACTTTGCTTATACCTTTTTTTATAAAATATCTTAGTTTACATTTTGTATCCCGATATATAAAATATTTTGTGAAAAAATGATAATAATAGTTTTAAAAAATTCGTTATTTACGGGTACAAAATAGAACGAATACCTTATTTAGTAAAATATATAGGAAAAAGTTTAAGTATTTGTAAAAAGAAATCAATCGCGAGTGGTTAGGTTCGATTTGGTTGAGAAAAATGTGAGCAATTCTACACTGCGCTAAGCCGATTTTTTGCTTAAACAGCATCTGCTTTTAAAAAATCTTTAAACTAAAGTTGCTACCATTAAATCTCAATTATATTAATGCAGTCAGCGCGGAAAACCAATATTTTTACATATATTAACTTTTAAGGGGCTTACTTCAAGGATTCGGAATAGTCGGGAAATTATGAAGCACCCTAGTGTACATGTATCCTCCGTTATGTTAAGTATCCTCGCTTCAGATTGATTGTCAGAAGTATCGTATATGTCGACCTCTTCACTTTCAAAACTATAAAAATTATTAATATAAGGTTTATTTGAATAAACCAAATAACTGTTATTCATTTCCTTTTCGTGTATGGCTTCGACAAATTCACTTCGTAAATTTTCGTTTATAACTCGTTCATTCAATAAAAAATCGCTAGGGTCCTCATCCTGTTCATTTTCTTCCTGTATGATTATTAAATTCTCATTATTTATCTCATTTTCAGTTTCTTTGGTTCCTTGTTTGTTTATCCATAATATTTCAGTTCTCGGGATAATATCTAATTTTTCCCCCGATATAACCAATTCTTTGTTATTCAATTTATAAACATAACTAACATTTTTATCACCAGGTTCGCATTTATTGCTCTCCTCGATTTCGTAATCCATTCGTACTTGACAATTCATTTTTTTGTCAACAAAATCTTCCTTATTTTCACGAAGTCCGGATTTATCGACCTCCTCGATTTCATAATCCATTATACTTGACAATTATTAACTGTCTTATCCGATAAATTTTCTTCATATTTTATTTCATTTTCAATACCACTATTTAGGTCAACTTCGTTTTCATAATTAGTACAGGATGGACTCTCAGCCCTCCTATCGAACAATGGTGCTTCAATAATACCATAATTTTCAGTAATTTCATCAAATTTTTCTTTAATATTTGGCTCAGTTACATCACATATCCGTGGCTGCGCTTTTTCATTATTTATTTGTAATCGTTCTTCCTTCGTTAATCCATAACAATTTTCACTTGCTTTACTTGTATAAATCTTTAGAGCCGACTCCTCGTCGATTTCATGTACTTGTATTTCGTTATTTTTATAATCGTCATATAACTCTTGTTCTTTTTCACTCTGATTGTATAGGTCTTTGTCGTTGCCATTTTGATTTCTTTCATTTCTTTGTTCTTGCTCGTAAATTTCATACGATTCGTTTGTGTCAAATTTTATAAACATTTCATCATTTTCATGCAATTGAAAATCACTTGACGTTTCTGAGTCACTATCGGTATAATTATAAGATCTTCAATTTTTTATGTTCGTATAATCATTGTTTCCCTTGGTTTTGTCATATATCGCATTGATTTTCGATCATTATTTTTGATTCATCTGTTTGTGTATTATTTACATTTTCAAAGGGAAGAATTAATTAATAAAATATTACTTGTGTCAACTGTAGTATAACTAAATTAATTAATATTTTTATTAAAAAATAAGATTTAATCCGTTAAATTCTAAATATTGTTCCAAATAATTGATTTTTGCATCTTTTCTACAAAAAAATGGGTGCCTAAGATTCCCTCTTGTTGTACAGGGAATGAATCATGTACTACATTGAGTTCCACGGGAGATCCTTCGAAATCTATTCTAATTTTACCACAAGTAGTTAATGAATGGTCAGTTATGCCTTTTAACAATATAATATCATTTTTGTCAATTTTCACGCGAGAGTCTACCTCTGACTCTTTAATTAGACTTACCAATGCTCCTGCATCTAGCAAGAATTTTAACGAACGTCTTAACTGACCGGTATCGAGGATTACGACCGGGGCTGAACTTTGTTGGTTTAAATTTATTTTCGCGATGCGGAGAGGACGTTTAAGCGAGATTTCGCACTCGAAGTAGAGGGAATTTGATTCGTAGCCTCTCTCGCGATCCTCCTTGGAGAGAGAGAGTATCGGTGTTTCCCTGATTTTGATTTCCTTTTCTTATTTCTATTTGTAATTTATAACAATCGCGCTTTATGGGGCCGGGTTTTCCGCAAAGGAAACAAGTAACTGATGATCTTATGTTATTATTCGATTCGTTATTAATATATCGTGATCCTTGGGAAGTTAAATTAACCGACTCGCGCACACCGCGAGTCCCGGAATTATTTCCCCGATCCACTTTGGTAAATTGCTGCGATGAATATTTATTATTATTATAACGAACAAAGGAATCATATTTATCTCTATCTCTATTTGGTGAAAATTCCGTCTGATTTTGATACTCGTTCCAACCACCAAATTGTACCTTTGGGCTATTATAATTACGACTGTTATCCGAGCGACTTTGTGAGCTATAAGTACTGTTTATGGGATTGCGTCGGTTGTTATTGTCGGAAAATCTTTCTGCAAAACTTCGTGCTAATTTGAAACAATTTATGGCTCCATGACCAGTTTTAGAACAATATTGACATATAATCGGAGAGTTATTCGAAATATAGTTTACTTTCCGCGTTTCTCGAGTTGAACGAGTACGAGCCTCCTCTCGGCTCGGCGTCTCCTCATCCAAGACGCTACAAGCGAACTCGCGCTCCACCTCGAGCGCTTGTTCACGAGCCTGTTTTATAGAAATTGGAGTCCCTAAACGCGCACGAATGTCCCAACGAAGCCCTTTTCAACAGAATTTTAAACAATCTCGCCTTAGTTCAAGCATGAAATCGCTCTCTATCAGCCGCTTTGACTATTTCATTTTTCGAAACAAAATGAATTTATCGTTCGTAAATATGTATATGTATAAAATATATAATATCGGTCTCACCGATATTATATATTATATTATATAGAGCACGTATATATAGCCGCAGAACATCTTGCTAAGGTAAGATCTAAGGTAAGATCTCCAGTTCCTTAGTGAGGAGTCCAAGCTGGAGATCGAGGACGAAACGCCTTTAATAATTTTTTTAAAAAAGGTCGTGCTCTGGGAAATTTCACCAACCACAGTGGGCAAAGAGTACAATAGGCCTGTTTTATTCCAAAGTAAAGTATTTAGTTCGGTGAGACCGATATTATATATTATATACATATTTCATTTTTTTATATCTTGTAACCGATTAAAATAAGCAACGAATATCTCATTGTTTTTCTGTTTTAATTTAGCAAGGTCTCCCGTCTACTCGTAATATGTTTTTATTGATCCGAAGATGTTTTCGAAAAAATCGGATATCTCTTTGATAGAATTAAAATAGGCCTCCTTTATTGTACAGTAAAGCCTTTAGTTCGGAGAGACCGATATTATATATTATACACATAAATTAAAAATTGTTGCCGTTGAATACATGAATTATTGTCAATAAATTGCAATTCAAACAATAAATATTGTAAATAAAATGCAATGCAAAGAAGAATTATTATACATAAATTGCAGTTCCAAATAATAATTGTTGTAAGAGAAAACGGTTGGTTCAGTAATTGAAATAATATAAATTATCAGGTTTACCTTTACGAATATTACAAAGCTTATAGATAGCCGAAAAGAACTACTGACGGTGCTGCAGCAAAGGACAATTTTCTTTTGGTGCAGATGCCGGAGTCCCAAGGTAGAGCCCTTCAGGCTCTAGATTACAGACCCTTCTACGCGTTGGAGCGAGTTACTTTTAAAGTGCACGCTTCGGCGGTAGTTGAGTCTGATAAAGAGGCAGCAGTGCCGGGAAGCTCGAAATAATGACCTTCAAGGTGCTGCAAATCTCACAAATTAACTTACATCACTGCAAAAACTCTCCTGCACTATTGCGTAAGGGTTTGGCAGAGATACACACAGGCCTGTCACTGGTCCAAGAACCATGGACGGTGAGAGGAACAATTAAGGGCTTAGGGGGAAAGGGGCTTGTTTGTTACAGGGACATGCAAGCTGAGACGCCCAGAACGTGTATCATCATCAAGGGAGTAAATGTAACTCCGCCGATGGATTTCTATACAAGGGACCTGACAGCAGTAAGAACAGAAACGGAGGATATTGGCAACATAGTCATTGTCTCAGCGTACTTTCCATATGATGGAGAAGTAAATTCACCCACGGAAGTTAAAAGGTTAATTACCTTCTGTGAGAGTAGGAACCTATCACTCCTTATAGACTGTGACGCTAACTCGCATCACATACGTGTGTGGCAGCAGAGACATCAATAAGAGAGAGGAGGAACTGGTGGAATATCTAGTTACTACTAAACTAGATATTCTACATACTGGTACAACGCCAACATTCTGCAATAAACTTAGAGCAGAAGTGTTGGATATTACGTTATGTACTGGAGAAATAACAAATAGGATCCAGAGGTAGAGGGTATCTGATGAACCGAAGCTATCTGATCATGCCAAAATTGTCTTCGAATTGGTGGGACCTGGAATAAATCCTAGAACATGGACCAGGAAATCTAGGAAGACAAATTGGATAACCTACAAAGAAGAAACAAGCAGCTCTCTAGCAAACTTTCCAGAACATATTAGGAACTGGAAGGAGCTTGAAAAAGCTGCAGATAAACTAAAGAAAGAAATTATCTCAGCTTTTGAGAATAACTGCAGACTCACATTGGTGGGTAAGCGAGATAAGACCTACTGGTGGAACAAGAACTTGGAGTATCTCAAGAAACAAGTAAGGAAAACCTTTAAGCTAGCCCAGAAAAGAGCTACAGCAGACGAATGGAATCATTATGCAAGTAAAAGAGATAGCTATCAAGCAGCAATTAGGAAGGCTCAGGCAGAATCATGGGCCAACTTTTGCAGCGACATAGAAAAAGGCTCACAGGCAACTCGGTTGGATAAGATTTTGTCAAAAAGCCCTGAAGCTATATTGGGGGCACTTAAACTGCCAAATGGTAAATACACCATGACAGATGAAGAAACGTTGCACCACCTGATCGAATCTTTCTACCCGGACTTCTCGAAGGAAGGGGAAGGGGCGATGGAATTTCACGAGTCGAACGACTACAGAACGGGGAACCAGTATGCGGTAAACCAAACCGGATCATGCAGTGTGCTGGGGACCGAAATTGCCTCAGAGGACAAAATCAGGTGGGCCATCGGATCTTTTGGCCCGTATAAGTCGCCAGGACTGGATGGTATCTACCCGGCACTGTTACAGAGGGCGGGAGAGTGTATTATCCGTCCAATGACTAGGCTTATTAGGGCAAGAGGTTATTCGGTTTCGATTGCCTGTCTGCTAGGGTGAATTTTGCAATATTAAATCTCTCTTTCCCGGGTTATTTGGTTTAAGCTGCCTGTCTGCTAGATTGAATTATACAATATTAAATCCCTCTTTTCCGGGTTATTTGGTTTTAATTGTCTGTCTCTAAAATTAAATTATACAATATTAAATCCCTCTTTCCCGGGTTATTTGGTTTAAGCTGCCTGTCTGCTAGGTTGAATTTTGCAATATTAAATCTCTCTTTTCTGGGTTATTTGGTTTTAATTGCCTGTCTGCTAGGTTGAATTTTGCAATAGTAAATCTCTCTTTCACGGGTTATTTAATTTCGATTACCTGTCTGCTAGGTTGTATTTTGCAATATTAAATCTCTTTCCCGGGTTATTTGGTTTCAATTGCCTGTCTGCTAGAATAAAATATTCAATATTAAATCCCTCTAACCCAGGTTATTTGGTTTAAGCTGACTGTCAGCTAGATCGAATTTTACAGTTTTAAATCCCACTTTCTCGGGTTATTTGGTTTCAACTGCCTGTCTGCTAGGTTGAATTTTGCAATATTAAATCTCACTTTCCCGGGTTATTTGGTTTAAGCTGACTGTCTGCTAGGTTGAATTTTGCAATATTAAATCTCTCTTTCCCGGGTTATTTGGTTTTAATTGCCTGTTTGTAAAATTGAATATTGGAATATTAAATCCCTCTTACCCGGGTTATTTGGTTCCAATTGCCTGTCTGCTAGGTTGAATTTTGCAATATTAAATGTCTCTTTCCCGGGTTATTTGGTTTCAATTGCCTGTCTGCTAGATCGAATTTTACAATATTAAATCCCTCTATCCCGGGTTATTTGGTTTCAATTACCAGTCTGCTAGGTTGAATTTTGCAATATCGAATGTCTCTTTCCCGGGTTATTTGGTTTAAGCTGCCTGTCTGCTAGGTTGAATTTTGCAATATTAAATTTCTCTTTCCCGGGTTATTTGGTTTCAAGTGCTTGTCTGCTAGATCGAATTTTACAATTTCAAATCCCTCTTTCCCGGGTCATTTGGTTTCAATTGCCAGTCTGCTAGGTTGAATTTTGCAATATTAAATCCATCTTACCCGGGTTATTTGGTTTTAATTGCCTGTTTGTAAAATTGAATATTGCAATATTAAATCCCTCTTACCCGGGTTATTTGGTTTCAATTGCCTGTCTGCTAGGTTGAATTTTGCAATATTAAATCTCTCTTTCCCGGGTTATTTGGTTTAAGCTGCCTGTCTGCTAGGTTGAATTTTGCAATATTAAATCTCTCTTTCCCGGGTTATTTGGTTTAAGCTGCCTGTCTGCTAGATTGAATTATACAATATTAAATCCCTCTTTCCCGGGTTATTTGGTTTAAGCTGCCTGTCTGCTTGGTTGAATTTTGCAATATTAAATCTTTCTTTTCTGGGTTATTTGGTTTTAATTGCCTGTCTGCTAGGTTGAATTTTGCAATATTAAATGTCTCTTTCCCGGGTTATTTGGTTTCAATTGCCTGTCTGCTAGTTCGAATTTTACAATTTTAAATCCCTCTTTCCCGGGTCATTTGGTTTCAATTGCCAGTCTGCTAGGTTGAATTTTGCAATATTAAATCCATCTTACCCGGGTTATTTGGTCTCAATTGCCTGTCTGCTAGGTTGAATATTGCAATATTAAATCCCTCTTACCCGGGTTATTTGGTTTCAATTGCCTGTCTGCTAGGCTGAATTTTGCAATATTAAATCTCTCTTTTCTGGGTTATTTGGTTTTAATTGCCTGTCTGCTAGGTTGAATTTTGCAATAGTAAATCTCTCTTTCCCGGGTTATTTAATTTCGATTACCTGTCTGCTAGGTTGAATTTTGCAATATTAAATCTCTTTCCCGGGTTATTTGGTTTCAATTGCCTGTCAGCTAGATCGAATATTACAGTTTTAAATCCCTCTTTCCCGGGTTATTTGGTTTCAACTGCCTGTCTGCTAGGTTGAATTTTGCAATATTAAATCTCTCTTTCCAGGGTTATTTGGTTTAAGCTGACTGTCTGCTAGGTTGAATTTTGCAATATTAAATCTCTCTTTCCCGGGTTATTTGGTTTTAATTGCCTGTTTGTAAAATTGAATTATACAATATTAAATCCCTCTTTCCCGGGTTATTTGGTTTAAGCTGCCTGTCTGCTTGGTTGAATTTTGCAATATTAAATCTTTCTTTTCTGGGTTATTTGGTTTTAATTGCCTGTCTGCTAGGTTGAATTTTGCAATATTAAATGTCTCTTTCCCGGGTTATTTGGTTTCAATTGCCTGTCTGCTAGATCGAATTTTACAATTTTAAATCCCTCTTTCCCGGGTCATTTGGTTTCAATTGCCAGTCTGCTAGGTTGAATTTTGCAATATTAAATCCATCTTACCCGGGTTATTTGGTCTCAATTGCCTGTCTGCTAGGTTGAATATTGCAATATTAAATCCCTCTTACCCGGGTTATTTGGTTTCAATTGCCTGTCTGCTAGGTTGAATTTTGCAATATTAAATCTCTCTTTTCTGGGTTATTTGGTTATAATTGCCTGTCTGCTAGGTTGAATTTTGCAATAGTAAATCTCTCTTTCCCGGGTTATTTAATTTCGATTACCTGTCTGCTAGGTTGAATTTTGCAATATTAAATCTCTTTCCCGGGTTATTTGGTTTCAATTACCTGTCTGCTAGATCGAATTTTACAATATTAAATCCCTCTATCCCGGGTTATTTGGTTTAAGCTGACTGTCTGCTAGGTTGAATTTTGCAATATTAAATCTCTCTTTCCCGGGTTATTGGGTTTTAATTGCCTGTTTGTAAAATTGAATTATACAATATTAAATCCCTCTTTCCCGGGTTATTTGGTTTAAGCTGCCTGTCTGCTTGGTTCAATTTTACAATTTTAAATCTCTCTTTTCTGGGTTATTTGGTTTTAATTGCCTGTCTGCTAGGTTGAATTTTGCAATATTAAATGTCTCTTTCCCGGGTTATATGGTTTCAATTGCCTGTCTACTAGATCGAATTTTACAATATTAAATCCCTCTATCCCGGGTTATTTGGTTTCAATTACCAGTCTGCTAGGTTGAATTTTACAATTTTAAATCCCTCTTTCCCGGGTCATTTGGTTTCAATTGCCAGTCTGCTAGGTTGAATTTTGCAATATTAAAACCATCTTACCCGGGTTATTTGGTTTCAATTGCCTGTCTGCTAGGTTGAATTTTGTAATATTAAATCCCTCTTACCCGGGTTATTTGGTTTCAATTGCCTGTCTGCTAGGTTGAATTTTGCAATATTAAATCTCTCTTTCCCGGGTTATTTGGTTTTAATTGCCTGTTTGTAAAATTGAATTATACAATATTAAATCCCTCTTTCCCGGGTTATTTGGTTTAAGCTGCCTGTCTGCTAGGTTGAATTTTGAAATATTAAATCTCTCTTTCCCGCGTTATTTGGTTTAAACTGCCTGTCTGCTAGGTTGAATTTTGCAATATTAAATCTCTCTTTCCCGTGTTATTTGGTTTAAGCTGCCTGTCTGCTAGATTGAATTATACAATATTAAATCCCTCTTTCCCGGGTTATTTGGTTTAAGCTGCCTGTCTGCTAGGTTGAATTTTACAATTTTAAATCCCTCTTTCCCGGGTTATTTGGTTTAAGCTGCCTGTCTGCTTGGTTCAATCTTACAATATTAAATATCTCTTTTCTGGGTTATTTGGTTTTAATTGCCTGTCTGCTAGGTTGAATTTTGCAATATTAAATCTCTCTTTCCCGGGTTATTTGGTTTAAGCTGCCTGTCTGCTAGGTTGAATTTTGCAATATTAAATCTCTCTTTCCCGGGTTATTTGGTTTCAACTGCCTGTCTGCTAGGTTGAATTTTGCAATATTAAATCTCTCTTTCCCGGGTAATTTGGTTTAAGCTGACTGTCTGCTAGGTTGAATTTTGCAATATTAAATCTCTCTTTCCCGGGTTATTTGGTTTTAATTGCCTGTTTGTAAAATTGAATTATACAATATTAAATCCCTCTTTCCCGGGTTATTTGGTTTAAGCTGCCTGTCTGCTAGGTTGAATTTTGAAATGTTAAATCTCTCTTTCCCGCGTTATTTGGTTTAAGCTGCCTGTCTGCTAGGTTGAATTTTGCAATATTAAATCTCTCTTTCCCGGGTTATTTGGTTTAAGCTGCCTGTCTGCTAGATTGAATTATACAATATTAAATCCCTCTTTCCCGGGTTATTTGGTTTAAGCTGCCTGTCTGCTAGATTGAATTATACAATATTAAATCCCTCTTTCCCGGGTTATTTGGTTTAAGCTGCCTGTCTGCTAGGTTGAATTTTACAATTTTAAATCCCTCTTTCCCGGGTTATTTGGTTTAAGCTGCCTGTCTGCTTGGTTCAATCTTACAATATTAAATCTCTCTTTTCTGGGTTATTTGGTTTTAATTGCCTGTCTGCTAGGTTGAATTTTGCAATATTAAATCTCTCTTTCCCGGGTTATTTGGTTTAAGCTGCCTGTCTGCTAGGTTGAATTTTGCAATATTAAATCTCTCTTTCCCGGGTTATTTGGTTTCAACTGCCTGTCTGCTAGGTTGAATTTTGCAATATTAAATCTCTCTTTCCCGGGTAATTTGGTTTAAGCTGACCGTCTGCTAGGTTGAATTTTGCAATATTAAATCTCTCTTTTCTGTGTTATTTGGTTTTAATTGCCTGTCTGCTAGGTTGAATTTTGCAATAGTAAATCTCTCTTTCCCGGGTTATTTAATTTCGATTACCTGTCTGCTAGGTTGAATTTTGCAATATTAAATCTCTTTTCCGGGTTATTTGGTTTCAATTACCTGTCTGCTAGATCGAATTTTACAATATTAAATCCCTCTATCCCGGGTTATTTGGTTTAAGCTGACTGTCTGCTAGGTTGAATTTTGCAATATTAAATCTCTCTTTCCCGGGTTATTGGCTTTTAATTCCCTGTTTGTAAAATTGAATTATACAATATTAAATCCCTCTTTCCCGGGTTATTTGGTTTAAGCTGCCTGTCTGCTTGGTTCAATTTTACAATTTTAAATCTCTCTTTTCTGGGTTATTTGGATTTAATTGCCTGTCTGCTAGGTTGAATTTTGCAATATTAAATGTCTCTTTCCCGGGTTATATGGTTTCAATTGCCTGTCTGCTAGATCGAATTTTACAATATTAAATCCCTCTATCCCGGGTTATTTGGTTTCAATTACCAGTCTGCTAGGTTGAATTTTGCAATATTAAATGTCTCTTTCCCGGGTTATTTGGTTTAAGCTGCCTGTCTGCTAAAATGAAATATTCAATATTAAATCCCTCTAACCCAGGTTATTTGGTTTAAGGTGACTGTCAGCTAGATCGAATTTTACAGTTTTAAATCCCACTTTCCCGGGTTATTTGGTTTCAACTGCCTGTCTGCTAGGTTGAATTTTGCAATATTAAATCTCTCTTTCCCGGGTAATTTGGTTTAAGCTGACCGTCTGCTAGGTTGAATTTTACAGTTTTAAATCCCACTTTCCCGGGTTATTTGGTTTCAACTGCCTGTCTGCTAGGTTGAATTTTGCAATATTAAATCTCTCTTTCCCGGGTTATTTGGTTTCAACTGCCTGTCTGCTAGGTTGAATTTTGCAATATTAAATCTCTCTTTCCCGGGTAATTTGGTTTAAGCTGACCGTCTGCTAGGTTGAATTTTGCAATATTAAATCTCTCTTTTCTGGGTTATTTGGTTTTAATTGCCTGTCTGCTAGGTTGAATTTTGCAATAGTAAATCTCTCTTTCCCGGGTTATTTAATTTCGATTACCTGTCTGCTAGGTTGAATTTTGCAATATTAAATCTCTATCCCGGGTTATTTGGTTTCAATTACCAGTCTGCTAGGTTGAATTTTACAATTTTAAATCCCTCTTTCCCGGGTCATTTGGTTTCAATTGCCAGTCTGCTAGGTTGAATTTTGCAATATTAAAACCATCTTACCCGGGTTATTTTGTTTCAATTGCCTGTCTGCTAGGTTGAATTTTGCAATATTAAATCTCTCTTTCCCGGGTTATTTGGTTTCAATTACCAGTCTGCTAGGTTGAATTTTACAATTTTAAATCCCTCTTTCCCGGGTCATTTGGTTTCAATTGCCAGTCTGCTAGGTTGAATTTTGCAATATTAAAACCATCTTACCCGGGTTATTTAATTTCGATTACCTGTCTGCTAGGTTGAATTTTGCAATATTAAATCTCTATCCCGGGTTATTTGGTTTCAATTACCAGTCTGCTAGGTTGAATTTTACAATTTTAAATCCCTCTTTCCCGGGTCATTTGGTTTCAATTGCCAGTCTGCTAGGTTGAATTTTGCAATATTAAAACCATCTTACCCGGGTTATTTGGTTTCAATTGCCTGTCTGCTAGGTTGAATTTTGCAATATTAAATCTCTCTTTCCCGGGTTATTTGGTTTCAACTGCCTGTCTGCTAGGTTGAATTTTGCAATATTAAATCTCTCTTTCCCGGGTAATTTGGTTTAAGCTGACCGTCTGCTAGGTTGAATTTTGCAATATTAAATCTCTCTTTTCTGGGTTATTTGGTTTTAATTGCCTGTCTGCTAGGTTGAATTTTGCAATAGTAAATCTCTCTTTCCCGGGTTATTTGGTTTCAACTGCCTGTCTGCTAGGTTGAATTTTGCAATATTAAATCTCTCTTTCCCGGGTAATTTGGTTTAAGCTGACCGTCTGCTAGGTTGAATTTTGCAATATTAAATCTCTCTTTTCTGGGTTATTTGGTTTTAATTGCCTGTCTGCTAGGTTGAATTTTGCAATAGTAAATCTCTCTTTCCCGGGTTATTTGGTTTCAACTGCCTGTCTGCTAGGTTGAATTTTGCAATATTAAATCTCTCTTTCCCGGGTTATTTGGTTTAAGCTGACTGTCTGCTAGGTTGAATTTTGCAATATTAAATCTCTCTTTCCCGGGTTATTTGGTTTTAATTGCCTGTTTGTAAAATTGAATTATACAATATTAAATCCCTCTTTCCCGGGTTATTTGGTTTAAGCTGCCTGTCTGCTAGGTTGAATTTTGAAATATTAAATCTCTCTTTCCCGCGTTATTTGGTTTCAACTGCCTGTCTGCTAGGTTGAATTTTGCAATATTAAATCTCTCTTTCCCGGGTAATTTGGTTTAAGCTGACCGTCTGCTAGGTTGAATTTTGCAATATTAAATCTCTCTTTTCTGGGTTATTTGGTTTTAATTGCCTGTCTGCTAGGTTGAATTTTGCAATAGTAAATCTCTCTTTCCCGGGTTATTTAATTTCGATTACCTGTCTGCTAGGTTGAATTTTGCAATATTAAATCTCTATCCCGGGTTATTTGGTTTCAATTACCAGTCTGCTAGGTTGAATTTTACAATTTTAAATCCCTCTTTCCCGGGTCATTTGGTTTCAATTGCCAGTCTGCTAGGTTGAATTTTGCAATATTAAAACCATCTTACCCGGGTTATTTTGTTTCAATTGCCTGTCTGCTAGGTTGAATTTTGCAATATTAAATCTCTCTTTCCCGGGTTATTTGGTTTCAACTGCCTGTCTGCTAGGTTGAATTTTGCAATATTAAATCTCTCTTTCCCGGGTAATTTGGTTTAAGCTGACCGTCTGCTAGGTTGAATTTTGCAATATTAAATCTCTCTTTTCTGGGTTATTTGGTTTTAATTGCCTGTCTGCTAGGTTGAATTTTGCAATAGTAAATCTCTCTTTCCCGGGTTATTTAATTTCGATTACCTGTCTGCTAGGTTGAATTTTGCAATATTAAATCTCTATCCCGGGTTATTTGGTTTCAATTACCAGTCTGCTAGGTTGAATTTTACAATTTTAAATCCCTCTTTCCCGGGTCATTTGGTTTCAATTGCCAGTCTGCTAGGTTGAATTTTGCAATATTAAAACCATCTTACCCGGGTTATTTAATTTCGATTACCTGTCTGCTAGGTTGAATTTTGCAATATTAAATCTCTATCCCGGGTTATTTGGTTTCAATTACCAGTCTGCTAGGTTGAATTTTACAATTTTAAATCCCTCTTTCCCGGGTCATTTGGTTTCAATTGCCAGTCTGCTAGGTTGAATTTTGCAATATTAAAACCATCTTACCCGGGTTATTTGGTTTCAATTGCCTGTCTGCTAGGTTGAATTTTGCAATATTAAATCTCTCTTTCCCGGGTTATTTGGTTTCAACTGCCTGTCTGCTAGGTTGAATTTTGCAATATTAAATCTCTCTTTCCCGGGTAATTTGGTTTAAGCTGACCGTCTGCTAGGTTGAATTTTGCAATATTAAATCTCTCTTTTCTGGGTTATTTGGTTTTAATTGCCTGTCTGCTAGGTTGAATTTTGCAATAGTAAATCTCTCTTTCCCGGGTTATTTGGTTTCAACTGCCTGTCTGCTAGGTTGAATTTTGCAATATTAAATCTCTCTTTCCCGGGTAATTTGGTTTAAGCTGACCGTCTGCTAGGTTGAATTTTGCAATATTAAATCTCTCTTTTCTGGGTTATTTGGTTTTAATTGCCTGTCTGCTAGGTTGAATTTTGCAATAGTAAATCTCTCTTTCCCGGGTTATTTAATTTCGATTACCTGTCTGCTAGGTTGAATTTTGCAATATTAAATCTCTATCCCGGGTTATTTGGTTTCAATTACCAGTCTGCTAGGTTGAATTTTACAATTTTAAATCCCTCTTTCCCGGGTCATTTGGTTTCAATTGCCAGTCTGCTAGGTTGAATTTTGCAATATTAAAACCATCTTACCCGGGTTATTTGGTTTCAATTGCCTGTCTGCTAGGTTGAATTTTGCAATATTAAATCTCTCTTTCCCGGGTTATTTGGTTTCAACTGCCTGTCTGCTAGGTTGAATTTTGCAATATTAAATCTCTCTTTCCCGGGTAATTTGGTTTAAGCTGACCGTCTGCTAGGTTGAATTTTGCAATATTAAATCTCTCTTTTCTGGGTTATTTGGTTTTAATTGCCTGTCTGCTAGGTTGAATTTTGCAATAGTAAATCTCTCTTTCCCGGGTTATTTGGTTTCAACTGCCTGTCTGCTAGGTTGAATTTTGCAATATTAAATCTCTCTTTCCCGGGTTATTTGGTTTAAGCTGACTGTCTGCTAGGTTGAATTTTGCAATATTAAATCTCTCTTTCCCGGGTTATTTGGTTTTAATTGCCTGTTTGTAAAATTGAATTATACAATATTAAATCCCTCTTTCCCGGGTTATTTGGTTTAAGCTGCCTGTCTGCTAGGTTGAATTTTGAAATATTAAATCTCTCTTTCCCGCGTTATTTGGTTTAAGCTGCCTGTCTGCTAGGTTGAATTTTGCAATATTAAATCTCTCTTTCCCGTGTTATTTGGTTTAAGCTGCCTGTCTGCTAGATTGAATTATACAATATTAAATCCCTCTTTCCCGGGTTATTTGGTTTAAGCTGCCTGTCTGCTAGGTTGAATTTTACAATTTTAAATCCCTCTTTCCCGGGTTATTTGGTTTAAGCTGCCTGTCTGCTTGGTTCAATCTTACAATATTAAATATCTCTTTTCTGGGTTATTTGGTTTTAATTGCCTGTCTGCTAGGTTGAATTTTGCAATATTAAATCTCTCTTTCCCGGGTTATTTGGTTTAAGCTGCCTGTCTGCTAGGTTGAATTTTGCAATATTAAATCTCTCTTTCCCGGGTTATTTGGTTTCAACTGCCTGTCTGCTAGGTTGAATTTTGCAATATTAAATCTCTCTTTCCCGGGTAATTTGGTTTAAGCTGACTGTCTGCTAGGTTGAATTTTGCAATATTAAATCTCTCTTTCCCGGGTTATTTGGTTTTAATTGCCTGTTTGTAAAATTGAATTATACAATATTAAATCCCTCTTTCCCGGGTTATTTGGTTTAAGCTGCCTGTCTGCTAGGTTGAATTTGAAATGTTAAATCTCTCTTTCCCGCGTTATTTGGTTTAAGCTGCCTGTCTGCTAGGTTGAATTTTGCAATATTAAATCTCTCTTTCCCGGGTTATTTGGTTTAAGCTGCCTGTCTGCTAGATTGAATTATACAATATTAAATCCCTCTTTCCCGGGTTATTTGGTTTAAGCTGCCTGTCTGCTAGGTTGAATTTTACAATTTTAAATCCCTCTTTCCCGGGTTATTTGGTTTAAGCTGCCTGTCTGCTTGGTTCAATCTTACAATATTAAATCTCTCTTTTCTGGGTTATTTGGTTTTAATTGCCTGTCTGCTAGGTTGAATTTTGCAATATTAAATCTCTCTTTCCCGGGTTATTTGGTTTAAGCTGCCTGTCTGCTAGGTTGAATTTTGCAATATTAAATCTCTCTTTCCCGGGTTATTTGGTTTCAACTGCCTGTCTGCTAGGTTGAATTTTGCAATATTAAATCTCTCTTTCCCGGGTAATTTGGTTTAAGCTGACCGTCTGCTAGGTTGAATTTTGCAATATTAAATCTCTCTTTTCTGTGTTATTTGGTTTTAATTGCCTGTCTGCTAGGTTGAATTTTGCAATAGTAAATCTCTCTTTCCCGGGTTATTTAATTTCGATTACCTGTCTGCTAGGTTGAATTTTGCAATATTAAATCTCTTTTCCGGGTTATTTGGTTTCAATTACCTGTCTGCTAGATCGAATTTTACAATATTAAATCCCTCTATCCCGGGTTATTTGGTTTAAGCTGACTGTCTGCTAGGTTGAATTTTGCAATATTAAATCTCTCTTTCCCGGGTTATTGGGTTTTAATTCCCTGTTTGTAAAATTGAATTATACAATATTACATCCCTCTTTCCCGGGTTATTTGGTTTAAGCTGCCTGTCTGCTTGGTTCAATTTTACAATTTTAAATCTCTCTTTTCTGGGTTATTTGGATTTAATTGCCTGTCTGCTAGGTTGAATTTTGCAATATTAAATGTCTCTTTCCCGGGTTATATGGTTTCAATTGCCTGTCTGCTAGATCGAATTTTACAATATTAAATCCCTCTATCCCGGGTTATTTGGTTTCAATTACCAGTCTGCTAGGTTGAATTTTGCAATATTAAATGTCTCTTTCCCGGGTTATTTGGTTTAAGCTGCCTGTCTGCTAAAATGAAATATTCAATATTAAATCCCTCTAACCCAGGTTATTTGGTTTAAGGTGACTGTCAGCTAGATCGAATTTTACAGTTTTAAATCCCACTTTCCCGGGTTATTTGGTTTCAACTGCCTGTCTGCTAGGTTGAATTTTGCAATATTAAATCTCTCTTTCCCGGGTAATTTGGTTTAAGCTGACCGTCTGCTAGGTTGAATTTTACAGTTTTAAATCCCACTTTCCCGGGTTATTTGGTTTCAACTGCCTGTCTGCTAGGTTGAATTTTGCAATATTAAATCTCTCTTTCCCGGGTTATTTGGTTTCAACTGCCTGTCTGCTAGGTTGAATTTTGCAATATTAAATCTCTCTTTCCCGGGTAATTTGGTTTAAGCTGACCGTCTGCTAGGTTGAATTTTGCAATATTAAATCTCTCTTTTCTGGGTTATTTGGTTTTAATTGCCTGTCTGCTAGGTTGAATTTTGCAATAGTAAATCTCTCTTTCCCGGGTTATTTGGTTTAAGCTGCCTGTCTGCTAGGTTGAATTTTGCAATATTAAATCTCTCTTTCCCGGGTTATTTGGTTTAAGCTGACCGTCTGCTAGGTTGAATTTTGCAATATTAAATCTCTCTTTTCTGGGTTATTTGGTTTTAATTGCCTGTCTGCTAGGTTGAATTTTGCAATATTAAATCTCTCTTTCCCGGGTTATTTGGTTTAAGCTGCCTGTCTGCTAGGTTGAATTTTGCAATATTAAATCTCTCTTTCCCGGGTTATTTGGTTTCAACTGCCTGTCTGCTAGGTTGAATTTTGCAATATTAAATCTCTCTTTCCCGGGTAATTTGGTTTAAGCTGACCGTCTGCTAGGTTGAATTTTGCAATATTAAATCTCTCTTTTCTGTGTTATTTGGTTTTAATTGCCTGTCTGCTAGGTTGAATTTTGCAATAGTAAATCTCTCTTTCCCGGGTTATTTAATTTCGATTACCTGTCTGCTAGGTTGAATTTTGCAATATTAAATCTCTCTTTTCTGTGTTATTTGGTTTTAATTGCCTGTCTGCTAGGTTGAATTTTGCAATAGTAAATCTCTCTTTCCCGGGTTATTTAATTTCGATTACCTGTCTGCTAGGTTGAATTTTGCAATATTAAATCTCTATCCCGGGTTATTTGGTTTCAATTACCAGTCTGCTAGGTTGAATTTTACAATTTTAAATCCCTCTTTCCCGGGTCATTTGGTTTCAATTGCCAGTCTGCTAGGTTGAATTTTGCAATATTAAATCTCTCTTTCCCGGGTTATTTGGTTTCAACTGCCTGTCTGCTAGGTTGAATTTTGCAATATTAAATCTCTCTTTCCCGGGTAATTTGGTTTAAGCTGACCGTCTGCTAGGTTGAATTTTGCAATATTAAATCTCTCTTTTCTGGGTTATTTGGTTTTAATTGCCTGTCTGCTAGGTTGAATTTTGCAATAGTAAATCTCTCTTTCCCGGGTTATTTAATTTCGATTACCTGTCTGCTAGGTTGAATTTTGCAATATTAAATCTCTATCCCGGGTTATTTGGTTTCAATTACCAGTCTGCTAGGTTGAATTTTACAATTTTAAATCCCTCTTTCCCGGGTCATTTGGTTTCAATTGCCAGTCTGCTAGGTTGAATTTTGCAATATTAAAACCATCTTACCCGGGTTATTTAATTTCGATTACCTGTCTGCTAGGTTGAATTTTGCAATATTAAATCTCTATCCCGGGTTATTTGGTTTCAATTACCAGTCTGCTAGGTTGAATTTTACAATTTTAAATCCCTCTTTCCCGGGTCATTTGGTTTCAATTGCCAGTCTGCTAGGTTGAATTTTGCAATATTAAAACCATCTTACCCGGGTTATTTGGTTTCAATTGCCTGTCTGCTAGGTTGAATTTTGCAATATTAAATCTCTCTTTCCCGGGTTATTTGGTTTCAACTGCCTGTCTGCTAGGTTGAATTTTGCAATATTAAATCTCTCTTTCCCGGGTAATTTGGTTTAAGCTGACCGTCTGCTAGGTTGAATTTTGCAATATTAAATCTCTCTTTTCTGGGTTATTTGGTTTTAATTGCCTGTCTGCTAGGTTGAATTTTGCAATAGTAAATCTCTCTTTCCCGGGTTATTTAATTTCGATTACCTGTCTGCTAGGTTGAATTTTGCAATATTAAATCTCTATCCCGGGTTATTTGGTTTCAATTACCAGTCTGCTAGGTTGAATTTTACAATTTTAAATCCCTCTTTCCCGGGTCATTTGGTTTCAATTGCCAGTCTGCTAGGTTGAATTTTGCAATATTAAAACCATCTTACCCGGGTTATTTGGTTTCAATTGCCTGTCTGCTAGGTTGAATTTTGCAATATTAAATCCCTCTTACCCGGGTTATTTGGTTTCAATTGCCTGTCTGCTAGGTTGAATTTTGCAATATTAAATCTCTCTTTCCCGGGTTATTTGGTTTAAGCTGCCTGTCTGCTAGGTTGAATTTTGCAATATTAAATCTCTCTTTCCCGGGTTATTTGGTTTAAGCTGCCTGTCTGCTAGGTTGAATTTTGCAATATTAAATCTCTCTTTCCCGGGTTATTTAATTTCGATTACCTGTCTGCTAGGTTGAATTTTGCAATATTAAATCCCTCTTACCCGGGTTATTTGGTTTCAATTGCCTGTCTGCTAGGTTGAATTTTGCAATATTAAATCTCTCTTTCCCGGGTTATTTGGTTTCAACTGCCTGTCTGCTAGGTTGAATTTTGCAATAGTAAATCTCTCTTTCCCGGGTTATTTAATTTCGATTACCTGTCTGCTAGGTTGAATTTTGCAATATTAAATCTCTATCCCGGGTTATTTGGTTTCAATTACCAGTCTGCTAGGTTGAATTTTACAATTTTAAATCCCTCTTTCCCGGGTCATTTGGTTTCAATTGCCAGTCTGCTAGGTTGAATTTTGCAATATTAAAACCATCTTACCCGGGTTATTTGGTTTCAATTGCCTGTCTGCTAGGTTGAATTTTGCAATATTAAATCTCTCTTTCCCGGGTTATTTGGTTTCAACTGCCTGTCTGCTAGGTTGAATTTTGCAATATTAAATCTCTCTTTCCCGGGTAATTTGGTTTAAGCTGACCGTCTGCTAGGTTGAATTTTGCAATATTAAATCTCTCTTTTCTGGGTTATTTGGTTTTAATTGCCTGTCTGCTAGGTTGAATTTTGCAATAGTAAATCTCTCTTTCCCGGGTTATTTAATTTCGATTACCTGTCTGCTAGGTTGAATTTTGCAATATTAAATCTCTATCCCGGGTTATTTGGTTTCAATTACCAGTCTGCTAGGTTGAATTTTACAATTTTAAATCCCTCTTTCCCGGGTCATTTGGTTTCAATTGCCAGTCTGCTAGGTTGAATTTTGCAATATTAAAACCATCTTACCCGGGTTATTTGGTTTCAATTGCCTGTCTGCTAGGTTGAATTTTGCAATATTAAATCCCTCTTACCCGGGTTATTTGGTTTCAATTGCCTGTCTGCTAGGTTGAATTTTGCAATATTAAATCTCTCTTTCCCGGGTTATTTGGTTTAAGCTGCCTGTCTGCTAGGTTGAATTTTGCAATATTAAATCTCTCTTTCCCGGGTTATTTGGTTTAAGCTGCCTGTCTGCTAGGTTGAATTTTGCAATATTAAATCTCTCTTTTCTGGGTTATTTGGTTTTAATTGCCTGTCTGCTAGGTTGAATTTTGCAATAGTAAATCTCTCTTTCCCGGGTTATTTAATTTCGATTACCTGTCTGCTAGGTTGAATTTTGCAATATTAAATCTCTTTCCCGGGTTATTTGGTTTCAATTGCCTGTCTGCTAGATCGAATTTTACAATATTAAATCCCTCTATCCTGGGTTATTTGGTTTCAATTACCAGTCTGCTAGGTTGAATTTTGCAATATTAAATGTCTCTTTCCCGGGTTATTTGGTTTAAGCTGTCTGTCTGCTAGAATGAAATATTCAATATTAAATCCTTCTAACCCAGGTTATTTGGTTTATGGTGACTGTCAGCTAGATCGAATATTACAGTTTTAAATCCCTCTTTCCCGGGTTATTTGGTTTCAACTGCCTGTCTGCTAGGTTGAATTTTGCAATATTAAATCTCTTTTTCCCGGGTTATTTGGTTTAAGCTGACTGTCTGCTAGGTTGAATTTTGCAATATTAAATCTCTCTTTCCCGGGTTATTTGGTTTTAATTGCCTGTTTGTAAAATTGAATTATACAATATTAAATCCCTCTTTCCCGGGTTATTTGGTTTAAGCTGCCTGTCTGCTAGGTTGAATTTTGAAATATTAAATCTCTCTTTCCCGCGTTATTTGGTTTAAGCTGCCTGTCTGCTAGGTTGAATTTTGCAATATTAAATCTCTCTTTCCCGGGTTATTTGGTTTAAGCTGCCTGTCTGCTAGATTGAATTATACAATATTAAATCCCTCTTTCCCGGGTTATTTGGTTTAAGCTGCCTGTCTGCTAGGTTGAATTTTACAATTTTAAATCCCTCTTTCCCGGGTTATTTGGTTTAAGCTGCCTGTCTGCTTGGTTCAATCTTACAATATTAAATCTCTCTTTTCTGGGTTATTTGGTTTTAATTGCCTGTCTGCTAGGTTGAATTTTGCAATATTAAATCTCTCTTTCCCGGGTTATTTGGTTTAAGCTGCCTGTCTGCTAGGTTGAATTTTGCAATATTAAATCTCTCTTTCCCGGGTTATTTGGTTTCAACTGCCTGTCTGCTAGGTTGAATTATGCAATATTAAATCTCTCTTTCCCGGGTAATTTGGTTTAAGCTGACCGTCTGCTAGGTTGAATTTTGCAATATTAAATCTCTCTTTTCTGGGTTATTTGGTTTTAATTGCCTGTCTGCTAGGTTGAATTTTGCAATAGTAAATCTCTCTTTCCCGGGTTATTTAATTTCGATTACCTGTCTGCTAGGTTGAATTTTGCAATATTAAATCTCTTTCCCGGGTTATTTGGTTTCAATTACCTGTCTGCTGGATCGAATTTTACAATATTAAATCCCTCTATTCCGGGTTATTTGGTTTAAGCTGACTGTCTGCTAGGTTGAATTTTGCAATATTAAATCTCTCTTTCCCGGGTTATTGGGTTTTAATTCCCTGTTTGTAAAATTGAATTATACAATATTAAATCCCTCTTTCCCGGGTTATTTGGTTTCAACTGCCTGTCTGCTAGGTTGAATTATGCAATATTAAATCTCTCTTTCCCGGGTAATTTGGTTTAAGCTGACCGTCTGCTAGGTTGAATTTTGCAATATTAAATCTCTCTTTCCCGGGTTATTTGGTTTCAACTGCCTGTCTGCTAGGTTGAATTTTGCAATATTAAATCTCTCTTTCCCGGGTAATTTGGTTTAAGCTGACCGTCTGCTAGGTTGAATTTTGCAATATTAAATCTCTCTTTTCTGGGTTATTTGGTTTTAATTGCCTGTCTGCTAGGTTGAATTTTGCAATAGTAAATCTCTCTTTCCCGGGTTATTTAATTTCGATTACCTGTCTGCTAGGTTGAATTTTGCAATATTAAATCTCTATCCCGGGTTATTTGGTTTCAATTACCAGTCTGCTAGGTTGAATTTTACAATTTTAAATCCCTCTTTCCCGGGTCATTTGGTTTCAATTGCCAGTCTGCTAGGTTGAATTTTGCAATATTAAAACCATCTTACCCGGGTTATTTTGTTTCAATTGCCTGTCTGCTAGGTTGAATTTTGCAATATTAAATCTCTCTTTCCCGGGTTATTTGGTTTCAATTACCAGTCTGCTAGGTTGAATTTTACAATTTTAAATCCCTCTTTCCCGGGTCATTTGGTTTCAATTGCCAGTCTGCTAGGTTGAATTTTGCAATATTAAAACCATCTTACCCGGGTTATTTAATTTCGATTACCTGTCTGCTAGGTTGAATTTTGCAATATTAAATCTCTATCCCGGGTTATTTGGTTTCAATTACCAGTCTGCTAGGTTGAATTTTACAATTTTAAATCCCTCTTTCCCGGGTCATTTGGTTTCAATTGCCAGTCTGCTAGGTTGAATTTTGCAATATTAAAACCATCTTACCCGGGTTATTTGGTTTCAATTGCCTGTCTGCTAGGTTGAATTTTGCAATATTAAATCTCTCTTTCCCGGGTTATTTGGTTTCAACTGCCTGTCTGCTAGGTTGAATTTTGCAATATTAAATCTCTCTTTCCCGGGTAATTTGGTTTAAGCTGACCGTCTGCTAGGTTGAATTTTGCAATATTAAATCTCTCTTTTCTGGGTTATTTGGTTTTAATTGCCTGTCTGCTAGGTTGAATTTTGCAATAGTAATCTCTCTTTCCCGGGTTATTTGGTTTCAACTGCCTGTCTGCTAGGTTGAATTTTGCAATATTAAATCTCTCTTTCCCGGGTAATTTGGTTTAAGCTGACCGTCTGCTAGGTTGAATTTTGCAATATTAAATCTCTCTTTTCTGGGTTATTTGGTTTTAATTGCCTGTCTGCTAGGTTGAATTTTGCAATAGTAAATCTCTCTTTCCCGGGTTATTTGGTTTCAACTGCCTGTCTGCTAGGTTGAATTTTGCAATATTAAATCTCTCTTTCCCGGGTTATTTGGTTTAAGCTGACTGTCTGCTAGGTTGAATTTGCAATATTAAATCTCTCTTTCCCGGTTATTTGGTTTTAATTGCCTGTTTGTAAAATTGAATTATACAATATTAAATCCCTCTTTCCCGGGTTATTTGGTTTAAGCTGCCTGTCTGCTAGGTTGAATTTTGAAATATTAAATCTCTCTTTCCCGCGTTATTTGGTTTCAACTGCCTGTCTGCTAGGTTGAATTTTGCAATATTAAATCTCTCTTTCCCGGGTAATTTGGTTTAAGCTGACCGTCTGCTAGGTTGAATTTTGCAATATTAAATCTCTCTTTTCTGGGTTATTTGGTTTTAATTGCCTGTCTGCTAGGTTGAATTTTGCAATAGTAAATCTCTCTTTCCCGGGTTATTTAATTTCGATTACCTGTCTGCTAGGTTGAATTTTGCAATATTAAATCTCTATCCCGGGTTATTTGGTTTCAATTACCAGTCTGCTAGGTTGAATTTTACAATTTTAAATCCCTCTTTCCCGGGTCATTTGGTTTCAATTGCCAGTCTGCTAGGTTGAATTTTGCAATATTAAAACCATCTTACCCGGGTTATTTTGTTTCAATTGCCTGTCTGCTAGGTTGAATTTTGCAATATTAAATCTCTCTTTCCCGGGTTATTTGGTTTCAACTGCCTGTCTGCTAGGTTGAATTTTGCAATATTAAATCTCTCTTTCCCGGGTAATTTGGTTTAAGCTGACCGTCTGCTAGGTTGAATTTTGCAATATTAAATCTCTCTTTTCTGGGTTATTTGGTTTTAATTGCCTGTCTGCTAGGTTGAATTTTGCAATAGTAAATCTCTCTTTCCCGGGTTATTTAATTTCGATTACCTGTCTGCTAGGTTGAATTTTGCAATATTAAATCTCTATCCCGGGTTATTTGGTTTCAATTACCAGTCTGCTAGGTTGAATTTTACAATTTTAAATCCCTCTTTCCCGGGTCATTTGGTTTCAATTGCCAGTCTGCTAGGTTGAATTTTGCAATATTAAAACCATCTTACCCGGGTTATTTAATTTCGATTACCTGTCTGCTAGGTTGAATTTTGCAATATTAAATCTCTATCCCGGGTTATTTGGTTTCAATTACCAGTCTGCTAGGTTGAATTTTACAATTTTAAATCCCTCTTTCCCGGGTCATTTGGTTTCAATTGCCAGTCTGCTAGGTTGAATTTTGCAATATTAAAACCATCTTACCCGGGTTATTGGTTTCAATTGCCTGTCTGCTAGGTTGAATTTTGCAATATTAAATCTCTCTTTCCCGGGTTATTTGGTTTTCAACTGCCTGTCTGCTAGGTTGAATTTTGCAATATTAAATCTCTCTTTCCCGGGTAAGTTGGTTTAAGCTGACCGTCTGCTAGGTTGAATTTTGCAATATTAAATCTCTCTTTTCTGGGTTATTTGGTTTTAATTGGCCTGTCTGCTAGGTTGAATTTTGCAATAGTAAATCTCTCTTTCCCGGTTATTTGGTTTCAACTGCCTGTCTGCTAGGTTGAATTTTGCAATATTAAATCTCTCTTTCCCGGGTAATTTGGTTTAAGCTGACCGTCTGCTAGGTTGAATTTTGCAATATTAAATCTCTCTTTTCTGGGTTATTTGGTTTTAATTGCCTGTCTGCTAGGTTGAATTTTGCAATAGTAAATCTCTCTTTCCCGGGTTATTTAATTTCGATTACCTGTCTGCTAGGTTGAATTTTGCAATATTAAATCTCTATCCCGGGTTATTGGTTTCAATTACCAGTCTGCTAGGTTGAATTTTACAATTTTAAATCCCTCTTTCCCGGGTCATTTGGTTTCAATTGCCAGTCTGCTAGGTTGAATTTTGCAATATTAAATCCATCTTACCCGGGTTATTTGGTTTCAATTGCCTGTCTGCTAGTTTGAATTTTGCAATATTAAATCTCTCTTTCCCGGGTTATTTGGTTTAAAGTGACTGTCTGCTAGGTTGAATTTTGCAATATTAAATCTCTCTTTCCCGGGTAATTTGGTTTAAGCTGACCGTCTGCTAGGTTGAATTTTGCAATATTAAATCTCTCTTTTCTGGGTTATTTGGTTTTAATTGCCTGTCTGCTAGGTTGAATTTTGCAATAGTAAATCTCTCTTTCCGGGTTATTTGGTTTCAACTGCCTGTCTGCTAGGTTGAATTTTGCAATATAAATCTCTCTTTCCCGGGTTATTTGGTTTAAGCTGACTGTCTGCTAGGTTGAATTTTGCAATATTAAATCTCTCTTTCCCGGGTTATTTGGTTTTAATTGCCTGTTTGTAAAATTGAATTATACAATATTAAATCCCTCTTTCCCGGGTTATTTGGTTTAAGCTGCCTGTCTGCTAGGTTGAATTTTGCAATATTAAATCTCTCTTTCCCGCGTTATTTGGTTTAAGCTGCCTGTCTGCTAGGTTGAATTTTGCAATATTAAATCTCTCTTTCCCGTGTTATTTGGTTTTTAAGCTGCCTGTCTGCTAGATTGAATTATACAATATTAAATCCCTCTTTCCCGGGTTATTTGGTTTAAGCTGCCTGTCTGCTAGGTTGAATTTTACCATTTTAACTCCCTCTTTCCCGGGTTATTTGGTTTAAGCTGCCTGTCTGCTTGGTTCATCTACAATATTAAATATCTCTTTTCTGGGTATTGGTTTTAAATTGCCTGTCTGCTAGGTTGAATTTTGCAATATTAAATCTCTCTTTCCGGGTTATTTGGTTTAAGCTGCTGTCTGCTAGGTTGAATTTTGCAATATTAAATCTCTCTTTCCGGGTTATTTGGTTTCAACTGCCTGTCTGCTAGTTGAATGTTTGCCAATATTAAATCTCTCTTCCCGGGTAATTGGTTTAAGCTGACTGTCTGCTAGGGTGAATTTGCAATATTAAATCTCTCTTTCCCGGGTTATTTTGGTTTTAATTGCCTGTTTGTAAAATTGAATTATACAATATTAAATCCCTCTTTCCGGGTTATTTGGTTTAAGCTGCTGTCTGCTAGGTTGAATTTTGAAATGTTAAATCTCTCTTTCCCGCGTTATTTGGTTTAAGCTGCCTGTCTGCTAGGTTGAATTTTGCAATATTAAATCTCTCTTTCCGGGTTATTGGTTTAGCTGCTGTCTGCTAGATTGAATTATACAATATTAAATCCTCTTTCCGGGTTATTTGGTTTAAGCTGCCTGTCTGCTAGGTTGAATTTACATTTTAATACCTCTTTCCCGGGTTATTTGGTTTAAGCTGCCTGTCTGCTTGGTTCAATCTTACAATATTAAATCTCTCTTTCTGGGTTATTTGGTTTTAATTGCCTGTCTGCTAGGTTGAATTTTGCAATATTAAATCTCTTTCCGGGTTATTTGGTTTAAGCTGCCTGTCTGCTAGGTTGAATTTGCAATATTAAATCTCTCTTCCGGGTATTTGGTTTCAACTGCCTGTCTGCTAGGTTGAATTTGCAATATTAAATCTCTCTTTCCCGGGTAATTTGGTTTAAGCTGACCGTGCTAGGTTGAATTTTGCAATATTAAATCTCTTTTCTGTGTATTGGTTTTAATTGCCTGTCTGCTAGGTTGAATTTTGCAATAGTAAATCTCTCTTTCCCGGGTTATTAATTCGATTACCTGTCTGCTAGGTTGAATTTGCAATATTAATCTCTTTTCCGGGTTATTTGGTTTCAATTACCTGTCTGCTAGATCGAATTTTACAATATTAAATCCCTCTATCCCGGGTTATTTGGTTTAAGCTGACTGTCTGCTAGGTTGAATTTTGCAATATTAAATCTCTCTTTCCCGGGTTATTGGGTTTTAATTCCCTGTTTGTAAAATTGAATTATACAATATTAAATCCCTCTTTCCCGGGTTATTTGGTTTAAGCTGCCTGTCTGCTTGGTTCAATTTTACAATTTAAATCTCTCTTTTCTGGGTTATTTGGATTTAATTGCCTGTCTGCTAGGTTGAATTTTGCAATATAAATGTCTCTTTCCCGGGTTATATGGTTTCAATTGCCTGTCTGCTAGATCGAATTTTACAATATTAAATCCCTCTATCCGGGTTATTTGGTTTCAATTACCAGTCTGCTAGGTGAATTTTGCAATATTAAATGTCTCTTTCCCGGGTTATTTGGTTTAAGCTGCCTGTCTGCTAAAATGAAATATCAATATTAAATCCTCTAACCCAGGTTATTTGGTTTAAGGTGACTGTCAGCTAGATCGAATTTTACAGTTTTAAATCCCACTTTCCCGGGTTATTTGGTTTCAACTGCTGTCTGCTAGGTTGAATTTGCAATATTAAATCTCTCTTCCCGGGTAATTTTTTTAAGCTGACCGTCTGCTAGGTTGAATTTTACAGTTTAAATCCCACTTTCCGGGTATTTGGTTTCAACTGCCTGTCTGCTAGGTTGAATTTTGCAATATTAAATCTCTCTTTCCCGGGTATTTGGTTTCAACTGCCTGTCTGCTAGGTTGAATTTTGCATATTAAATCTCTCTTTCCCGGGTTATTTGGTTTAATGACCGTCTGCTAGGTTGAATTTGCAATATTAAATCTCTCTTTCGGGTTATTTGGTTTTAATTGCCTGTCTGCTAGGTTGAATTTTGCAATAGTAAATCTCTTTCCGGGTTATTTGGTTTAAGCTGCCTGTCTGCTAGGTTGAATTTTGCAATTAAATCTCTTTCCCGGGTTATTTGGTTTAAGCTGCCGTCTGCTAGGTTGAATTTTGCAATATTAAATCTCTCTTTCGGGTTATTTGGTTTTAATTGCCGTCTGCTAGGTGAATTTTGCAATATTAAATCTCTCTTTCCGGGTTTTGGTTTAATTGCCTGTCTGCTAGGTTGAATTTTGCAATATTAAATCTCTCTTTCCCGGGTTATTTGGTTCAATGCCTGTCTGCTAGGTTGAATTTTGCAATTAAATCTCTCTTTCCGGGTATTTGGTTTAGCTGACCGTTCTGCTAGGTTGAATTTTGCAATATTTAAATCTCTCTTTCTGTGTATTGGTTTTAATTGCCTGTCTGCTAGGTGAATTTTGCAATAGTAAATCTTCTCCCGGGTTATTTAATTTCGATACCTGTCTGCTAGGTTGAATTTTGCAATATTAAATCTCTTTCTGTGTTATTTGGTTTTAATTACCAGTCTGCTAGGTTGAATTTTGCAATAGTAAATCTCTCTTTCCCGGGTTATTTAATTTCGATTACCTGTCTGCTAGGTTGAATTTTTCAATATTAAATCTCTTTCCCGGGTTATTTGGTTTCAATTGCCTGTCTGCTAGATCGAATTTTACAATATTAAATCCCTCTATCCCGGGTTATTTGGTTTCAATTACCAGTCTGCTAGGTTGAATTTTGCAATATTAAATGTCTCTTTCCCGGGTTATTTGGTTTAAGCTGTCTGTCTGCTAGAATGAAATATTTAATATTAAATCCCTCTAACCCAGGTTATTTGGATTAAGGTGACTGTCAGCTAGATCGAATATTACAGTTTTAAATCCCTCTTTCCCGGGTTATTTGTTTTCAACTGCCTGTCTGCTTGGTTGAATATTGCAATATTAAATCTCTCTTTCCCGGGTTATTTGGTTTAAGCTGACTGTATGCTAGGTTGAATTTTGCAATATTAAATCTCTCTTTCCCGGGTTATTTGTTTTTAATTGCCTGTTTGTAAAATTGAATTATACAATATTAAATCCCTCTAACCCAGGTTATTTGGATTAAGGTGACTGTCAGCTAGATCGAATATTACAGTTTTAAATCCCTCTTTCCCGGGTTATATGGTTTCAATTGCCTGTCTGCTAGATCGAATTTTACAATATTAAATCCCTCTATCCCGGGTTATTTGGTTTCAAATGCCTGTCTGCTAGATCGAATTTTACAATATTAAATCCCTCTATCACGGGTTATTTGGTTTCAAGTGTCTGTCTGCTAGATCGAATTTTACAATTTTAAATCCCTCTTTCCCGGGTCATTTGGTTTCAATTGCCAGTCTGCTAGGTTGAATTTTGCAATATTAAATCTCTCTTTCCCGGGTTATTTGGTTTAAGCTGCCTGTCTGCTTGGTTGAATTTTGCAATATTAAATCTCTCTTTTCTGGGTTATTTGGTTTAAGCTGCCTGTCTGCTAGGTTGAATTTTGCAATATTAAATCTCTCTTTCCCGGGTTATTTGGTTTAAGCTGCCTGTCTGCTAGGTTGAATTTTACAATATTAAATCCCTCTATCCCGGGTTATTTGGTTTCAATTACCAGTCTGCTAGGTTGAATTTTGCAATATTAAATCTCTCTTTCCCGTGTTATTTGTTTTTAATTGCCTGTTTGTAAAATTGAATTATACAATATTAAATCCCTCTAACCCAGGTTATTTGGTTTAAGGTGACTGTCAGCTAGATCGAATATTACAGTTTTAAATCCCTCTTTCCCGGGTTATTTGGTTTCAACTGCCTGTCTGCTAGGTTGAATTTTGCAATATTAAATCTCTCTTTCCCGGGTTATTTGGTTTAAGCTGACTGTCTGCTAGGTTGAATTTTGCAATATTAAATCTCTCTTTCCCGGGTTATTTGGTTTTAATTGCCTGTTTGTAAAATTGAATTATACAATATTAAATCCCTCTTTCCCGGGTTATTTGGTTTAAGCTGCCTGTCTGCTTGGTTGAATTTTGCAATATTAAATCTCTCTTTTCTGGGTTATTTGGTTTTAATTGCCTGTCTGCTAGGTTGAATTTTGCAATATTAAATGTCTCTTTCCCGGGTTATTTGGTTTCAATTGCCTGTCTGCTAGATCGAATTTTACAATATTAAATCCCTCTATCCCGGTTTATTTGGTTTCAATTACCAGTCTGCTAGGTTGAATTTTGCAATATCAAATGTCTCATTCCCGGGTTATTTGTTTTAAGCTGCCTGTCTGCTAGGTTGAATTTTGCAATATTAAATCTCTCTTTCCCGGGTTATTTGATTTCGATTACCCGTCTGCTAGGTTGAATTTTGCAATATTAAATCTCTCTTTCCCGGGTTATTTGGTTTAAGCTGCCTGTCTGCTAGATTGAATTATACAATATTAAATCCCTCTTTCCCGGGTTATTTGGTATTAATTGCCTGTCTGTAAAATTGAATTATACAATATTTAATCCCTCTTTCCCGGGTTATTTGGTTTCAATTGCCTGTCTGCTAGGTTGAATTTTGCAATATTAAATCCATCTTACCCGGGTTATTTGGTTTCAATTGCCTGTCTGCTAGGTTGAATTTTGCAATATTAAATCTCTCTTTCCCGGGTTATTTGGTTTAAGCTGCCTGTCTGCTAGATTGAATTATACAATATTAAATCCCTCTTTCCCGGGTTATTTGGTTTTAATTGCCTGTATGTAAAATTGAATTATACAATATTTAATCCCTCTTTCCCGGGTTATTTGGTTTAAGCTGCCTGTCTGCTAGGTTGAATTTTGCAATATTAAATCTCTCTGTCCCGGGTTATTTGGTTTAAGCTGCCTGTCTGCTAGGTTGAATTTTGCAATATTAAATCCCTCTATCCCGGGTTATTTGGTTTCAATTATCAGTCTGCTAGGTTGAAATGCAATATTAAATCTCTCTTTCGCGGGTTATTTGGTTTAAGCTGCCTGTCTGCTAGGTTGAATTATGCAATATTAAATCCCTCTTTCCCGGGTTAATTGGTTTCAATTACTGTCTGTAAAATTGAATTACACAATATTAAATCCCTCTTTCCCGGGTTATTTGGTTTAAGCTGCCTGTCTGCTAGGTTGAATTTTGCAATATAAAATCTCTCTTTCCCGGGTTATTTGGTTTCAATTGCCTGTCTGATAGTGCGAATTTTACAATTTTAAATCCCTCTTTCCCGGGTTATTTGGTTTAAGCTGACTGTCTGCTAGGTTGAATTTTGCAATATTAAATCCCTCTATCGCGGGTTATTTGGTTTCAATTACCAGTCTGCTAGGTTGAATTTTGCAATATTAAATGTCTCTTTCCCGGGTTATTTGGTTTAAGCTGCCTGTCTGCTAGAATGAATTATACAATATTAAATCCCTCTTTCCCGAGTTATATCGTTCAATCTGCCTGTCTGCTAGATCGAATTTTACAATTTTAAATCCCTCATTCCCGGGTTATTTGGTTTCAATGCAGGAAAGAGAGATTTAATATTGTAAAATTCAATCTAGCAGACAGGCAGCTTGATCGAAATAACTCGTGAAACAGGGATTTAATATTGTATAATTCAATCTAGCAGACAGGCAGCTTAAACCAAGATTGAATTTTACAATATTAAATCTCTCTTTCCCGGGTTATTTGGTTTCAATTGCCTGTCTGCTAGGTTGAATTTTGCAATATTAAATATCTTTCCCGGGTTATTTGGTTTAAGCTGCCTGTCTGCTAGGTTGAATTTTGCAATATTAAATCTCTCTTTCCCGGGTTATTTGGTTTCAATTTCCTGTCTGCTAGGTTTAATTTTGCATCATTAAGTCCCTCTTTCTCGGGTTATTTCGTTCAAGCTGCCTGACTGCTAGATTGCAATTGTGAATGTTATAAATCTTGTATAAGAGTTAAGAAGATAAAAGTATATAGAGGAGAGTATAGTATTTTCTTCGGGGGCATTTTTGTATCTTTAAAATTATATTTTATATCATAATATTTATGGAGTATTAATAATGTTTCTTTAAACAGGAGTTTTGATGTTTAATTCGCCATTGTTGCGAGCTATTCGAAATTCCAAAAAAAAAAATCATCCTATTTTACTTCAATTGCGTAGTTTGTCGCAACAAACCTGTCCTGTAGTTGTATTGTAGCTGTATTTTGACTGGTATTGTATTTAAATAATACAATGTATTTGTTTTATAATTATGCAATTAGTTAAAAAATGAGGAAATATATTAGCTTATGGATAATAAATGATTAATTATTAATTATTAATAATAGATTGTTTGTTCTAAATACTAATCTGGGTTTGTCCTCGTAACCTACAGAAAGCGACGTTTAAGGGGGTGGTTAAATCTGACGGGTTACCGACGGAGTGAAAAAAGTTAATTATTATAATTGTTAAACAAAATAAACTATTTTATGCAAATTCCAAATACAAAAGTACTATATAATTGAATAATTAAATGGTCTACAAAGTTACTGATCAATATACATCAACGAAAAATGTCTACACCATAAATGTCCCTAGTGGAAATCAAATCCATTTTTGGAGTAGAAACTGTCTAGTTTTTTAAATAATGGCCAAAAAATGGTGTACATTTTTCTTCCAATAATGAAACGTATTTTCTTACCTTTTTCCCCATTATTCTTGGTCAAATTGGCTGAATCTATCAATGTTGGCATTTAACTGACTATTTACGGGGTCGTAAAAATGCTTTGTCTGATTGTAACCAACGTAAGAAAAATGACCCGTTTTATGCCAAAAAAGAGGTATTAAAACTGTTTTCGGCAAATTTTGTGACGAAATTTATATTATTCAATATAATTTTGGATTGATAATTTTTATGACGTTAATGGTTAACTGATTCAATGTATAAGTATGAGAGTATCCCTAATTTTGCAGGACTCGTTGAGATTTTTGTACGAACTTACAGAGAAATCAACTGGACAATGCTTTGAGGTTATGTCCAATCTAGGATGTGGCGGTAAAAGCGTTTCATTAATAGCCAAAAACTAACCATTTTATCTGGCCATTTCCTTTTTTCTGGCTATTTTTAATGCTCAAATTTCCACTAGGAGTACTACATAATTATACATGATAATTAATCTTTCTGGCTCAGTCGGTAAGCAACGAGATTTACCTCCTTAAGTGCGTGTGCGTGTCTTGTCATATTATGGGTACTCTGCAGCAGAAATATGCCCACCTCAAATAAAAATGTTACCCTTTTTTCTCTAAAAAAAGTAGTTAATATTTCTTCCAGAGAGTTGATTTTTGTTTAAAAAAGTATTAAATTAAACGCCTGTTAATCGAGCAAACATTAGAACAATAAATTGAATTGTAATTGAAATAAAGTAATCAGGTAAATCGATTATTATTATTATTGACTTATTATTTACTTGATAATAATTTGTTTATGCATCAAAGAGAAAATGATCTTTCTATAATTAGTTTTATATATATATATATATAAATATATATATATAAATAATAACTAATTAATAATTATATAAATATATATATATAAATAATAACTAATTATAGAAAGATCATTTTCTCTTTGATGCATAAACAAATTATTATCAAGTAAATAATAAGTCAATAATAATAATAATCGATTTACCTGATTACTTTATTTCAATTACAATTCAATTTATTGTTCTAATGTTTGCTCGATTAACAGGCGTTTAATTTAATACTTTTTTAAACAAAAATCAACTCTCTGGAAGAAATATTAACTCCTTTTTTTGGAGAAAAAAGGGTAACATTTTTATTTGAGGTGGGCATATTTCTGCTGCAGAGTACCCATAATATCACAAGATACACACACGCACTTAAGGAGGTAAATCTCGTTGCTTACCGACTGAGCCAGAAAGATTAATTATCATATATATATATATATATATATATATATATATAAATAATATATATATAAATAATAACTAATTATAGAAAGATCATTTTCTCTTTGATGCATACACAAATTATAATCAAGCAAATTATATATATATATATAATAAATTATTAAAGGCACTATATGAAATTACACTTTTTTTTAAAACGATTATCCAAAGAATTCATTTCAGGCATTTATTAGTAAACTACGAGAATTCATTAGTAATCTCGAGTAATCATTAGTAATCCCGAGTAAATAAATCAGTAGTGTTCTTTAAATTTTTTGATTACTATACTCGCGCAAGAATTCTCCAGTAATCTCAGTAATCTCTGGTAATCTCTAGTAATCTATGATATTCTTTGGGAAATCGAAGGTATTTTTTCGCAGAATACTTTAGTGATTAGCCCCTCGAGTCCGAATCAAAGCAAATTTTTAGAAAATGCTGGATGGATAGATGTTGAAGAAAAAAATCAAATAACTGATAATAATGGATATTTTGACGTTTCTATACCATTGTCTATGATTTTATGATTCACTGAAGATTATCGAAAAATTGTTATTAATGTTAAACACGAGCTCATACTCATGAGATCTAGAAATGACTTGAATGCTGTTGTTCAAGAATCTTTTAAAGTAAATGAGAGAAATGTCTACGAATCATTCAAGATTCACTTAAATCGTATAGAATGGTTGATGCCTTACATAGTAATGTCAGAGCGACGTAAAATACAATTATTTAATTATATTCAAAAAGATGTACCGATAGCTATGAGCTTCCGGTCTTGGGAATTGTATGAATATCCAATGCTTCCATCAACATCACACCACATCTGGACTGTAAAAACAACTAATCAGTTGGAAAAATTTAAGATTTGTAATCGTAGCATTTCAAACCAATCGAAAAAATATAAATTCCATGAATGCAAGTAGGTTTGATCATTGCGACATTACCAATATAAAACTATTTCTTAATTCACAATATTATCCTTATGGAAACTTAAATCTTGATATATCACATAATCAGTATGCTCTCTTGTATGATATGTATGCAAAATTTCAAAATGTTTATTATAACAAAGACAATATTGTAGATCCATTATTAACTAAAAATGAATTTAAAACAATTGCACCACTAATTGTTTTCGATTGTTCAAAACAAAACGAAACACTGAAGCAAGCTGCCGTTGATGTACGTCTAGAATTTGTAGTTAAAAATAATATTCCTGCGGGAACTACTGCTTACTGCTTAATATTACACGATCGTATTGTACAATATAACCCTATTAGTGGAGATGTAAAAAAACTTCTATAAATGTTATTTGAAATAATAAATAAATATCTTACAAACACAGACAAAGTTTTTTTTTTCTGTTATCACCATCTTTCCATTCCCACATATCATTAATAACTATAATTAATTATTAATGTCAATGTCGATACAACAGATTACGTCGCGTTGGCAAGGTGGCGCGCGCGCGCGTGCCGATGGGGGACGCTCGCGTCGATACCCGTCGTAAATTAGGTTAGGTTCAGGGGGCGCTCGCATCGATATCCATGGTAATGCAGGTTCCATTCGGGAGGGCGCGCGCATCGATTGCCATGGTAAAACAGCTTATTCATATGCCATGGTAAAACAGGCTCCTGTCGGTAAAACAGGTTCCTACTGGGGTGCGTATCGATATGTTTGCCATGGTAAAACAACTTATTATTCATATGCCATGGTAAAACAGGCTTCTGTCGGTAAAACATGTGCCTACTGGGGCGCGTATCGATATGTTTGCCATGGTAAAACAACTTATTATTCATATGACATGGTAAAACAGGCTCCTGTCGGTAAAACAGGTGCCTACTGGGGCGCGTATCGATATGCCAGGCTTTGGTAAAACAGGTTGCGTCGGTATTACCATCGGTCGGTAAGGTAGGAAACTGTTAGCACGGATCAGAACCATACTCTGATGGTAAGTGGCTTAGAATCCTCTTTGCCCCAGCTACTCTGGTAAGATTACAGATTTTACATGCACTTTTAATCGAAGTGTACAACATATAAAAATATTGAATATTGACTCTTTTAATAATAGAAAATAAAATAACAGTTCATAGTCAGTATGGTGTCGACCGATAAACCTCCACCGAACAAACTGGATTGTAAATATTACAAAAATCTCGAAGTATGTGAGTGACAACTTAATAATCTGCCCAGAATATACAATAAATGATATAACAGCAATAACTGAAATACATATGTGATGTAGCAAAAAAGGGATAGCACTGAATAAAATGAAACAAACAAAGGAAATACGAGAAAAATTGTTACAAGATCTACATAATAAAACTATCTAAACAAAAATGTCTAACTAACTAACTATCAAAGACAAAAAAGTAAAGACAAAACCGAAAAAAATTTCTAAAATTACAGTTAAATGCACAGATACCGAACAAAAGAATTCCATAGAGCTGCTTACGAGCTGCATAGTTTCTCAAAAAAATATACAACTAGGAAGATTAGACAAAAAACAACATCGAAATCGTATTAAGCTGCATGAATGGTCAAAGTGTAGGACTTGCTGAGCTGGCACTAAAAAATAGTCTGAAGCAGTGTGATATAGTACTAGAAAAATAGTCTAGTCCAAAAATAAAAATAGTTGGTATTAACAAAACAACTCAGATGAAAGAAAGTGAAATCGAAAATGACATTAACATAAAGAATTTTGTTAACTTTAACTGTATTACCAACCTGGGATGAAACAAGTACCTTAAGAGACATATGCGAAATGCAAACAAATACGCTTATATACCAAAGGAAGACAAAACCAACTATATCAGCCCGAAGAACAAATAGTCAAATCATCTCAACAAAAACAACGAAAAAAACCGCTTCATATCAGTTGATGCGCAATTACATTTACTTGAAGAAATACAAAAGAATTTACAAAACTGTGAGGGCGAATATATTAATCTTGATACCTTTAATAAATAAAGGAAAAATAATAGTAATTTAAGTTTATTAATGAACATCAGAAACCTAAAAGCCAATTTTGAAAAACTTTAAACCTTTATTAAGGGTCTTAAGATCAAACCGTATGTAATTGTTTGTACAGAGGTATGAGAAAGAGAGTATTATTAGTTTTATAAAAACAATGATTATAAAATTTATTATAACTATGGAGGTATACATAAAAATGCTAGAGTAGTAGTATATGTAATAGAATATGTAATGCATACGTCTGAAACAATACCTATAAATAGACTTAAAATAATAAATACCGTTGTTACATTAAGTAATAATAAACAGTACAAAATATATTTGTTATATAGATTGCATGACCTTTCTTGTGCAGAATTAAATGTAAAGTGCAAAATCATATGGTTATTGGGGATTTTAATATTAATACAATGGAATGTAATAACATAGGTTTAAACTTTTTAAATAACCTACTTGAAAAAGGTTTTCTACCAAGTTTCACTAATATCACGTGGCCAAAAAACTTGACATCGAAAATAGGAATTTGTATAGATAATATATTTAGTAAAACAGACTTCATGACTACTAAAGCTTTAACATTAAAAAAAATATAACAGATCACTACCCGATTTTCGTAGAATTAAAAAATGGGAAAATCACAACAGAAACTAATGAGGAACAAGAAAGATCTTACTTATACAACTACGACAAGTTATTATATGAAGCGAATAAGGTGGACTGGTCCAAATATTTTAATATGAATCATCCTAATGAAATCATCAAAACCATAATAAAGGATATACAATTATGTACTGAAAAAGCTGAGTATAGAAAAAAGAACTCGAAGAACATAAATATAATTCCCAGAAAAGACTGAATTATTGAATCCATTATAACTTTCTGTAATAAGGAAGAAAATCTTTATAATAGATTAAAATTTAATCCAAACAATGAAGAACTCAAAACACAATATAAAACATACACCGAGAAATTCTTGGGGTACCCGATGTCCAACTACATTATTCGTGCATTCGTACGATGTTTAGGACGGCTGTTGCCCCAAAATGGTATAAGAACTGTTCAAAAGTGGCGCTGTAGTCGCAAAACAAAACACTTTTTCGTCACTTAGGATAGCAGAGCTCCCAAAACTAGGAGAGCTGCTGTACTAAAGGTAATTACTGTATTTGTCCTTCACATAAGTACAGAGGGTGCCCCAAGAATTTCTCGGTGTATGTTAAACACTTATAAGATAATCAAAGATGCAAAATTCAAATTCAACAAAAAATTGATTGAAGAAAGAAAAAATAATCCTAAAAAACTGTGGTCACGTATAAATAATAAAATTGGTAGAGCTACAAGCAAAAATAGTACTTTCATAAAGCGAAATTGAAATGGATGATAAATTAATAATAAAAAACGAAAAAGAAATTGCTAACAGTTTAAATGTTTTTTACTACAAATTAGGGTAGACTCTAAGTAAAAAAATAAAAACACCTAATCAGAGATTGACGGAAATGCCTAATAATAATCCAAAAACAATCTTCATTAAACCTACAGACAAATTGGAGATCTGCTGAAAGATTATAAATGAACTAAAGTTCAAAAACGGCGGAGTTGATGGAATTAATGCAAAAACTCTTAAGACTATTGCAATAAACATTACAGACATTTTGATCCATGTTTTCAACCTATGTATAGTAAAGTCAATATGACCTGCTCAATTAAGGGGGTTCCAAAGTCAATTTTATGACTGTATTATCGACCTGCCGTCGATATAGTAGGTTGCATTATCAGTATACTACGCCATCTAGCGTACGTTTCAAATGATGTCGGTAGATGGCGTAGTTATACTAACACTGTGATTTGATTTTGTGGAGATAATATAACCTAAGCTTGAAGAATTTATTCTCTGTTGATCAAGAGCCAAAAAAATTTTTTTTTCTCTAATTTTGAGAATGTCTTTTTAGCGTGTATGATAAATTCAGGATTGATTACTCATTATAGAGTGGGCAATTAGGCTTACAGTTCTGCACTTGCATAGATACAAATAATTGAATCTTTTACTCACCATGGAGTGACAACAATTTTAATGAATTGTTCAATTTTTTAATAACTAAAATTAAATATAATAATTACGAACAGTTATTAACAATCATTTGGCATGCGTGAAAAATCCTATTTTATAACTAAAATTATAGAATATCTTAATCCAATAAATGTTTTTTAATAGCGTGTAAGATATTTATAAATACTAATTGTGTACTGCTATTTATAATTACCTCATTTAAAACATTTTTCTTTTCATCACTTTTTTTTATAATCATAAAATTTTTTTATAAATTCAGTTACGTACTGAAATATTTTTAATGCCTTAATCCGATAAATTCAGGATTGATTACTCATTATAGAGTGGGCAATTAAACTTACAATTCCGCATTTGCACAATTACAAGCAATTGATACTTTTACTCACTGTGGAGTGACAACAATTTTAATGAATTGTTCAATTTTTTAATAACTAAAATTAAATATAATAATTATGAACAGATATTAGGAATCCTTGCACATGTTCAGAAAAGCACATATGGTTAGTCTCTTTGGCTAGGAACGGGCAATGTTACCAGATAGAGGTATTTTTTCTTCGTTGCACTCACACAGTATGACCTCATTTACATTAGATAATAGAGGACGGAAAACCTTAAATGGTAACCCTGGGAACGGGCCCAAGAAACCAGGATGAGCACCATCATTAGCACACTGAGTAGCCCAGGAGTTGAAGGGTAGTATATCTTCTAGGAGCTGCACCGCGTCCAAGTCTGAGGAACAACAAGACGTACTCAGATTGGCTCCGATGATTGTTGACGACCAGTGCAGGGTTTTCTGCGAAGATTTTAAAAAATCAGACAAAGCAAACTACTAAATAATGGTATACTGGGAAACAGGAAGAAAGGACGCATAATAAGGTATATAATTGCCTGTTGATATCAATTGAGAGGTTAGGGGAACACCAACCTTCTCACATGTAATATAACTATATAAATAACGTAGTGCTCCTACGACTAAGCAACTTACCTGTAAATAAAACCCGGAACTCCACGTTAATCCTATAGCGAGCCGGTATTGAAAAAAAAGCAACACAATGAAGAATCTCCCGTTGCACCACGTCCTAGTCTGAGGAACAGCAGGACGTACTCAGATTGGCTCCGATGTTTGTTGACGCCCAGTGCAGGGTTTTCTGCGAATATATTAAAAAATCAGACAAAGCAAACTACTAAATAATGGTATACTGGGAAACAGGAAGAAAGGATGCATAATTAGGTATATAATTGCCTGTTGATATCAATTGAGAGGTTAGGGGAACACCAACCTTCTCACCTGTAATATAACTATATAAATAACGAAGTGCTCCTACGGCTAAGCAACTTACCTGTAAATAAAACCCGGAACTCCACGTTAATCCTATAGCGAGCCGGTATTGAAAAAATAGCAACACAATGAAGAATCTCCCGTTGCACCACGTCCAAGTCTGAGGAACAGCAAGACGTACTCAGATTGGCTCCGATGTTTGTTGACGCCCAGTGCAGGGTTTTCTGCAAATATATTAAAAAATCAGACAAAGCAAACTACTAAATAATGGTATACTGGGAAACAGGAAGAAAGGACGCATAATAAGGTATATAATTGCCTGTTCATATCGATTGCGAGGTTAGGGGAACACCAACCTTCTCACCTGTAATATAACTATATAAATAACGAAGTGCTCCTACGGCTAAGCAACTTACCTGTAAGTAAAACCCGGAACTCCACGTTACTCCTATAGCGAGCCAGTATTGAAAAAAAAGCAACACAATGAAGAATCTCCCGTTGCACCACGTCCAAGTCTGAGGAACAGCAAGACGTACTCAGATTGGCTCCGATGTTTGTTGACGCCCAGTGCATGGTTTTCTGCGAATATATTAAAAAATCAGACAAAGCAAACTACTAAATAATGGTATACTGGGAAACAGGAAGAAAGGACGCATAATAAGGTATATAATTGCCGGTTGATATCGATTGAGAGGTTAGGGGAACACCAACCTTCTCACCTGTAATATGACTATATAAATAACGAAGTACTCCTACGGCTAAGCAACTTACCTGTAAATAAAACCCGGAACTCCACGTTAATCCTATAGTGAGCCGGTGTTGAATAAAATACACCATGTCATCAGCAATACAATGAAGAACCCGTTCACAGATCGTCAAGAAGCGCGAACGTACGCGTATACCGATAAACGACCGCACGGGCGTATGTCGTACGCGCGCATCATGTCGATTCCAACGCAATGCGCATGCGCGCTCGGACTAGACGGGTCGTATCCCGACGGAGATAAGACCTTCGTGGACTTCGTTCAGAAATGTTTTACCGTTATAGATATTGTTAGTCTATAACGGTAATATTTATCTGTTCCAAATCTTATAAACGTAGCAGAGATATTTTAATTTTACTAGTATGACGTGACACACGCGAATTGAGCAGCAAATGCGAGTTCGTGGTGCGTGCACGCAGGCGATCGACGGAGCTCACGCACCACGAAGTCCCCGCATTCCAACTAATAATAGACATTCAGTATTCTGTATATTCCCTTCGTACTAAAATGCGCCTGTTAATTAATTGGCATATATGTTTAACTTTATCAGAAAATAAGACGACATTGAATGCGGAAAGATTTTTTTTATAATAATCAAACGGGTTGAATCGAGCGGTAAATATGACTTCGTGGTACGTGCACGCAGACGATCGACGGAGCGCTCGCACCACGAAGTCCCCACATTCCAACTAATAATAGACATTCAGTATTCTGTATGTTCCCTTCGTACTAAAATGCGCCTATTAATTTGCTTAAATGTTTAACCTATAAACATAAAAGTTTTGTTTCATGATCCTTGTGTGTGCATATCAATATGTTTGCACGTCAAATTGACAACTTCGAAAAAAGTTGACTGTTTGCCGTGCAGCCGACAGTCTAAGATGGCGGCTGCTGCGCTCGCGTAACCTTCGTGTCATTCTACCGCTAGCGCCACCTAACGGTAATTTATGGCGTCAGATTTTATTTTGTTACTGTTGTGGTATTAAAGTCTACTATTTTTTTTAATATACTGAGTATATTTATGAGTACACTTCCCTTCGTGTATGAATAAGTTAACTATGTACAAAGTTTGAGACAAAAATATTATCTCGTTTTTATTTAATCCCTTACCAAAAATGTGAGACGGGCGAAGTATACTCAAAATTTTTGGTAAGGGTTTAAACAAAGACGTGATAATTTTACTGTCCCAAATTTTGCACACACTTAAATAATCCATATACGAAGGGCAATGAACTCTTATTTCTCCGCATAATAATATAATTATTTAATGTTAATCGATTATTTGATTTACTCAGTCGATAAGGTAGGGAGGATAAAAAAGTCAACCCCTTAAAAACAGTAGAAGTAATCCCAATTTACAAGGCTGGAAAGAAAGATGAAATGGGTCACTACAAATCCATATCCTTGATATTTAACACTCCCAAAATTTTTGAAAAAATAATACTCAAGAGGAATACTGATTTTATATACAAAAGCAACATTCTGAGTAAAAGCCAGTTTGGATTTGTTAAAAATATAGGAACAAAGGATGCATTAAACATTATAACGAATACAATATACGAGAAACTTGATCAAGTAAACCTATTGCCATCACCTTCCGAGATCTTGCTAAAGCTTTTGATACTGTACATCATAAAATATTACCAAATAAATTATATGCATATGGTATGAGAGGAAAGGTTCACAGTTTGATTAACAACTACCTTAGCAACAGGAAATAGAAATAAAAAATGGGACGCAAGAAAATGTCTGTTAAATAACTAAAACAGGTGTTCCTCAGAGAACTATACTGGGATCTCTACTTTTTATATTGTATGTTAATGATTTACTAACCAAGATGTCAGATAATTCCATAATATCATATGCTGACGATACAATTATCAATGCCACTGAAGTAACATGGAAAGAGGTTGAAACAAAGACGAATGAATATCTAGAAGAGGTCTTTATTTGACTGAGATTCAACAAAACTAACACTAAACATACAGAAAATTGTTTATATCACCTTTGGGAATTATTATGATAGTGCCCCATACAATATAGTTATTAAGATAAACAATGAGTTAATTAAGCTAGTAACGGAGATCAAATATCTGGGTATACATTTTGACATGAACATGAAATGGAATAAACATATTGCTTATTTGATAAATAAAAGTATCTTATTTTTGTATTCAGCAAAATAACTAAATTCATATATAGACATTGATTATATACTATGCTCTATTTTGCAGTGTGATTAATGATGGAATCATAACATGGGGTGGAGTATATCAAAATAATTTACAACTATTACAATCGGTACAAACAAGGATCCTAAAAGTTATAAACTATAACATGAGGCTGTGCTCAAGCGAAAATTAAAAAATGAAGCGGGCGTCGGGTCTTGAACCCGAGCCACTTTAGTCCCGAAGACGTTCACGTTAGTCACTGCGCTACACCCGCACTGGTCGTAGCGCCTGCTTATCTCTCTTATTTGCTACCGATAACGTGCCATCTTACGGTGTCGGTACTACTGGCATCTTTGACAAGTGGATCTTTGACCTTATCACAAAACAAACCACTTTCTAAACTATAAGTCCTTTAAATATATAAAAATCTTTATCTTATCAATGTCTTCTTTTTTATTATAACGATCTCAAAAGCAAAGTTTAAATTCAGAAAGTTAAACGAGACGGAAACTTATAATTAAGCCTAAATTCAGTAAAACTGTGAGCACAAAAATAGTTACATAAAAGCAATAGGCACGTTTAATAACGTTACAAGAGATTTAAAGGTGTTAGATATTAAAAAGGAAAGTAACAAAAAGAAAATAAAAGACTGGATAAGAAACAATGAATAATAAAATGATAGCATCAAATATTGATTGTCAGCAGCTTAAGATTTGGCTTTTAAATATACATGCACGAGAGATCTCGAATCTTACTAGTTATACAATGAAAATACGAGAACTATTACATACTGTTAATCTAGATATATACAAATATACTAATTTTAGAACTGAAATTAAACAAAGTCTGTCGTCATCTCACAATATAATTCAAGGTATAATAATATATATTTGTGCGAATGGTAAATGCAATCATAATGTAGATCGTCGAATTTCAAATTATAACTACAATAAAATGAGTAACTTCTTTTCAAAAACAAATATAAAACTGAATAAAATCTCTGAAAATATACTGTATATATGGATGAAGGAAACAGAAAGTGAAAAAAATAACATAATGACTAAAAAGTTTGTAAAAGAATATGCAACAAATACAGAATATAAGAGAAACACTACTATTCAATGATATAATCCCATTGAAACAGTTTTTGATATGATAGATAATATGGCTAAAATTCGAGCAATACGAGCGAACAGCATCCTAAAGTTTGGCCGGCAGGATTCGGGTCGGTTTGGTTTCTCATGGCTACACTAGCAAAATCAACTTCGGGTGACATACAGTACAGAATGATCTGCGCCTTTTAGACACTACAGATGTTGCTCCCCGCGTTTTGTGTTATTGCGTTGTCTATGCTTTTTTTATCGTTGTGTGCGCGTGTGTATTTTATATGCAGACAGATCCTGCATTTTTGGTATGTTTTTTACTAGAGAAAGTCGACCTGTAATGCAACCACGCAAGCACAGTACACAGGTGACTGTACCGAGTATCGTATACCGTAATAGAAACCGAGATCGAGAGAGAAAGAGCGATTGGCTGATCGTTATATTAACGATTCCAGCACTTAATAAAAGTAAGTGGTACCACTTTACGCGATCGTGTTTTATTCGCTAGTTAATAATCAATTAATTGATTTTGCCTTATCAGTCCCGTTGACTCTGCATAATTAGATCGCAATATTTCTCCGCCATTCTACGACTCGGTGGTTTATCGGCTTGTAGCTCCGTGCATAGACCTCGTCGAGAAAGATATTTGATACATTATTTATTTAATTCTTTTAGATTCAATAAATTTAATTTATTATCTAAATTCAATTCGGTATTCGAAAAATTGAATTTTAAACCCACGTACGATTCTTTCCGTATTCCTAACAGCCTATATATTTAAATTTACAAGTGCTTGGCGCGATATCCTTCTTATGTTGCAGTCAACTTCAGATTTGGTTTTTTTACCTGTTTGCTATCTGAAGCTAGACCTCGATTTCAGACTAACATTTAACAGATTAATAAGGTGGACAGGTAATCGTCACCGGAATGCAGGAAAAATATGTTTGTTTAAATACGGTAAGTTTTATCAGCCGCAATAATCGAATAAACGTCCGCGCGACAACAAGACTGTTACAATATATATATATGGAAGATTCCATGTGAAGTGATCCAGTTAAAAAATAGAATTTTGTTTTAATGTATAGAATCAGTAAAAAACCACTTGAATAGAGTGTAGCTAAATTTTTAGACCTGAATTTCAATTAGTACCAGAGCTGTAGCCAATCAAAAAATCGAATTTTTTTAAAAAAAATGACTTTTTGGCCATTTTTATCACTTAATAACTCAAAATCTAACAATTTTTTCTTATATACTGTAACGCTGCACTGGGGATCATGGTGCAGGTTAATAATTAATTTAGGACTTTAAATAAAAGATTTACTAACAACACAGTTACATTTTAAGTTGAAATAACGATAATACGCGGGTTATCGTAGCAGAAACTATTATACCTGCTATACAACCGCCGGCCCGATACGTGGCCGAGTTCCGGGTATATCGGGATACGCTGTAGGGAATAAAGGGGAAGGACGGGAAGGAAAAGGAATACTCGCACGCACAATCTACGGTACACGGCGGTACCGTCAGCAGATAGAGCTTTAACTTTTACTGCAAAGCCGGGACGCTTGGTCGGGAAAGTGTTCCTCTCTCTCTCTATCTCACTCTTTTTCACTCAATCGCTCGTTCGCAAAAATGCTGGCAGATTTCGGTTGCTGCGGGATCACTCGGGAATTCGTCGAGTCGACCGACCGTAGCGCTCTGGCTTTTGTCGTTCTCGAGAGCCGCGATCGTACCGCGCGCCTGCGCAGTACGTACTTGCACGCGGTACATCGATCTCGCATCGAGCGAGCGAGCTAATTACCCCTGTATTCAGGCTGTAGCGGTGCACATCTGCTGTATGGTGTATGATGCCCGGGGGCTGTTTACGTTTCGGCGATGCGGTATAACTTCCTCCCAGGTAACTATTAAATCGTTCCTTCTTGCGTTCTTTAACTAATTTGTACGGTGTGAGTTTCAGGCACGAAACTCACCCGCCGCCGCATCACTGCTCGGAGCCGCCTTGATCTTCTCTTCTCGACGACGTCGAATTAATCATCGATGAATTAGATTTTTGGATGGATAAAATATTTTTGATCGTACAACCCTTTATTTACAATAAAGGTTTTTATTAATTATAACTATATTCAATGTTTTAAACTAATATAAATTAAATATTTCAACAGATTTTTTTTGAAATTTATAAACTTTTTCAAATTTAATGTATCTAAGAAAAAATTGTTAGATTTTGAGTTATTAAATGATAAATTTGGCCAAAAAGTCGTTTTTTTTTCAAAAAATTCGATTTTTTGATTGGCTGCAGCTCTGGTACTAATTGAAATTCAGGTCTGAAAATTTAGCTACACTCTATTCAAGTAGTTTTTTACTGATTACATGCATTAAAACAAAATTCTATTTTTTAACTGGATCACTTCACATGGGATCTCCCATATATATATATATAATTTTGCCAAAAAAGCCCTTGACTTTGATAAATTAACTGCACTATCTAATTTTAAATTAATTCATAAAGTAATAATGCGAGACAAGAGCAAGGCGTTAATTAAGAAGTGCAATTCATTTTATCGTATAATTTTAGATTTCTAATATTGCAAATCGAAGAGTTAAAGAGTAACTTTATAAGTGAATAATAAATCATACTACTTGAATAAAGATTCCAAACTTACAAGGAGAGCGTCACATCTTCGGGAAATGGTTCTTTACAAAACTCCAGGCTATGTTTACCACTATAAAACATTAAAAAGGCAAGAGTTTTAGACTTTAATGCTGCTTTGACGATAGATATAAACAAATAATGAAAAATTTCGCCAAAAAGCCCTTGATTTTTATAACTTAAACACAAATAAAGATAGATACTCAAACTGAAGTTTAGAAGAAAACTGAGATCGAGTAGATTGGATTTAAAAAAAGCATTCATTATCCTGATTCGTTCGAAAGTTATGAAAGAAATACTGATTAACGATATTTTAATGACTACTTTAAATTAAAAAATTTACTAATTTTTTTAGACCAAATTGCCTTTTTATTTTTATTTGTTCCATAACTTTCGACCAAAGTAAGATGTTTGAGGTTCTTTTCTTAAAAACCAATCTACTCGATCTCAGTATAGTTTTAAACTCAAGTTTGGGTATCTATCTTCATTTGTTTTTGAGTTATAAGTGATCAAAGTTAAGCGCATTTTCGTTATTTGCTTATGTCTATTGTTAAAAAGAGCGTTAGAGTCTAAAATTCTAGCTTTCTTTATATTTTTATAGTAGTAAACATATCCTAGAATTTAGTGAAGATCTGTTTCCGGGAGATGTGACCCTCTCCTGGTTAGTAATTTATATTTTTTCATATGAGGAACAAAATTATGATGAAAGTAAGACATCGAACAACAATTTTTGTTTGACAGTTAAAGCAGTATTTTAAGCTGAATACTTTTAACTTGCGATATTATGCAGGTAGCTGCCAGATGACACATCCATATGTAAGGTATGGTAATACTGGAGATTTATATAAGCTTAATATACTATCCGAATTATCAAAACTATGATACTTTTTCGTTAACCCTCCCTCCCCAAATAATTATTTCGGTTCTTACTTAATCGTTAAAAAATGTCCAAACATATAAATAAAAATACAAATTTTGATAAAGAAACTTATTTTTTAAAAAATCTAATAACCCTATAACAAAATCAAAATAGAACCAGAAAACAAATATTTTTTTCACAAATCGTTAAAAAAATAATCAATAATACAAATGAAAACACTAATTTCGACGAAGAAATACATTTTTTAAATTATTTAATGGAGTCTGGTTCGAGACGTTGAAGCGGGCAAACATGCTTCGGGAATATTGTCAACAAAGCTCGAATACGTGTATTTATCACAAAATTGTCATTAATATGTAAGTTACTGAAAAGTCTGGTGTAGGTATACTGAGTTTTTTGGGCTTTGCGTGCTGCAACTGCAGTTCTCAGGGTCTATAAGAGCGTTTAAAATGTATTCTAGAAATGAAAGTCCCACATCTCCACGGCTTCAAGATTATCAACTTCTAAGTGAACAACAATCCAAAAGTGCTATAAAATGTCAAAATGTTAAACAATCATCAAGTTTTTTTCAAACTGAAAGTTTTGAATTATCACTCACAAAACCCCATACGAAGACGTACTCTAGCGCTAGCTAAACATTAAGAATCAAGCAATTATTGTAGATGCAATCGAAGGTTGTACAAATGACGATTATATAAACGGCCTAGAAGCAATTGTAGCTGTACGTAGTATAATGTCTATTTCCAATATAACTTGACACAGAATCTGTATTTTTCTCTCAAGTAAATCGTTAGTGGAAGAATTATCCGGCAAAATTATACATGTGAAAGACAAGAATCTTAGTATTAGACCTTTAATAGAGAAAAATAACCGAGTTATAATTTTGAATGTACAATCTCACATTTCAAACGATTTACTAGTAGACATGTTTGTAAATAAAGGTATCAGCTTGATATTATCGATTATAAAAGCTAGTTTATGTGAACCTGGTCGTATGCATACTCAATTGCAACGTCCTTAGGTATATAAAGAGGGAGATGAGTTGAAATCACCAGAATCACACCAAATACTTTACGAAGACACGGCATATTGGTTATACTTCAATATAGATGCTACTTTATGTTTTTCTTGTAAACAAACTGGTTACGTAACCATAATGTGTTCAAATTTTACAAGATCGTATGAACTTACTCTTCCCGAGGTTTCCCAACAAATAGTATCACAACCTCAACCAATTTTACTAGAAAATAAAGGAATCAAGAAACCTCCACCACCATCGACCACGTCTGGAAATTCACAAATGACAAAAGAAGCAACTTCCAACAATTACACGGAAGTCCGATTAGCCCGATATTTACTGATATGGTTATGTCAGATTTGGAACAGGAATGCCTCAAAAAACTAGAATTTGTACCAACATTCTATTATAGGTATGTAGATGATACAATCGTGTGCATCCCTAATAATAAACTATCGCATGTATTAGATGTTTTTAATAGTTATCACAATAAGTTGCAGTTTACACATGAAATAGAGACTAATGACATATAAACTTTTTAGAAGTTTTATTAATTAGGAATAATAATACATTTATAATTACAAATTGGTACCGGAAAGATACTTTCTCGGCTCGGTTTTTACATTTTAAGTCTAGTCATACTATCCAGCAGAAACGAGCAATGGTCTATACATTGGTGAACAAGGCAATTTTGTTAGCGCATGAGAAATTTCATAAAACGAATATTCGATTAATTAAAAAGTGTTTAGAGAACAATAGTTATCCAACAAAATTTATTAATCATAACGTAAGAAAAAGATTAGAAAAAATAAAATATAATCATAATATTGCGCAACCAAATAACAAAGCAATAACAAATTATAAAGCTACTTTAAATATTCCTTTTCTATCCGAATTTTATGAACAAGTATCAGGCGCTATGAAAGAAAAGGAAAAGTGATACCAAAAATTTGTAATAAGTTTGGTAATGTTATTGTAAGGGGCAAAGATGCTACAGATAAATTAACAAAAACTAATGTTTGAGAAATAAATGAATCTATCGTTCGTAAATGTCTATATGTATGTATTATCGGTCACACCGCGAACTAAATAATTTACTTTTAGAATAAAGTAGGCCCATTGTACTCTTTGTCCACTATGGTTGGTGGAATTTCCTAGAGCATTCCACCAACCATAGTGGACAAAGAGTACATTGGGCCTACTTTATTCTAAAAGTAAATTATTTAGTTCGCGGTGTGACCGATAATACATACATAAAAACTAATGTTGTTTACAAAATTAACTACAAACGTTGTGATGCTTGCTATGTAGGTGAAACCAAAAGAGAGTTACAGTGCCCAATTAAAGAACATCAAACCAATATACATAAGCCAGATTCTCATTATATAATTAATGATCATATGTTCACGAATAATCATTCCTTTAATTTTAATGACGTTAAAGTATGTGACAATGCAAATAACGCACGTCATAAAGAACGACAATAAAACTACACCTTACTTTCCTGTACGAGCACACACACACACACACATACAAGCCTAACCAAACCTATCCTTGCCTAATTACCCTAAGAGCCTATAAATAATAAACAATAATACCCTCCCAGTAACCGAGCTCCTTAACATATGATATAAAACCACCGAGCCCACAAACAAAGGTGCACAGGGGAGCAACCGAGCAGGACACAGTAGGAGTTCACTGAAGCATAAATTACTCTTGAAGTAATCTAATAATGAGCCTGATGAAGAGCCAATGAAACAGCATGCTGAGGTGTTGGAACAGCGAGCTGCAAAATCCTTAGTTTAGTAGCAGCGTATCCAGTAAACCCAAGGATGACCGAGCCAGAAGAAGGAGCCAATGTAGCCAGGAAGTCCGTCAGCCAGCAATAATCCAAGAAACCTGGAAGCACCAGCTAATGTAGCAATGTTTATTATAAGGGAGCAGACAGGAGCACACATTTACTTAAACAAGTGTGTATAGGAGAGGTCTTGAGAAGAGGTTAAGTGAGCATTATAAGCACTCACACGCACAATATAATTAATAATACACATCAAGCCGTCTTCCAAGTTGGTATTTACCTGAATTATCGCCGTGTGTCCGTCCAAGCAGCTCGAGCCCGCCGTTGCACCTGTCACGCCGTGCGCATCAAGGAGAGCGAGAGAGAAGGAGATATCGGCCGCGGCAACACCCAAGAGCCCGCGTCGACGTGCCGCGTACACACACCTCCTGCGGCCCTGTAAACACCGATATTACTAGCCGACGGGTTAGCGATAAGGAGCGAGAGAAATATTTACTTGGCAGGCAGATTACGTCGTCGTCAACGGCATCGTTGTTGTTGTTGAAACTGACGAGGCGTACACTAACAGACGGTGCGGCGGCCATGTTACTTATGCTGCACTCAAGTAAGGCCGCGTACGCACCGCAAATGGGCCGTCGCGATGCATGCGCGCACACAGGCAATACGTCGACGACGCCGAGCAGAGCAGAGCTCTTCTGATCGCCGCAAGGTCACTACGCCCGATTTTTGAGAGAGATACGCCGATCCGAAGCGAGATTAGCGAGTGTATGAAATTGTGTGCTGAGCAATAGTGAGCGAGAGCAGCGAAGCAACGAAAGGTTGGTGTATACTTCTCCGTGCCTCCTTTATTTTATTGCAATTTAATCCCGTGCTTCCCTAGTGTGTGTGTGCGGATTATCGCGTTCCCCCTTCCTCCCTCCCTTTTCGAGCAGCTTTCGACACCGCGATCGTGTATCACAGCAGCGCCATCGATCAACGTTAAACTCGTCGCGGACGAGTATTACCCCGATTTAGCCAACAATTCGCGACGTTAAAATTACAATTGCACCCGTGCAATCTACAATGAGCCCGCTTTAAGCCTTCCTAATTTGCCCCCTCCCTGAGCCGATCGCAGCCGAGATCGAGCCCGCGTAAAGGACGCGACTGGCACCCGTAATTGTATAAAGAGGAGCAAGATAATAAATTTAATTATTTTATACATATACTATCTTTATTATCGACATCACCTGCACCCTAATCCCCAGTACAGCGTGACAAGTATTAGACACTGAAAAGAATTGGCATAAAAGACTGATATCGAAAATGATCCATATCAAGGCAGAAATTAATACAATTAATGTAAAAGATGATACAAAGAATCTGAGTCAAAATTATAGTAACATTATTAATAATATTAAGTTAAAATAAAAATTGTGAGAAAAAATATCTTTTTGCAATAGTATGCGGAAAATTATCGCTTTCCGCATTAGTTGTAGTGCGGAAAATACCTTTTCCTAACGCGGTGAGCGAAATTCGATTTTCCGCGCTTGTTTTGCGTGGGCAAAATACCACATTCCCTCACTAGTGAGAAAAATGCTTTTGAGAGTGGGGGAATGAACTATTTTGCCCACTCAAAAAGAAAATGATTAAATTTTAATACAATTATTTAATTTTTCTTTATAATATAATATTAGGATATAGAGGGAGAGAGGGAGAGCGGGAGAGATGACAGAAAAACAAGACATATAACGCAGTCAAAACTTCTTATATTAGGCTCGCAGAAATGGCGCTATGTTTTTTTGTACATGCTACAATCAAAAGAATTTTCACTCTGCTTAATGTCAAATTTCTCCCACCTTGTCAGGAAAAATATTATACGCAACTAGTAAGGAAAATAGGCCATCCCCGCTCGACTTTTTATCACCCTCGCTTCGCTCGGGTGACAAACTCAGCTCGTGTTCGAATGACCTATTTTGCTCACTAGTTGCGTAATATACTATTTTCTCTTATAATTGTGAGTACTGTTGCAGGAAAATTTTATTTTACCCACTATTGCAGCAATGTACTATCTCGCTCGCTCAAATGTCAGCACAAAATGAAATCTTTGCGCAATTCGTTAGGAAAAATAGTATACGATACACGTGCGCATAGGTGACTCCCACACTCGTCTTTTTGCCACCCTCGCTTCGCTCGAGCGGCAAATCCGACTCGTGTGGTAAACACCTATTTTGCGCTCTTGTATCGTAATGTACTATTTTTCAATACAGTAAAATTAATGCGGGAAACGACAATTTTCCGTATACTATTGCAAAAAATATCGTTGTAACTCGTGCGGACGATTCCCTCACTCGTGTGATTACGTGGGCACTCGAGCAGCCGGCGTGCCCGGCAATCGCACTCGTGCGGGAAATTGCATTTTCCGCACTTGTTACAAAATATACTATTCTTTAGTGACATAACCTAAAACTGTATTTATCAGAAGGTGTCTAGCTATACCTATAGCGATAGATCACCATTGACAATTGGAGCATGCGCGATTGACAATTTGAGCATGCGCGACGCGGCAAATTTAAATGTGAATTATTACATTTTTTGCACACCAAATAAATTTATTTATTTATCATCTAAGCTTATAATTTATAAATAAATTATCGCTTAAATTTAATCAAATTTAATTGCAGATTCGAGTCATTTGTGTTATTTAATTTATTATGTACATGTAAGAATTTCAAATTTCCCCGAGGAGTGGGGATGTCTATTCGATTGATGTAATTTCGATTGATCGCACAGGTGTCTCTAAGAACGCGAAGCGAGAGATTTGAATTGTTTGTTATTAACCGTCCGTGATACAATTGATATTGCGCTATTTCACTAATTTCACTGCCTTTTGCTAAATATGTGTTATTATGTATTAAATTATTTTGTGCTGTTTTTAATTTATTTATTTAATTTATTTAACTTTTTAAAAATGAATGTTGATTATGGACTTAACTACTATGGAAAGGTATAGACCACACACAACCTCAATTTTTGCGCAAAATTATATTTGTTTTCAATAAATTTGCTTATTTTTGTTTTCAATTATAATACGACGCATCAGAGATGCTATTAATTATACGTTTTATACGTTTTATACGTTTATACTAATGACAAAATAGTAAGTAGTGCAAATAATTTATAATATAATACAATTGCTACAAAATTACTAATATGTATAAGAAGTTGTTTTGAAAAATATTGTTATACTGATATTATTAATAAAGGTAAAGCCTGATGAGGATGGAGGATATCCATCGAAACGTCGCCAAATAAAAATATACATGGTTTGTTCATCAAAAAGGCTTAGAAAAGCGGTATTCAAAAAGTGGAAATTTTCTAAGAATTTTGGAGATTATATAAATTATAAAAAAATAACGGTGCAAGCTAGAAGAAGGTTTAATAGTAATAAAATATTTATAAATATTTTTAAATTTCAAGCATATCAAAGTTTTGTATGGAATACAAGTAAAATATTAAAAAACAAACAGGAAAAAATAGAACCTTCTCACGACTCTGAAAACCACCATGATAAAGAAAAAATTGAAAAACTCTCGACAAGATTACCTTATAGAGCCGTGGTAGCTCAGAATTTTGGTAATCCACTCGAAGGATCAGGAATCGTATGGGCATCTCTGACTTTTTTTTCATAAAAAGTATATGTGCTAACATTCGTCAAAACACCGTGGTTCTAGTGGTTCAGATCCCACCTTAAACTGTACTGCCAATTGTGTTGCACATGCACTTCGTCTCTCAGAAAAGAGTAGACGGGGTATAGGTGCAACATAACTATAGTAACACAAAAAATTATGAAAATAAAGTCCTATAAGGCACTAAAATTAAATGGTGGCAAACCGGGTCCTAAAAATCCTATAGCCAAACATAAAGAAAAGAAGAAGGAAGACAAGATTACTCCACCGTGGTGCGTTTCCAATCTCACCTGGTTTCCGAGCTGTAAAAAAAATAAATTTTTCGATTTCGCATTTGATTCTTTAGAATTTAATGTATCACTAGAGAGTAGAAATACTCGATAAGCTTGTGGTTTGGACGGATTAAGCTACGATGTATTAATAAAATTACTCATCAATACAACTTAATATTAGTATGTATATAATGTATTTTTTCAATAGTCTGTTTCCAACGCATTGGAAAAAAACATTCATTTATTTTATCAAAAAGTCAGATGGATGTAATATTAGATCAATCAGTGTTACATCCTGTGTTTGTAAATTTTTCGAAACTATGTTAAAAAATAGACTTCAATGTATTGTAATCGATCTCCCACAAAATCATGCAAGAAACTCTTAGAAAAAGCAATCGACATAGTTTACAAATGACTGTACAGCTTAAAATCTCTCACCTTCACCTCACAAAACTATTTTTATATACTTTAATAAACGTAAAATCAAGCCAAGAGAAACTGAAATAAAAGTAAATAAAGTTAACATACAACCAAGTGAAATTGTTTGTTTTTTTGGTATCACATTCGATTATCAGCTTTCTTTTAAAAGATATGTTAAAAATTTATTAGAAACACCTGGTGAAGAGTTAACCCTAGTACACTTTTGATTTTATACAAAAGCTGTGTTCGGTCAATAATTGATTGTTGATGTTTCCTATACTATCCAACCTATTGCAGTAATTAGACTTGCATTAGGATTTCGTATAAGTACACCAACGAATGTTAAAAAAAAATAAAAGAGCGTGTCGAATTTCTTTGCATGTGTTATCTTAACAAAATATTTTCTAATGAATAGTTACCTATACATAAAAACATTAAAGTTTTTAAACAAAATATAAGTTCAACTAAAAATAACGATAAATTTAACAATCATTTATTCTTTTAATGTATTATACATTCGGACTACACAATTAACATGATAATTACATAAAACCATTATAATATTTATATTTACAAATATGAAATATATCAAAGGCGTTTAGCTGTATGTACACAATTTGTCTTATACACAGATTGGAGTAAATTAAATGAAACAAAATCAGTTAGTGTGATCTGTTAATGCGAAGAGCTCGCCATAAAAGTATAAAAAAGTATTAATTTAAATGCATTGATTATACTGCTGAATATCTCGCAATTAATGGAGCGTTAGAAATTACACTGCGGAGTCCAAATAAAAGCTATTTAACATTGTCGGATTCTCGAAGCCTGCTGACATCTTTGAACAATAATAACTATGGCGTACGTACCAACCCTTATCTTTTTCAAATTCTAGAAAATCTTTACAGGTTCGCTAAAGAGTCTTCCAACAATAGTACGTCGAAGTTTTACTGGATACCAGCGCACTCAAGAATTGAGGGTAACGAACAAGCAGACAATTTGGCAAAAAATGACACTAAAAATTTGTCATCCAATACTGTATAAATTCCTTTTACTGATTTAAAAGAGGCAAATAATGCCTTTTAAAATACAATTGATATTATAACAAATGAAGGACAATTAAAGGACAGTGATAACTTGGCAATTATCATTCCACTAACTCAAAACCTTGGTTTTCTAATAAAAATTTACCTCAAGACAAAATCACTACAGTATGCAGATGTAGATCGGGACATTACAATCTAGATTCGTATCTTGTTAAAATTTGTCTAAGACAAAGTTCTTACTGTCAGTGCGGCTACGAAAACCAACACTTAAACCATATTTTGTTGCAATATCCAAGTTACGATTAACAAAGGTCTAAATCTGTTAAAAAATTACTAAAACTAAAATGTTTTTACCTATGACATTTACTGTGGTGCATCAACGTACTGTAAAGCACTGTCCGCCTTTCTAAGAAACTGTAACCCTCGCATTTAAACTTTTTAGTGATAAAATATGTTCATTTTTTGTGTAATGTTATATTCTTGTAGAACCAAATAATCTCTGTTGAGAGGTTAAAATTATCAATAAAAAAATGATTTAATTAATTATTTCTCCATGAATATTTGTATTTTTATTTACATCTTATCATGGTCAGCGATTTACCGATCAGGGAAATAATGTAAAAGAGTATAAGTCCGTATTACTATTCGCAAATCGGTAGTTAAGCAAAAGACGTGATACGTATATGCGGGTTAAGATATAGGTTCACGTTTTATCCGTGTTTTATCGTGCCCCAGCTCAGTTGTGTCGTATACATTATGTGTGTCAGTGTGGCAAACCTCCCACAAGACAATCCGAACACAACTATGAGCCTCCAATCCGCACAAAAAAACGGAAGCATGAGGCGGAAGTCCACGTAGATCGAGAAAGAAAAATAGAGATATTGGTTTTCTACAGCGACCCGTGTATCCAGTTTACGCCTCCACTTCTACCTGATACGATTTACGTGAGGGAACGTTCCCCTCTTTCCCCCGCTTGGATACATAGATCGGTGGTTTACAGGAGCCACACCGCGTAACAAAGACGTGTGCGACATAGGGAGCTTCTACGTCAGAACGAGATACGTCAGGGATGTGATGTCTCAACGTGTGACGTAGCCACCAGGTTAAGCAACCGATCAACGGGTTATAACTGTTTCTTTTGCATTGACCTCGGGGGTAGTCAACGTTACAACTCTGTCTTAATTGTTCTTGTAATTCAGTTGTTTATTTATTAATTGTTTAATAAAGTAATTCGGGGAGATCATCTATCTCGCCGACCAATCGAGATATTCGACTTCATCGGGTTATTGATCCCTCCGTTAAATACCGCCTTATCCGTTGTTTATCCTAGTTGGTCAATCCTTGGACATAAGGCCCAACAAACGATCTCAGAGACAAACGGCGTGTTTGTGTTGCTGACGGCATTGCACGGGAATCAATGTGATTTACTCATCGCATCATGGGACTTATTTACCTAGGTAGGTAACTTGGGATAATCGGGCCTGATCGGGGCCTTACGTTCCCCAGACGACACACCGTTATAATATTTGGACAATTTTAACGATTTATGAACAATTACAAAATTTTTTTTTTGGGGGGGGGGGTTAGGTTAACAAAGAAAACCCAAAACTTTTTGTGGATCTTTTAACAAATCCAATCAATTTTAATACTGATATTATCATATTGACATGTTTCAATGACATACGATAGTAAAAGATAATAGCAAGATCTTTACACTTATCAACTCTAGGTAAACTCTCATTGTTTATTATGTAATCAAATTTTAAAAAGCAATCTTTAGAATGATATATGTGATATTTTTACATTTATTTCAAAAATATTTGCCACGGACCATTAAAACAGGTAGTTAATATTTTTCCGCAATTTAGATGCATTTGAATAAAGTTTAATATGATATGCCAACAATTGTACCTTTACAAACCACCGGATTAGATATTGTATTACCTATTCTATACATTTATTTCCTATAACTCAAGTAAATTTTAAACCAATTTAAAAGCTCCCCTAACCCCAAATTTGGCCAATTCATCTAATAATACTGAAAAATTGACGCAATCAAACGCTTTTGTTAGATCAATATAAAATTTATAAATGCTATCTGACAACCCTTCACTTACTAGGCAATTGCCTTGTTTTTATATTTTATTTATTTTTTTTTTTATTCTTGATTTTGTGCTCTCTTTTTCCTGGCACTTCCTACCGTTTATCCCTGGAGACTTTAACGGTGTTCACCTACCACCTATGTGTGGGTGCTTTATCCCTCCCTTAAAAAATCCCACCATCTCGCATTCGCCCGGGGTTATGCCCGTGGATGAGGGAAACCTGTGAAGCAGGGAAAACCTCATCCGAGATGGCCGGTGTATTCGAAACATTCTTTTTGGGTGTCAAAGTCACATTGCGTAGGCCTTGACACCGAAATCGAATGTTTCACACCTCCCGCTCACGTTGTGAAGTGTGAAAAAACACCTAACCCGCCACGAAAGCCAAGCGACCGAGAGCGTCACCCATCCAAGTGCCAACCGCACTCAGTGCTGCTTAACTTCCGTGACCGGCCGAGGTGCGTCTCCGCCACTCCGCCACCGCGTCGGTTTGCTTTGTTTTTATAAAAAACAGATAAGCGAGGGAAAACTCATACATATATGCGCTTTCATATCCTTACGCCCAAATGCTTGCGTAATTGTACTCTTGATCGACGTAAACAAGATTTGTCGGTTAGTCTTGACATATCATAATGAAAATATCTTTTGTCGCATAAAATTTGTGTTACGATATTTTATCATTTCTTCATATAAGTATAAATAATTATATTTAATTAGTATTCAGTACTAATTAATACAAAATTTTAACACAGTGCACATGAACCCTAACAGTAAACTAGTTTTAATTACATGAAATAATAAGTCATAATTGTTTTTTAAATTTCTTGAAACCATGAAAAAATGAGTTTTACCCTAAAATATTAATTTATTTAAATTATTTATTTACCTTTATCAAATTGATTCTATTATCTGATATGATACATAAAACTTTTAATAAATTCTGTTACATTAAAAATGTTTTAATATAACTAAAATTTTACAATGTTATTTTTGTTGCAGTTTTGTGCCCAACTTAGAAAATTTGATCTTGCATTGCTGAGCATGAGCGACACATTATATTCATCTTTAAATAATATTGTGTATATGTATGTTTGTGCGCGTATTCAAATAAATTTTTACGCACAACTAATTCACATTCAGAAGAGATATCCGATAAATATAATTTTGCTAGTGAATAATATGCATGTTTAATTATTAAACTATAGATTTGGATGTTGTATTTATCTAATTATCTAGTCGTATGTTTACCGAATACATTACATGTATTGTCCAATGTATAATTATGTTTCATTTCTGTATTTCAAATAAAATAAAGTTATTCATGTAAGGTATTTCATGATTGTAAAATATTTAGTAAACAATAGTTTCTATCAAATTACGAGAAGTTCCAGCCTTTGAGTCACTGATACCATTATAATTTTGAGAACTGTGTTCTGATGCTCATAGACTGATCGACGAAATCCCCATAAGCAGTTGATGAAAAATTGTAAAAAATATTCCTTATCTTAATCATTGATATCTTGGAAACTATAAGAGGTAGACATTCAAATTAGAATGCAGAAAAAAGCTCAGATTATTTAAATACAATTTGAAAACAAATAAAAATTGGACAAAATTTAATCAAAATTTATTATTTAAATTTTATCTTCGTCGACAAAAATTTTGTCGAATTGTTATTTCTTTCATAACTTATGACCAAATTAAGCTACTTGAGCATCTTTCTTTTCAAATCCTACCTACTTTATATCAGATTTTTGCTAGAGTTTAGTTTAAGTATCTTCCTTAAATTGTTTCTGCATTATCAGTGATTAAACCAAAGCATATTTTATAAATTTCATATTACCTGCATATAACATTCGTCATACGGCATATGAGATTGAATTTTATATGGATGCTTTCATATATGTGTACCGGAAAACGTGATCGAAAGGGTGGAATCTCTTGTTGTAAGATATTTACAATATTTATAGTATAATATAAGCTTAGGTTTAAATAATTTTTTAAAATTTGTAACGTGTTGTCAGGTAAAGGTTACTTAAGGCCATTTATAGTCATTTATTTAATACATCTGCATGAATTATTATTTTAAATTTATTTAAATATGATGGAAAAGTTCAGTATTTTAAATCATTTAATACCATATGCGTAGAGGTAAGTAATATGCATTTATATTATTATTAATATGATAGAAATTGTAAAAAATACACAGTGCTAAAATAATATTCACACACTTTTCCGTATTTTCTCTTTGTTTTGAAGTTATTTATGTGGTATTTAACACTATTAGACTTAACACTGTTAAATTTAACACTATTCATATAAGTCAAAGTACATTATATGTAAAACTCAATATAATTTGGATTCGAATCCAAATTTTTCCTTAATTATTTATTAAGTGAACGTCTAGTAATGAAAATATAGATGCTACTGTTGGTACCCAAAATTTCAATACTAAATTAAATATATCATGTTTTTTCTTTTTTAGGAGTATAACAATTATGTTATACTACGGGTAGTACCTATTTTAGAGATAATTTATTCTCTCCGTATTGAACTAACTTTATTTATCACGGAGAAATGCTTAATTAAAATAATTAAAATAAAGTATTAATTTTCATATTTTTAAATTAATAATTATTTTATTTTTCTATAAATTTGTTATTAACAAACATGTGGTAACAAAACACCGTCATCCAGAAGGTTTTGCTATTATATATCACCGAATCTATTCTATTACATTCAATACCATCTTGATAACCAGTTCACAGATTTTCAATCTGTGACCACAAAACATGCCAAGTAGCATTAAAATTGAAAAATTTTGTTCAAACATTTGGATTGCATTTGACATACAAGTACACCTACTAGGTCTGACTAGTCATATCCTACCTGGTTTTACATTGGTTGGACATTATGTTGTTACAATGGTTGTAACAACTATAAAAAATGTTTACAAGAAGGCGAATGATTAATAAACAATTCGCGTTCCTGTCGCTCTTTTTTGACTAGGACTAGCCTTACGTCTCTGGAAGTTCTTGAGAGCAGATCCAGGATATAATATGGAAAATTGAAAAAATTATTTCATTACTTTAATTTATAAACTATTTATTGAATAATTAATAGACTGTTTAGTTAAATAAACATAAATTACAGTATAATTAAATAATATGCGTTCATAAAAAAAATAAAAAATTAATAAATTATTTAGGTACAATAATTATTAACTATTATCTTGAATTAAAATTGTTTCCGTTGAATAAAAATACATAACATTACTTGTAAAAAATGATTATGCACTATTAAAAAATTAATTTAATACATTGTGACGTGGTATTCGCGTACCCGTATTAAAATCAATAACGCGAATTATTAATATACGTAAGCCGCGTTGCCCAATACCGCGCACACTATTTATTTATTTCTTATCGTGAACTGCGGGCTGTCATCAGGAACACGAGTATGCTGGGAAGCATGATGCGGAGGATTCGGGCGATCCTCTTTGCCTCGACACGATTTAGTTAAATTAAGAGAATGTCGACGGGAGCGGGGAGACACAATAAAAACACTGATTCAAATTAAAATAAAAAAAGGCATTTATTTTAGATTTAAATAACAATGGCTATCCTGGTTTCGTGCTGCGACAATAGTTTTCTCCGCGCGGGCGGAAGTAACGGAAGTCAATCGGATCGAGTACCTCGCCTGCGGTTCACTATACCCCGATATCCGCTGTTCGGGTACCGGCGTACCTCTTGGGCCGCGGAGGTCGGACGCCGGCTGTGGTGAAGGCTTGCACTCGCGCACGACCCCGTCTTTATTCACAACACTTAGACTCGTTCACACATGAGGTAGGCCCGGAACACAAACACGAGTTTTGGTTACTCGACCCTGCTCCGGATCAACCGCGCACAGGGTCTTATAATTTACTTTGTGTAGAGCAGTACTCTCGGCTCACCGGGCAATACCTCCGAGTTAAAATGTCCTGATCCGCCTCGATCAGCGGACAGTAATACACTAATTAGGCGATCGCCTAATTTTCCGAAAAAGGGATGAGAGTGGGGAACACACACACACTCTCTCGCGCTCTCATCCCTACGTATTGTCGCGCTCGTAATTGTACACTAGTAAATGAAACAAACAAGTGTCGTCGGTTGGCCTTGACATACCAAAGGCTCCGACGACTTACAATTATTGAGTTTAAAATTCTATTCGTCGTGAATAAATTGTATGATGATTTCCGTCACAAAGCCTCCCCCCCCCCCCCCTAGACACCACTTCTCTCGGGAAGGCTGAGTCGAAAGAAAGGCACAATCTATTCACGACCGCGCGCTGTACGCTTCTCTTCTTTTCTTCAATTGGAGGCTGCTTCAATGATTCTTCTTACTTCGTATAATATTGACACGGCATACAGTCACCAAGCCTAGTCTTCGCTGACTGTTCTCACGTACGCCGATACGTTTTCCCTACCGCTTTACATGGCAACCCGAGGTGGTACATATCTCTTCACATCGGATATGTGTACCTCGGTCCGTTTCCGACCAGAGTCTTCTAGTCTCAGAACTACTGGATATAGTACTTCTTTAAATTGAAAGGGTCTGCCATACTCTAGTGCCAGTTTAGCAGAAATGCCTTACGCACCTTAGGAAAGTGTACGGCAAATTTAAATCATAAGCCTCGAGGACCTGCTTGAGACGTCTTATAGTTCTGACATATCAGACACCGTAAGACAAATTGGTGGGTATCGTAGTAGATACCTGGCGAATAGTAATCTCTTGCAACCCGTTCGTAAGTTTTTTCAATTCCCATGTGACCCATAGGTGAGTGAAAACGAGAATCCACTAGAACTCGGTTTCTCTGCTCTAAGGGTAGCACAGGACGTCAGCCTTCTTCGTTTTAACTAGCAATATACCATGGGTATGTAATAACTTCGAACGAGGCAATCTCTTCTTCGTCGGGCTCTGGGTTGACGGCACGAGAAAGCGCGTCTGGGACGTAATGCGAAGCTTCTTTCTTAGGCACAATTGCAAAATCCCATTGCTGCATTTCAAGTATCCCTCGTGCCAACCTACCCGACGATTCCTTGAGATTTTTGTTACAGCCGTGAATCGATAGGCCTCAATATATGGTCTATATCTCTTAATAGCCCATATGAGGGCCAAGCATTCTTTATCCGTTGTCATGTAATTACGTTCAGCGCGATTTAATAATCGGCTGACGTAGATGCTCGAAACCCTCGTCGTCTTAGTGGCTTAGAAAACTCTGGACGGACTAATACAAGCGCCTCAACTAACGGAATTCTAGGCTGACGAAACACCTCCTCCTGCTCCTCGCCCCAATCCCAAGCCTGGTCTTTACGCAACAACTTGGTAAGGGAAGCTTTAATGTCAGCTTCTCCATTAATGAATTGAGAGTACCAGCCTACCATCCCGAGGAAGGATCTCAGCTGTTTGACATTACGAGGAGTAGGGTAGTTAAGGACTGGCACGACTCGTTCCTCATTAGGCATCAAGCCATCCGCGTCCAATTTGTACCCAAGGAACGTTACGCTAAAACAACAAAACTCACACTTCTCTCGATTCACCTCGAGTCCAGCGTCATTCAACGTCCTTAGTACGTATTCAAGCCATTTTAGATGGTCCTCAAAAGTTTCGGTAATGGCGATCAAGTCGTCTAGGTAACCAAACACATGAGGTTTCACCTTAGGCCCGAAAATTGCATCTGTGCAAAGGTCATAGGAGCATTCATGAGGCCAGAAGGCATTCTCGTGAACTGTCACAGCCCCGACCCTGGTACAGCAAATGCAGTATAATGCCGGCTCGCCTCGGTCATCAATATTTGGAAGTACGCTTTCTTAAGATCAATTTTCGATATATACCTTGTATTATGCAGCTTATTCAATATGGTATCCATATTAGGAATTGGATAAGAATCAAGTTTTGTGACTGCATTAAGGTCTCGAAAATCGATACAGAAGCGATAACTTCCTTCGTCCTTGTGGACGATGACCGGAGCAGCTGACCAATCACTCGCACTCACTCGCTTGAAGAAGAGTATGGCGAGTTTTTCGCACTTTTCTTGCATTTCTTAATAGTTTTCTTAGACGACTGTTTATCCGAATAAGAAGACTCATTCTTACTCTCTTCGGTAACAGTCGCCACTTTATCGGAAACTCGTACTCCACCACTCTGTTTCGGAAAAGCTTATGGTACGAACTTTTCGCGCTTAACGTTGGAACTAGAGAATTTAGTGTCCCATGATAAGTGCTGCTCGTACTCTTTACCGTAGCTTGTCAAATTCGAAAAATTCCTGATTTGGCGTACTGGTATGTACCTACGGTAATCTAGCCTCATCTTTGAGTAGGCCATCTTTACTTAATGTTCTAATGAGGGAGGGCATTTGAATCTGTTCACGATCGCTCTGAAACAGTTCAAATACGATCGAAATTCCATGAGTAAATCTTTGACATATATGATACGGCCATACTCATTCAGGAACTCGATCTCAAAATCACGCCAATCTCGTAGAGATGACTAAACTGTTCTATACCAGAACAGAGCTGATTTTGAGAAAATATTGGGCAGGGCACTAAACATTCTGCGATCTGAGAACTCGTTGTCACTTCTGAAGTCGTGCAAACGGTTCAGAAATTCTTCCGCGTTCTTTTCGGTCTCACCATCAAAGGACATGTTCCAGATATGCAGCTCTCGTGCACACCCTGTCCGGTCGTGCGTTCGGTTATCGTCTTCACGATACCTTGGCCTGGCTTCGTAAGAGTCTTCCTTCTGACGGTCATCTCCATTATCCGTCCGGGAACTCCTACGTCTACTGGTAGAAGAATTCCTAATCTCTTGTCGACCTCCTGCCGCCCTTTGAGATTCGGATCTCCTACCAGTAGGTTCGTCTTAGAATAGGTGTAAGTACGTCTTGATTCAATCATTGGATTTTCGTGAGATTAAATACTGACGTTATTATGAAGGTTACATCCATTCCTATCATAAATATATTGACGTTCGGTTGCGTTGGTCTCGGATTGCCTGTTGTCGTATTGTCTAGAGGTGTATCCACGTGACGCCCGACGATCGGTTTCCGCCTGCGAACCCGCGTCAAAATATTGTATTAGCACTTCACTCTCTCTAGTGTCAAGATGTACACTGTTTCTCTGATCTCCAGTTAGGAGGTAATGTACGAGTGCATAGAACTCTCCCAGGTAAGCAGTCGTTACGGTCATAACCGTCGACGTAGTGGTTGTGCATGAGGCTGCAGCCGCAGAAACAGGAACATAAGGGATTGCATTGCCGGTAACTTACCAAACCGTTTAGGTATAGCACCTGTTGATGCTAACCCTGGGCTTTGTGTAGTACTCATTGGCGAGTTTCTGGACAAACCACTTGGTAACTGAGCTCCATCTTCTTCAAGAATGGGCGCTCTGTCACTAGCAACCCTTTCGCGATCCGACATCTCAGACTTGCAGGAAACTTCCGTTCCTGATGGAACCACACTATTTTTTCTGGAACCCACCTATCCTGACATCTCTAAACCTACCTAACCTAACCCTAAGCTCCCCAAATTCCCAATACTTTTCCTGGTTTCTTCCACATACCACAAGTAAGCAGCATGTCAAGAGAGGCAAAACGGCTTCCAGGAGGCATCGCACCAGGGCCAGTGAAGCAGCCTACGATGGCCCAGGGTGCCAGGCTGAGCTGCATGAGTTGCAACAAGGACTCCAGGAAGCTGTAACATATTAAATAATCAATAATAATCCCAATTAGGAGCTGACAAGGAAGCATGTAGTTGCACATAGTAACTAACAGCTACATGCTAGGAGAGGATAGAAGTGAGGTTATGGTAATCATAACATTACCATAATTCTCAATTAACAACTAATATTGAATACGCAGCACTCCCTCTAGAGCTAGATAATTACCTAGGAAGCAGCCAGAATCCCCGCAGCAACGTAGCATCGAAGTAGAGCAGCAGTAAGTGGCCCGACGCGCAACAGCTGAGCGGCCACCGTGAGAGCGAGTGAGAGAGAAGAGTCGAGTATCGGCCGTCCCGTCTGCACCTGTAACGGAGTGGACTTATTAGCCTATAAGCTAACACCAAAGGAACGATCATAACGATCACAACTGTACCAATAAACACACTTATATATTTTGATTATAATTTTTCATATAATTTGTGCACAATATTTCTTTATATTTTATAATACTGTATATTATTTGCTAACATGCAACATAATATTTTGTTTCGCTCCCCCCGCCCTCCTCTGTCTCATCGCAGCCATACCATTTATTATTGAAGTAATTTATGATAACCCGTTATTTCAATTTTTGCATTGTGTTTATCAACTAAAAATTAATTTTTTTTTGTTGCTTTATATAATTTAGCCCTTGTATAAATTACATATATATTCCTATAACTAATTAAGTGCATTTAAATTAACAGTAAGCAATATACGTTAATATTTTCATTTTTTCTGGCAAAAGCTGCAGTTAAATTAACAAATAAATTTTGCAAACCCGTATTTAATTAATATCTGATAAACAAAATATTTATTTTTTCGTGCAAATTAAAACAGTATTTTTTGTTTTTGTTTTCTTGTTTTCCCTGCTAGCAGCCAAATAATTAAAATTAATAACACTTAATTTTGCTTTTAACAAATTAACAAATTAAGCAAATTAGCACATCAAAAATAATTTTTTTTTTCCTTCTTTTTCATTGCTTTTCAACTAATTGCACTACAGTAACCCCATTTTGTAGCAAACTATATATAATTTTTACGCCTTTCCCTATTCGCATACCCTTGCCTGATTTACCTTATTTTGGATTGTTTCTCTCCTGAATAATATTTAAGCAGATAGCTAGCTTATAGGATACTTCAGTTTTAATTTCTATATTTACGTTGGACTGTTATTTTAGTAATTGTGTTAAGTATTGAGCTGCAGATTTATTGCGCCAAACTTATATCCTCCCCTTCTTAATTATTGATAGAATAATTAAGTTAATATTTAAGATGGCAGCCAACTACAAATTAGGTAGTAAAATAAATATCGATAATGTAGCTAAAGGTGCAGCAATAATTAGGCGCACAATAAATAATACCGCAGATGGGAAAATTACAATTTACTGTAATCAGCTTGATTTGAATATCGAGATCCCGTAGCGCGATACGGATTAATTAGAAATTATGGCTCCTCAGCAGCAGAATGGAGACCAGAAGTAGATGGACGACACTTGGACGAGTTTTGTCCAATGGAAGAAGAATCTCTCCTGGATCTCTCCCTTACACAATCCGAAATTACGAATTTCCCTCCCCCTCCCTGAGCAACAAGAGCATAAAATATTACATCTGGTCAGATGCTATATGTGGAACTGCAAACCGGACAGTCTCAAGGACGGTACCAGGATCCACTGACGATGGAACAGTCAACAGAATGCAACGAACCAATAAATGAAAGATTGCTACATCCAGCATACCGCCCGCAAGCACAATCAACGTGCAGACATTTAACAACGCTGTCTCCAGTTGAGCAAGAGCAGCAAAGATATTTATTGGAACCAATCATTCCAGAATTATTATATACATTGCCAAGTACAACAGTATCGTTATTGGGAATAAACTCTACGTCGTATTACCCAATTATCACGCTTGTTCCAACAATCCCGACAGAGGAAAACTTATCAAATAACCCTTTTATACCGAATACAACTCCCGCAACAACACAAAGCACACACGTATATACGAACTCGCAGCCAAAGACGACAAGCAGCATACAACCCTCAGCATTTAGAGCAGTGCAGCAAACAGCAGCAGAGCGACGAGTAAACGAGCGTAACCAATCGAACTCTAACGACCCGAGAAGCAGCACACATACAAGCATCAGCAGAAAAACAAAACGTAACATCTAAAACTTGTTTCTAAAATAAAAAAACAATTGATTTTTTAAAAATTTTAGGCCATACTCTACCCTTAACTAACAAACAAGTTTAAATAATTGGTAAAAAATGTGCGGAGATATTTATTTCTTTTTTTTTAAACGCACAAAAGAGAAAAGAAAGTTTTTACATATATTAAAATTTTGCAGTAAATAACCAATACAAAATTTTAGTTTAAGTGCGATCATAAAAATACATACAAAAAAATACAATTATTTAACTCACTCTTGAGTCTAAATAATTATTTTTCACATCTCTCGTATCTTTGCGGAACAATCACACAAAGATACTTAACATTAATTGTTTCGCTTGCAACAACTATAAAAAAAAATTTTCAGTAACACTTAATGAATACTAAATATTAAATCAAGTAATCACTGTCAGATAAGTGTAATACAAATAATTTTAATTATATTACTCACACACGAGTTTAAATAATTAATATTACAACTATGGTAACTTTGCGGCTGATTCATACGAATCAGTTACTTATTGTTCATTATTTAACTTACAAACAAATATAAATAATTAACAAAAGTTGCAAAAATATATTTTATATACACTAAAAATTTACATATATTATAAAAAGAAATAGTAATAAATAATAAATACACTATATTAAATTAATATTACTATTAATAATATATGTGGGTCAGGAAGGGGAAGAGAGCAAAATAAAAATACTGAGCTCTCGAACTCAAAATAAAACCAATTAGATCACCGCGTTCCGTGTATAAAGAAAAAAAGAATTTGTACCGGCGGTGGTGTCTGGTGTCCGGCGGCGGTGTCCCGTCTCCTGTTGTAAGAATTAAGAGTATGTGTGGAGTGGAAGGGTTAACGCTGATATTTCGGGAATTTCTGAATTATTTCGGAATAACTTCACTAATTACGGGTAAAACACGTTCACTGGGGATCAGGGTAAACGGCTCCCTTACAATAAATAAATAACACTCTTTAACTGTAGCTAGAAACTTTAATAAAATTAAATAAGGATACAGTATTAAAACGTAAATTTAGTCACGGTCGCCAGCCGCGTTCACGCGGCAAAATTTATAGATCTCTCACGCGCGGTTACCGCACACACACGCACAAATCACAGCTTATTCGGGAAACTGGATAAACAGGAAATTTAGGCAGGAATTCTCACCTGCAGATGCTCGAAAAGAAACAATTAATAAAAAGGTAACCACTCTCGGTAATGCCTACGCATAATTTCTAAAGTAAACGTCTAGTTCGACGGCCCGACTCGGAATCACCGAGTTCGTCGTTATGAACCGATCAGCGAGTCCGCGCGCATGCGCCACGCGCAACAGTTGGCTCTCGTTCGCTTGACTCGGCCGATCCGACGTACGTGTATTGTTTATGTGCAGTGAACACCTCCGTCCCCGTGCACCGTCTCAGCTGCTGGATACTAACAACCCGGAGTCTCATCCACAGGAACAACGTCAACAAACGGTAAAATTCTCTAGTTCCATACAATAACCTGTATTAATGTTAGTTCGTCCGAGTTTGTTTATGAGCAAATCCACGGAACCTTTGATTTTCATTTGAAAATTTTTTTTTTTTTTTTTGGGAGGCACATTGATTTTAATGGAGATTTCTATTTCTTTAGAGGTTAAATAGTAGGAAAATATGAGGGCCCCTATTTCTTTTCAAGACTTATCTAAGAAATTGACGATTAAAATATTGATGAGGGGTATCATAGGGTAAATTATAAAAAATCACTTCGTAAATAAACAGAACATTTTTTATTCTATAATTTATGAATATAACAACATAATTAAGTCTCTTATTTAACAAAAATTGAAATATCTAACAACAATTTTTCATATAAAAGGATGTTTTCAAGTGCCGTTACAGTACTGTAATTTTCTTTTCCTAGTAACAATGGTTTTTTTTGTTTGAGTACTTGTAACAGGAATTTCATTTTTTGCTCCATAAATCTTCCAACTAGAAGGTTTCAATTGGTAATGAGTACATGGCAAATTATTTGAAACATTCATTACATGATAAATAATTTTCTTTTCGTATACTTCTCTTTAATGGTAAACAAACTACTTGCGTAAGGCTGACTGAATGATATGTGTGTGTATGTGTGCGCGCGCGCGGGTGTGTGTGTGTGTGTGTGTGTGTGTGTGTGTGTGTGTGTGTGTGTGTGTGTATTTATATTAGCTTTTCTGTTGAAATAACCTATTTCGTATAGTCAATTTGGACTTCAGTTCAAAGGTATAAAATGTTTATACTTTTATACAGCTTATATTATCTAAATTAACAAAAAATTCAATTGAGGTTTTACGTAGATGACTCAATAATCTACTAAAAAGTAGAGAGATATAGTTTATATATGCTTTTTTTGTGAATGTCGAGTGTGCCATGCGAAAATGAAAATTTGGAAGACTAGGGGCCCGAGATTTTGAAAAGTTTAAAGTAGAATTGCTTGTAAAGAAAAAGTGGCACAGCTAAGCACAAAAAAGAATAAGAATCCTTATTGCAAATCGAAAAAAGCAATATTAGTCACAATAGCTATAAACAAAACTTATCTTTGTATAATATCAAAATTCTAAAATTTCCTAAATTTACAAAAACTGATTTCCTCAAGAGTTGCGATTTTTATTTTTCTGTATCATGAAGGCACACTATTCCAACACTTTTAGTTTAATAGGGTAGATGGTGTAGCTTGTCAAAAAAAATTTCTGTAACATTTGGTGAAGAATTATAATTTCTATAAGCTTAAAAAATAGAAGATGAGTACTACTTCCATCGTCAAATTTGCAAAAATGCAACTTTATGAAGCCTCTAACAAAAAGCTAATGAAAACAACTTTAAAAAAATGATAAGGACCCTTCATCGAATTACTTTTTCTACCAGAAACCGTTGTTATAATGTTGCTAAGTCTGCTTATTTACTACTATATTCCCCGCTTCCCCAAAATTAAAGGTTTTGTGGATTTGCTCTTATATGTTTCAGGTGCGGCATGCGGGAACGACGACATCAACACTGCACTGGAGATTTCCTCAGCTACTTCTTCCTCACCAGGTTCCGGAGGTGCCTGTTTTATTCTCACGTCAACATGTAGCTGGATAGTCCGAGGTAATAGTATAAATAGCGTTGTTTCTTCCTTTAAAATTAATCTCTTGTGGAAGTAATATCCTAACCTCAACTCACCTCTCCTTCTCCTTACCTGCAACTAGATTTCGACAACCTACTGCTTTCCTCAACTCTAATTTCAATTCAGTATTATTTATTAATACTGTTGCAGGTACTCGAAGGAGGTTTTGTACCAACGAAGGACCAATACTTCTTGGAGGAGGCTGGATGCTTACTTGTTGTCGATGCTGTCCAATATTATCTGTTCTACCTCAACTGCTACCTTCTACGATTACCTTCTCCAGGACATAAGGAACAGGATTTGAAACAGGACCTCACTCAACTACTCCAGGATTCGACTTCAACAACTGGATAATTTATTATACAGGAATTTAACAGGGACAGTGATTGTGTGCTTGTGTGCTTGTGCGTATGTTTTACTGGAGTGCGCACTCCTTCCTCACGGTCTAGACTATCTGGATTCCGAGTGAGTTTTACAATTAATTCCTATAAGCCACGGGGCTTTGGAATAAACTAATATATAATAAATATAAACTAAGTATGTGACATGCAGTTAGAACTGCCATGTCACACGGGATTTCCTGGATATTTCGGGAATTTGTAAGGTATTCCGGGATATCTGCACCAATTACGGGATTTTCTAAATAATTCAGTAATTTCTTAGATATGCCGGGAAAACTTCACTAATTTAGGGTTTTCCTGGATGTTTCGGGATTTTCCTAAGTATTCCGGGATAACTCCACCAATTTCGGGATTTCCTGGAAGTTTCAGGTTTTTCTTAAGTATTCCGGGATAACTCCAACAATTTCGGGAATTTCTGAATTATTTCGGGATAACTTCACTAATTACGGGATTTCCTGGATATTTCGGGAATTTTTGAGTTATTCCGGGATTACTCCACCAATTATGGGATTTTCTAAATAATTCAGTAATTTCTTAGATGTGACGGCTAAACTTCACTAATTTAGGGTTTTCCTGGATGTTTCGGGATTTTCTTAAGTATTCCGGGATAACTCCACCAATTTCGGGATTTCCTGGAAGTTTTGAGATTTTCTGACGTGTTCCGGGATAACTCCAACAATTTCGGGATTTTCTGGATGTTTCGGGATTTTCTGTGGTATCCCGGGATAATCCACCAATTTCGGGATTTCCTGGATGTTTCGGGATTTTCTGTGGTATTTCGGGATAAATTCTCTAATTTCGGAATTTTCTAGTTGTGTCAAGATTTTCTATGGTATTATGGGATTTTCTGTGGTATTCCAGGAACTCCATTAATTGTGTGATTTCCTGGATGTTTCGTGATTTTCTGAGGTATTCCGGGATAACTCCACCAATTTCGGGCCAATTTTCACGACATTTCGGAATTTTTGAGGTATTCTGGGATAGCTCTACTAATTTCGGGATTTTCTAAATATTTCGATAATGTCAGAGGTATGCCGGGATAAATTTACTAATTTTGGGATTTAGTGGATACTTCGGGAATTTCTGAGTTATTTCGGGATAACTTTACTAATTACGGGATTTCCTAAATATTTCGGGAGAACATCACTAATTACGGGATTTCCTCGATATTTCGGGATTTTCTGAGATATGCCGGGATAACTTCACTAATTTTGGAAATTCCTGAATATTTCGGGACTTCCATTCAGCCGACGATATGTGAATTAGAATATGTCGACCATTCTTCTTTATTCTAAAAAAACTAAGATGAGGTTTTTGGTTACGGTGAATAGCGATATGATAATCACTCTTCATTTATCCTCCATTTATTGCTAGATGGAGGATGGGGTAAGAGTGGGAGGGGGAAAATAAAATTAGAAAAATTCCAAAAATAATTTAGGGGTTTCGGTACAGGTGAATAACAATATGACAACCACTCTTTTTTATCCCCTATTTTAAAGATGAAGGAATGTGGGAGGAAGGGTCAACATTGAATATGACAACCAGTCTTAATTTATCTCCCATGTAATGATTGAGTAGGGGGTAAGAGAAGGGTTTAGTAGAAAAATTCCAAAAATATTTTATAGGGGTTTTCGGTAAAAAAAAGTGGTCACAGTAATACGAACATTGACAAAAACAGTACTATTACTCTAATAAATTTTGATAACATATATAATATAATATATATAATTTAATGAAATACATATTTTACGATACGTTTTATTTTTTTTTATTACATTTATATAGATTTTTTTTACAAACATTTTTTATCATCTCCTATTTCTAAGATGTAAAATGCGTGAGGAAGGTGGTTAAAAAATTTAAAATATTATTTTTCTTTCATTTTTTTAATGTAATACCAAATGTAATATTAAAATAACTTTTATAATTAATATTCAATTTTTTATTATTGTAATTGTATAATATCATTTATATTTTTTGGTTGCAATTACTAAAATTCTTTTTTATAAAAGATTTTTGAAAATAAAACAAAATTAATAAAATGTGAAAATAAATCTTTTAGCTAGAATTTTAATCTGAAAAAAATTTTTATAAATTCAATTATTATGTATAATTATTTGTTTGAAAGAATAATTGAATACATACGATGCATTAGCTGAGTTTAGTAGTTTTGTATGAAATTTTAAATTCTTCATCTCCTTTCCGTGAAACATCATGAAAAAGCATGAAATATATGTAAAATGGTAAAGGAATAATTTTATATTCTAATTTTTGTTGTTGAAAATATTATTCTGGTAGAAAAATAACACATTTGTTACTAGATTGATGTAGCTTCTTACAGGAATAGTGTGGAAATATTGTAAGTAATGATATATGTGTTACTACGTATTAAAAATAAAAATTACAATTCCTTACTTCAGTGTAAGTTTTATCATGTCGATTATTTTTAATTTTTTTTAATTGTTTCAGTATTATGTAGAAATATGTTCAGTATCTATAAACTCTTGTGTAATTGACTAAGATTAAATAAGTATATACAATGGTGCAAATATAATACACTGTTATTTTTATTTTATTGACTAAAAAAAATTGTTTGTAACTGAATACTAGGTTAATTAATTACACATTATATTATATTTTACATTTTTATTCAATTAAATTGTAAAATTATAATTTTAAAAAAAATTTTAACAATAAGTATATATTTAGTGTAATTTCGACCGAGGGAGCGTAGGCGACCGAGGAATTGTTGCTAGTTTAGATATAATTTTCTTTAAAGGGTAGGAGAGTGGGCACAGCTACCTCTCCCGAAGGAATCTATTATTATACACTCGCACACCAAATTTAAATAGATTCTATTAATTTTATTACTATAAAATAAAACAATTCACCACAGTGGTTTCTCTCGGTGAAACTAGCTGCAAAGACTTTATACGCGAAAGGGATAGGCGATCGCGCTATCTCTCTCACACACACACAGAGCCCGCCTAGCACCTATCACCGATTCCCCCGCGACTAGGGTTTCTCTCTCTTACTCCCACTCGCAGGCGCAATCGAAAAGAGCCTATGATGATCGGGCTTTCGCAAAGTCTTTCCTTGCGCCCTGTTTGGAGGAGATTCTCGCTGCCCACAATCCGCGGCGCAAGCTACTCTCTCCTTACCTTGCCGCTCCCATAAAAGCCAGGCAAGGATCTCCCGTCAAGCTTGCGATAGGGAGAGACCGATCTAGGTGAGATCGAGCGCTCTCGGCTAGACGCGGTCGCGCGCAAACTCTCTCCCACTATAGCGGTGTATACCTCTTCTTGAATACCCGAGCAATAGGGGGAATACTCCGGTATAGAGATGCGTCTCACACGCTGTCTCTCTCGCTCTCTCTCTCACAACTTTCTCTTTATCTCTCTTTATCGAAATACGAGAAAAATTGTTTCAGGATAATGAAACTGCCTAAAAATTATATAAATCCAGAAGATTCGAGGACAATAGAATGAACAACATAATAACAGAAAACATATTACTAAAAGAACTTGTTGCTAAACTACAAGATAAAAAACAAATTGCGAAAAGAATCATTTAAGCTACAAAGACAAAAATGCAGATAACCAAAATCAATTAAAAAATCTTATGCTGAAATAATAATTGATCTCAAATCAAATCCGAAAAAAATTCCTAAAATTACAGTTAAATGCACAAATATTGAACAAAAGAATACCATAGTATTAGAAAAACAGTCTAATCCAAAAATAAAAATAGTTGGTATTAACAAAACAACTCAGATGAAAGAAAGTGAAATCTAAAATTACATTAACATAAGGAATTTTGCGAACTTTAACACTAGTGGAAAAATACTAAATATGTATACCAACAAACGAAATATAACAGATACAGTATTAATGGAAACTACGCCAGAAATTTACAAGTATTTACGAGAGAATGAAAATAGGGTTTTTGTGGGTGATCAGTGCTGTAGAGCGTATGACCTAAGTAATATATCGCCTTGTTCAATTTATGCAAGATAAGGTTACAGTACAACTAAGTGTAGAAATAATAATATAAATGAGTGCAAAAATACTAAAATAGAATGTGCTAACTGTATATATAACAATGAGAAATATAAAACTAATCTACCAATTGATCACTTGCCAACAGATAGAATTAAATGTAGCATTTTTAGAAAAAGGTAAAGAAGTATATCGAATCTATAGACTGCCAAATCGCACCTGTATTATCAACCAAAGGAAGACAAAATGAACTATAACAGCCCGCAGAACAAATCGTCAAATCATCTCAACAAAAACAACGAAAAAAACCGCTACATATCAATTCATACGCAATTACATTAACTTGAAGAAATACAAAAGAATCTACAAAACTGTGAGGACGAATATATTAATCTTTATATCTTTAATAAAGAAAGGAAATATAATAGTAATTTATGTTTATTAATGAACATTAGAAGCCTAAAAGCAAAATTTGAAAAACTCCAAATCTTTATTAAGGGTCTTAAGATTAAACCGTATGTAATTGTTTGTACAGAGGTACGGTAATTAGAGTATTATCAGTTTTATAAAATTTACTATTATATTAAAGTGGATCGACTTTTGGTCTCCGGTTCTCCGGTTCTCCGGTTTTTTAAAAGTGCATTTTTTTTACTTTCAAAGTTTTATTTAATTGGACTTTACAATTTTGGGCCGTACATTTTTTGGGTCTTACATTTTTGGGCCTTATTAATTTTGGATCTTACATTTTTGGGCCTTATAAATTTTGGGCCTTATAGTTTGTTTGAACAAATAGATATTAACTACTATGTCGATATTATTACCAGAAAATTATCTTAATAACAATAATTAAAGTAACAATTGATTACGTAATTAAATTTAATAAAATTTCAACACTGGAACATACAATAAATCAAATTAATTTTTATTGTTTATTTTACAAACTTATTTTTGCAAAAATTTCGATTACAATTATTATGTTATTAAATTAAATTACAATTATTATGTTACAATTGTACTCTATTCACTTGTAAAATTTAATTTAATATATTTTGTAACAGTTTGGTTGCCGCGCGGATGTTTATTTTAATATCGCGGCTGCTCAGCAGTACGGTTAAACTTACCGTATTTAAATAAACATATTTTTCTCGCGATGCGGCGACGGTTACCTGTCCGTTCTACCAAATCTGTTAAATGTTAATCTGAAACCGAGTTACTGTTTCAGATAACAACCAGGTAAAATTCAAATCTGAAATTGACCGCGAAACAGGGATATCGCGTCGAGCACTTGTCAACCAGAAATATACGAGCTCTTAGGATTACGGAAGGAATCGTACGCGGGTTAAATTCAATTAATCGAACACCGGATTGAATTTAAATAATAATATGAATTTATTGAAATAAAGATAAAGATAAATAACAAATAAAATATCTGATTGTCGCCGAGCTCTACGCTTTTATTACAAGTCGGTAAACGGCCGACTTGTAGAGAGAGGGGAAGAAAATATCGCGAACTAAAATAATATATCCAGTCAACGGGACTGGTATAAAGAAACACAATTATTTACTAAGTGCGAATAAAAACACGATCGCGTGAAGTGGTACCACTTACTTTGTACGCTGCTGTAGTCGTTGGTAAACAACGACCAGCCGATCGGTTGCTTTCTCTCTCTCTCACTGTCGCTGCGGTGTCGGACAAATTGTCCGCTCGCCCGTGCACCGGGTTGTGTGGCTGCAGGCAGATGCTCGGTATTGCACCACTCACTGCAAATGCAGGATCGGCCTGCAGTCGAAACACATACACAAAACGCACGGTAAATCACATCACGGTGAAACTAAACACGGGACGCGGGGGGATCACACCTGTCACGTAAGAAGGTGGCTATCACTCTCTCCAGTGCGCGCGAATCTCCCCCTTACCTCTCTAATGAGGTGCGTGCGCGAATCTTTCGCGCGCTAAGTCGATCCCGCCCGTGTAGCCACGACGAACCGAGCTGAGCCGAATCTCGCCGGCTCGAACCGATGCGAACATTATGATACTGTTCGCTCGTGTTGCTCGAATTCGTCAAACGGTGAGGTAAACAGTACCTTACCGTTACACCCCCCTTCCAGATTCCACATACCCGTGATGTGGTTTCTGCATCCCTGACGAATTTGGGATGGAAAGTGGCTACACAGGTACAACAAAAAACCTGGTCCAAAAATCCGGACACTAATTGCAGTTCCGTCGTGGTCTGCCTCTACCTCGTTTGGCTAGCCCGCGGTGACTAGCGGTCGGAATTACCGTCGACCGATCCCGCGGTTTACTTCTACTTCTTTTAACGGGGGGCACGACATTCGCGTTATCTCGTTCCTCGCGTGGAACAGCGCTCGCTTGCGTCTCGCCGCGTGAGACGTCTTCGCTCGCAGGAACCGTATCGCGTTTGGGTTCCTCTTCCCTCGTAGGTAGATCGGTCTCGATGTCGTCTTCTTGGCCGTGCTCATCGCCATAGTCATCCGATAAGTACGGTTTGAGGTACTGGACATGGCATTTCTCCTCATGTCCCTGAGTATCTTGGATCTTAACAGTATTTGGGCCGTATCTGTGGACGATCAAATAAGGACCGACGTATTTTGGAGCTAACTTGGCCGAGACGCCTTGTGCGCTGGATGAGAGGACTCGGTTCTTCTTCCATACCAAGTCCCCGACTTCAAAAGAAGCCGCTCGTCTCCCGGCATTATAGTAACCGGCTTGCCTATCCTGAGCTTTATTAGCTCTAGCTGAAGCTTTCTTGTGAAGCTCAGGTAGTCGTGATAGCCGATCACTCCACTCAAGCAAACGCTGGTATTCCAAACGTTGCTGAGTCAGCTCGTCTTGAACTCGACGAGCAGTGTCGGGTGGCTCAGGCTGTCGGCCGTAATTTAACATGGCCGGGCTCCATCCTGTCGAACTCTGTACCGCCGTATTTAAAGCAAACACAAGGTCCGGTAACTTCTCGTCCCAAGTGTTGTGCTTCTCGGTAATGTAAGACGCTACCATCGTTTTCAGCGTTCGATTAGCACGTTCGACGGGATTGGCCTGAGCGTGGTACGGAGGAATAGTTGTATGAAATATTCCTCGTTCCACGAGATAATCATCTACGAGCTTGTTCTTGAACTCAGTGCCGTTGTCGGATAAAAATACCTCCGGTGTGCCAAAACGCATGACGACTCGTTCGTATAACTCTTTCACGATCGTCTTAGCGTTAGCTTTCCGGATCGGCACTGCTTCAATCCAGCGCGTGAACAAATCTTGGAAGTTCAAAATATATTCAAATCCGTGTGTGGAGCGGGGAAGTGGTCCAGTAACATCTCCTGCTACCACTTGCCATGGCTTTTCAACCACTCGCCTACCCATCAAACCCATGGGAGGGCGTTGCTCCACCTTGCATTGCTGGCACACCTGACATTTGCGTACATACTCGCCAACTTCGGCATAGTAACGTGGCCAATAATATAACTTTGCCACGCGAGCAATATGTCTTTTCTCTACCTAGATGGCCAGCTGCCGGATCATCATGACATTCTCGGAGGATGGTCTGCCTGTGCTCTTCGGGTACGACCAACTTCCAAGCGTCTTGATCTTCCATGGCGTCATCCAATTCAGTATCCACTCGATACGAATACAAGTTTCCACCTTGGATCTTCCAATCAGGAAATTCTCTCGGCCGCTCACTTACGTCTTTGGTCCACGAAAGGTACCAGGGGTCCTTAGTAGTCTGGCTCCAAGAGACGGAGGATAAGGCCGGCTCGTCTTCCTCATACATACGAGAAAGTGCATCAGGAACGTAGTTTAGAGCTCCTTTCCTGTGCTCAATAGTAAAGTTATGAGACTGGAGTTCTAACGCCCATCTGGCGAGCCGGCTTGTTGGATTGCGAATATTGCATAACCAACGAAGGCTACTATGGTCAGTGACAACTTTAAACTGGTAACCTTCGATGTATGGTCTAAACTTCTTAATCGCCCATACTACGGCCAGGCATTCCCGTTCTGTGACGCTGTAATTGCGTTCGGCGGGCGAGAGGATTCTACTGGCGAACTCCAGGACTCTCTCTTCTCCGCCGACAATCTGTAGCAACACTGCACCGATACCAGTGTCACTAGCGTCAGTTTGGACCACATACTCACCATTCTCATCGGGAGTTTGCAGAACGGGTGCTGTCATCAACAAAGCTTTAAGCTGCTGGAAAGCGCTCTCTTGTTCTTCCAGCCAAAGATACTTCTGGTCTTTCTTGGTCAGACGCGTTAGCGGCTCAGCTATGGTAGCATAGTCGTGTATGAAGCGTCTGTACCAAGATGCCATACCGAGAAACCGTTTCAGCTGCTTCAAATTCTTGGGAGCCGGATATTCTTTAATCGGCTCCGTTTTAGCTGGGTCAGGTCGTATCCCGTCTCGGTTAACTCGCACACCCAAATATCTCACTTCGGGCTGGCAGAAGACACATTTCTCCCGATTAACAGATAAACCGGCTTCTGCAAAGCGAGTTAACACCTCGATCAACAGTTGCTTATGCTCTTCAAACGTCTCCGTGACAATAGTGATATCGTCGAGATATGCATAAGCAACTGGTTCGAGTTTGGGTCCAATCACCTGATCGATCATGCGCTGGAATGTCGCGCCAGCATTTGACAATCCATACGGCATACGAGTAAACTGAAACAAACCCATTCCAGGTACCGTAAAAGCCGTTATCGGGCGCGACTCCACCTGTAGAGGTATCTGGTGATACGCACAGTTCATGTCGATCGTGGAGATGTATCGGGCTTTCTTGAGTTTGCGTAGGATATCCTGCATATATGGCAAAGGATATGCATCAGGTTTCGTCAAAGCGTTGACTTTCCTAAAATCGATGCAAAAACGCCTAGCATTCTCACCCTTCTTCGCCATCACCACGGGCCTGGACCAACCGCTTTTCGAGGGTTCAATAACGCCAGTCTCGAGCATCTCGCGAACTTGACGTTGCATTTCCTCTCGAATTTTATCAGAGACGGGGTAATACCTCTGTTTGATCGGCCTGGCTGATCCGACGTCGATTATATGTTCGACATCGTAGGAACGGCCGATCTTTGGCAAGGTTGTGGACAACACTCGGTCTAGAAGTTCGCGCAATTGTGTGCGCTCTACTTCTGTTACGTCAGCGACACCTGCTGACGATAATGAAGCATTGCCACTTTCCATACTTGCCACTTTCCATACCCACCACTTCCAGCTGTAGGACTTGATCCGTTCCCTTTAGGAATAAACGGTCGGAATCTGGGTCTAGGACGGCTCGGAATGCTCGGATAAAATTTACTCCGATGTAGCATTCAGCATCCAGGTTCGGCATGATCGCAACACGTATTTCTCGAGTCTCTTTACCGATAGTAAATGGTAGCATCACGTGACCACACAACGGATGAGTACTACCATCAGCGAGCTTGGCATTGCCAGCTCGCGACTCGAGAAGCGACCTGCCTAGAGCGGTTGCTAACTGCAAACCGCTCGGACCCATTACGGTTGTCGATGCACCTGGATCGAACAACGCACGGATCCGAAATCCATCTATGTCAACCTGACACCACCAGCGCGTCTCGTCCTCAGGACGATAACTCCTTCGGCTAGTGCTCGATGTCACTAATTTTAGGACATCGCAGGTCTCCGGATCCATTCCGACTTCCTGGGATCTGTCTGGAATCAGTCCTTTCCTTTTCTGCTTAACTGCAGCTGGACTATCTCGGTAATCGGGAGTCAGACCTTTGTCCTCCTTGGGGACTCCCTGTACTTTGGGGTATGCGGTTGTCCCCTCTAACCGCTTCCCCGCGCGTTTTTTGCGCAGTCAGGGCACGTCCTAAAGGTGTACCCCAACTTACCACAAGTATGGCACTTGATCGGCTTGGGGAAGTCTTCTTTTCTCTTTATCTTCTTTCTTGAATCCGACGATTCCCCAAGCTTCGAGGATGAACCACTCGATGACCGTCGATCGGGACTTTTACGTGTCTCCTTCCTCCTTTTAAACCGAGGAGGAGACTTGTGGGTTTTCTTCCTAGGTGGCGTATCTTTATCCACCTTAACCCCAGCTGTCTGGCTACTCGTTCGCATGGTCCTAAGGGTTTCTTCCAGGACTTTTGTGAACCGTTCAATCGGATCTTCCCGACTCGACTCACTCACCTCCTTAGCCACGCTTGCTACCTTGGGCTTGGCGGTCGGCCGCTTTTTGGACTTTGCCTTGTAAGCAAGTTCCGGCAGCATTAAATCTTCCTCTGCCGGAGGCGGTCGATATAACTTTTCCCGCTCGAGCGTTTGCTCGGCGTCCATCGCCAGCTCCAATAAATCTTCAATCGATTTGGCTTCAGCCCTCTTGAACAACCGCTGAAGCTGAGGTAGCATGTTACGGTAAAGATGGTCCAATTGCCTACGCTCGCTCTCACCGGCTCATCCTCACCCTGTGTCCGAGCATTGGACTCCTCGATGAGCCTTTGCTAGAAGCTTTGGCTCATACCGTACCATTTCTTGGCAGATTTCACAAAATCTTGCCACGAGTGCCATTTGTCCTTCTCATTCCGGTACCACGTAGCTGCGGTTCCAGTGAGAAGTTCGGACAAGGACGGCAACACCTTGTCCTCGCTGAGGTTGGCGAGAATCCTACAGTCTTCGACTCTCGCAAGGAAGGCATCGATACTCTGGCTTTTGTCGCCAGAGAATCGGACTCCCCACTTACGAACCACCGCACCAACATCGCGCGGTGTCCCGGCCGATCTCGACGCTGATTGGCCGGACTCGTAAAAGTCCTTCAGATTAGGGTAGGGAGAGCTTGAACATGGAGGCTGTCTCGGTCTCCGTGTGTCACCCCTCCCCTAAGCTCCTCCAGCATCTGCATGAGGTGCTTGAGACCCCTCAGGCTCTACCTGCACGTGTTGTGGTCTGATGTCCGTCTCGTCCAGGGTGTAACACGTATAGGTGTGCTGGAACTGGACATGTTGGGTTGGCTCTCGGGTTTTGTTTGTGCTGGAAGCTTGTGCACCGCTTGGCAAGTCCAACTTGCTGTTGACGGTGTGCATCTGTACTTCCAGCTCCTTAACCCGTTCCGTCAAGGTGGATAACTTACTTACTTGCTCCGCTAACATCGAAGCAAAATCCTTTGGTACCTCGAACTGAGCGCCAGTATGGGATACCAAAGTTATCCATTCTTCCTTGTCGGTTTCTCGGTCGGAGGTGTCCGACTGCCCATCTTCCTCTCGCTCGTCCGTATCTTCTACTTCTAGAGCGAGAGTCCTCTGTAGCACCTCTACTACATCTGGGTCAGAATCCGGGTCCGGAATCTCCGAATTCTGGGCAACCATGGACTTAAACCAATCTGTCCTCCGCCTGTTCCGCCTGACACGATCCTCATTTGAGTTTGTGTCGGCTGCGAACTCTTCAGCCGCATAATTACCCAATAGCCACTGTTGGAGTCGTTCGGCTTTTTTATATACAGAGCCGTCTGTACGCATCTCTAACGACTCCAAGTGCGCCTGGATCTGTTCGCTGGATTGCGTACCAATCCACTGATCGACTTGCGTGGTCATCGATTCCGCCATTTTAATCTTAACAAAATTACCGCTACGATTATTTACACAAAATAAACTCTGAGTCGCTTTTCGCTTTACCTGTGCAAGGTATGCTTTTCTTCAAATTATTAGGTGGCTTTAAATAATAAAATTATTGGGCCACTAAGTTGAAGAATTAATTCTTTTCCCTTTATAATTACAAGAAGAAAAATTAAGCACACCTATTTGAAATTTGCTTTCCTGCCTAATATCAAAAACTAAGTTAAAGAATTATATTTTTGACTATTAATTTTACAAACAAATCGGGAGAAAAAAAAATTAACTATGTTACACGCGGGATTAATTTAATTTATTATAAAACAAATAAACATACAATATTAAACGTAAAATAAAATTTTACGAATTGTTAATAAATTAAATTAAAAACAAGAAAAAATTTGTTTAAATCTGACTAAATACGAAAAAATCGAATTTACTCCGGCTCTCGGTCACCAACGCACGCTGAATATATTATAAAATCAATAAATAAATAATTGAATAAATAGATAAATAAATATAAATATATTCCTAAACAACTAAATGTGTACGCCGCTGTGACCTCTTACAATCGCAATGTTACAAAAAAATAATAATACAATTTTTATTGTAACGCGAGAGCCGGTCCGCGTTGTCAAAAATATAAATTTAACAAGCAAACTTCAAAACAGAAAAATTTTTACCCTTGCACAGGTGTTACAATTTTTATTAAGTCGGAAAACTAAATAACGCCGATTTTCCGACTAACCTACTTGAAATTAGGGACTCGTTATGTAAATTGCGGACCTCAAGGCGAATCGATCTATATTTCAATTTTAAAATTCAAATTTACTATTATTTACGTGTAATTAATTAAAAAAATTATTATTACCGACCTCGGATTTCTTTCAACCAAACTAACCAACAATAAAAGAAAATCCGGTTCAAACTTATAAATTATTGTCTAAATACAATAATTTAAAGGTTAGAATTAATCGCGAACCGATTAATCTAACTGCCGGTAATAACAAATATACTAATTAACGTAACTAGTATATAATAGAAAATTACACGTAAAATCACACGTACTTAAAAAAATTAAATTTAAAATAAATTGATAACAACAAAAATCAATTAAATTAAATTAGATTCACTACCGTTTATAATAAAATCCTATTTTATAAGGGCACCTATATAAGCGCAGCTCGTATCACAAAAAAACGCAATTTAAAAATTTACGTTGTGCGCCTCGTAGGCGCAATTTGGAAATTAACGTTGGGCATAAAATAACCCAATCTATTAATTTACGTTGGGCGCCATGTAACAGTTTGGTTGCCGCGCGGATGTTTATTTTAATATCGCGGCTGCTCAGCGGTACGGTTAAACTTACCGTATTTAAATAAACATATTTTTCTCGCGATGCGGCGACGGTTACCTGTCCGTTCTACCAAATCTGTTAAATGTTAATCTGAAACCGAGTTACTGTTTCAGATAACAACCAGGTAAAATTCAAATCTGAAATTGACCGCGAAACAGGGATATCGCGTCGAGCACTTGTCAACCAGAAATGTACGAGCTCTTAGGATTACGGAAGGAATCGTACGCGGGTTAAATTCAATTAATCGAACACCGGATTGAATTTAAATAATAATATGAATTTATTGAAATAAAGATAAAGATAAATAACAAATAAAATATCTGATTGTCGCCGAGGTCTACGCTTTTATTACAAGTCGGTAAACGGCCGACTTGTAGAGAGAGGGGAAGAAAATATCGCGAACTAAAATAATATATCCAGTCAACGGGACTGGTATAAAGAAACACGATTATTTACTAAGTGCGAATAAAAACACGATCGCGTGAAGTGGTACCACTTACTTTGTACGCTGCTGTAGTCGTTGGTAAACAACGACCAGCCGATCGGTTGCTTTCTCTCTCTCTCACTGTCGCTGCGGTGTCGGACAGATTGTCCGCTCGCCCGTGCACCGGGTTGTGTGGCTGCAGGCAGATGCTCGGTGTTGCACCAATCACTGCAAATGCAGGATCGGCCTGCAGTCGAAACACATACACAAAACGCACGGTAAATCACAGCACGGCGAAACTAAAAACGGGACGCGGGGGGATCACACCTGTCACGTAAGAAGGTGGCTATCACTCTCTCCAGTGCGCGCGAATCTCCCCCTTACCTCTCTAATGAGGTGCGTGCGCAAATCTTTCGCGCGCTAAGTCGATCCCGCCCGTGTAGCCACGACGAACCGAGCCGAGCCGAATCTCGCCGGCTCGAACCGATGCGAACATTATGATACTGTTCGCTCGTGTTGCTCGAATTCGTCAAACGGTGAGGTAAACAGTACCTTACCGTTACAATTTTTTAAAATGAAAAAATGAAAAAATCATAAACTTAAAAATAAAAAAATTAAAAGCTTAAAAATTTAAAAATCTAAAAATTAAAAAATTTAAAACGTCTAAGTATATAGAAAAATTACTTATGTGAGGCTTAGAAAACGGGAAACTAATTTTGATGAACAATTTGGTAGTAATTTTATATAATTTTATAAAAACTGTAAATGACAATTTTTGTGGTTGATTTACATTCCGAATAGAGGTGAATGTTTTCCTTCACATTTTTTTTATTTGTGTTTACAAATTTTGGGCCTTATAAATTTTATATGTGCAAATACTTTCATACATGAGTATATATATGTACACCTGCCCGGGAAAACTATATATTGTATAATTCATAAGATATATTTTTTCAATGTATCGTTTTTATTGTTTATATAATTTATAAATTCAGCAAGTATTCATCGAAATCATCTTTAAAAGAAAAATTAAATTATATCATTAAATATTAAATGTATAATTAATTAAACATTAGATAAAATATTAAAATAAATATTACTGTTTTTAAAATGCCATTTAGAAAATTTATATCCAATATGCATATTGTCACATATTATTGATATTATATACCGTTAGGTACCCAATTGTTGATCATAAACCAATTTCTGATCAGTGTATTATTTCAATAAAATAATAAGATTTACATAAATCTAAACGTTGCTACGCACAATTTGAAGATTAAACAATCAATAATTGATTAGTAGACTTAAATAGAAAGTGGTATATGTACCGAAAATTTACTGATCAGAAATTGGTACTTCCCGCTTTTTTTTCTTAGATTGTTGCTTACTTTAAAAATGGCAGCTATTTTGTTTTTCTGAGATGGCTAAAAGGAAGTTTAATACTTATACTTTCTGTATCCGTCAAAATATATACAATTATTAGCCTTTTTAATTCCGTACAGATTTGCCTTAATTGATCAACAATTGGGTATGTGACGGTATGTTATATCTGTAACAAAAAAATTTTTATTATTAATTATTAATAAATTGACAAAGTCAAAACTATACCTTTTAACTTAATCATTAAGAAATACTACTGCATTTTTGATTATTTCGATAGTCTTAATAAACTAATCAGGATACTGAAATACAAAAAGACTTATTATATTTAAAACAATAATAATTTAAAATGAAAATTAGATAATTTTATACTATACTTTGTGACTTTAATTGCATGAAATGCCATTAGGAATATAATATTTTATTGATATAATATTAATTGGAATGCTACTGCTGGTTGTGGTTTTTATTCAGTGTAGCATTCATTGGAATTCTGCTGCCCTTTGTTATTTTGATTCAGCGCTGCATTCATTGGAATGCTGCTACTCTTTGTTATTTTTATTCAGCGCTGCATTTATTGCAATGCTGCTGCCGTTTGTTATTTTTATTCAGCGCTGCATTCATTGGAATACTGCTGCCGTTTGTTATTTTTATTCAGCGCTGCATTCATTGGAATACTGCTACTGTTTGTAATTTTTATTTCGCGCTGCAATCATTAGATTGTTGTTGTTCATTTTTTTTTAATTTTTTAAAGATTTAGCATTTATAAATTTTTTAGTTAATTTTGTTTTTGTTTATAATATTTCTTTGTATACAATGTTCTTAGTGTATGTTTTGATTTTATTTTTTAAATTATTATCTTTAATTTTTGCATGATTTTCTAGCAAAATTTTAAAATTTTTCCTACTTTTAGTTCTTGAAAGAGCAACATATTATTGGCCGTGACTAAAAACTGGTGATGGTAAATACACACCCACTTCATTGTACGATTATCCTTGTGATTTATTAATTGTCATAGCAAAACCTAAACGAATGGGAAATTGTTTACGACGCATATTAAATGGTATTTCTTCTTTGGTTGGTGACAATGCAATTCTTGGTAATAATACTAATTTTCCAGAATTATTTCCATTTACAAATTCTGCTTGAATTGAATATTTCATCAGGTTTGTTATTGATAATCTGGTTCCATTACAAAGACCTTCGTTTAAATTTATATTTCTAAGAAGAATTATAATAGCACCAATTTTTAATTGTAATTTATGAGGTAGAAGTCCATTAGGTGTCAAAGTATTTAAAAATTCTACAGGTAACATAACATCAAGATTTTCTCCATTATCATCTTCTGCTGTATCTATACTTAAGTATTCAACACTTTCACCTTCCATTATAGTTATTAATTTATTGTTAATATCGATTATATCATTATTTGTTGGTGCCAATATAACTTTATCATTTAAACTTTGTAACAATGAGACTCATTTGCTACAAATTAAAAAAAAGGAACGGGCGTCAGGTCTTAAACCCGAGCCCCTTCGGATCCGAAGGCGTTCACGCTACCACTGCGCTACGCCCGCAATTGGTCGTAGCTGTACTTTTCCACGTCTTCTGCCTACCGATACGCGCGCCATATACCAAGTGCCGATTCTTGCGCTGGCCGCGTCGGTACTACAGAGCCCTAAGTGACGGGGATCTGCTCTCATGCAGATTCACCACGTCACAACTTTTATCATTTACTTTTATTTTGTTTCCAAAAATTTCAACAATGATGGTGTTTTCTTTTACCATTATGTCATTAGGTATTTTAAGTAATTCATTTTCTTCTTCGAAAATATTTGCACGTTTTCCTTCACCGACATCCAGTAACCAATCTTTAAAATTGTTGTCGTCTTCTGTTACTCGAAGATTTTTATTCAATGTCATGCGTTTAAAATTTTGCCATAAATAACTGTACTTTACTGAATTTTCAATAACATCAATGCGACTTCCATGTCGAACAACTGGTAATGTTTGTCTAAAATCTCTACTGAAACAAGCATAATTTTATCACCAAATATTTTTTTGTTGTTACATAAATCTTGAAAAAGACGATCGACCGTTTCAAAAGCAAATTTTGAAGTCATAGATATTTCATCCCGTATTATTAATTCTACTTCTTTTAGTGTTTTACCGTCTTTTGAGTTATATTTTATATTGCATGTAGTATTTTCTGTAATATTAAGAGGTAATTTAAATGTTGCATGTACTGTTTTTCCATTTTTTAATAAATTTGCTGCTATTCCTGTCTAAGCAACACATAGAAATGGTATATTTGAAAGATTTAGATAATGTATCAAAACGTTCTGTAAATAACTTTTTCCACTTCCTCCTGGTCCATCTATGAAAATACAATTTTCTTTTTTGTTCTTTAAACATTCTAAAATATATTCATAAATTATTTTTTTTGGTCTTTTAATGAATTGACTTTATTTTGAAAATCATTAAATGCATAAGTTTCTTCATAGCATTCCGTTATGTCATCAGATTTGTTTATGTGTGTTGTTATATGTGGTAAATTAAAATCATTTAGAGAATATCCATTTATTTGTAAATTTCTTTGAATTATATTTAATGCTAAATTTTCACCAATATTTTTTTCTAATTTTGGACTATAAAATAAATATTTGTATTTTTCATATAAATTTCTTGCATTAATAGGATTATGAAAAAGACAAATAAATGAAAATAATTCACAAAGGGAAGTAGGAAACTGTACTTGTGTTGCTTCTTCTAAACATCTATCCCATTCATCATCTTCATTTACTAATCGTTTAGCAATAGCAGTTTCGTAAAATGAAGGATATATCATACCATTGATTGTGCGCAAATCTTCAAATGAAGTAGCTCCTTTGACATTCAAAAGTAATAATCTAATAAAATATCTTGATCTATTTTGTGGATTAACTGAATACATTCTACTTAAAATAAGTTTATTAAATTTTTTTCTTTTATTCCATTTTTTTAATTTATTGTCAAAAATACATAATGAATTGGTATTTCAGAATATAAATAGTTTTTTGCATCAGAATCGTTTTTATTTAATTTAAAATATGCAGTTAAAGTCGTTTCTAAAATTTTATTTATTACTTGTTCTTCTTTTCCATCTTTAAAGTATACTTCTTGCTCATTTTCATCGTGAATTGCTAATCTTATAATAGCATGTGATATTTGGTGTAAATTATATTCTAACAGTCTGTGCATAGCATCTGGTGGACATAAATACCTTGTATTTATATATTGTTTTATTTCATCATAATCACTTTCTTGACTATCAATTTTTCATTTTCGTTGGAATTATCGTTAAAATTGATATTCATATCACGTATTTCAATAAATGCACAGTCATGTCATTTGTAGCAATATTTAAATAAGTATTTTATACATTGTACAGTTGAACATATTTCTACGTTGATATGGAAATTAAATTTTAAGAGCAAATAAGGATTATATGGAACGACAAATTGGTTATCAGCTATTTTTACACCATTTCTACTCTTAAAATGAATTTTTTTGCCATCATCTCTTCGTATATAAAATGGATATCCGGGTGATCCAAAAATTGTATTTGAATTATACTTCTTAGGAAAACTTTATGTACATTTTTGTGTAGTTTTATCCATGCAAGGAGAATTCAAGTTTTTTATTCCGCAAGGACCATGAATCATGAATTGTTTTACAATACTGTGTAAACGTGGATAAATTTCTTCATTTGGAATTTCTGCACTTATATATTCGTCGATTATTTCAGGAGTTTTAATTTTTTCATTTAGAAACAAAAGCATATGTATATGTGGAAGTCCTCGCTTTTGAAATTCAATGCCTTAAAATATATGAAAATTAGTGATTTTATGAGGTTTATGAGGCATAACTTACACCAGCGGTTTGCTTGGCCAATAATCTAACCACCGCCATTCGAAAGCTCTCAAAAAATGTGATCTTTTGAGCGGTATTAGATCAAAATTGATTGTGGCGTGGTCGCCTTTTTTTGATAATCAATATTTCCGGGAGTCCTATCTCTACGAGATTTTAAAATCAAGAATTGTAACCAGGACAAATAAATTCTAACGATTATTTTGAACCAAAGTTGTAAATAATGTTTTTTCAAAAAAATCAATAGATTTTGAGATAAATGGCTTTGAAAATAGCAATTTTTCTAAAAAATTGAAAAATTTCCATTTTTCACGGTGGACTAGCTCTTTGTCAAATTATTATTAACACCTAAAAATTTTTTTCTATTTTCTGGAAGATATTTCCAGACTGTTCTCAAAATTTGGTGCGATTTAAAATTTTTATCGTACCACTTGACGTGAAATAGCCCATATACAAGTAAGATGAAAATAATAATTATTATGTAATAGGGGATTCCAAACTCTACGCAGCACACTGCCCTATAGCTCAACGCACACACTCAGTACGAGCTCTCTTTTGATTCGTCTCGCTCAACGGTCGATGACGTTCCTCTTTTACTCGTGACGCACAACGAGACGTTGGAGGCGCTACACGAACTTCGGGCGGTTATTCACGCATACTCTTAATATATATATATGGGCTATTTCACGTCAAGTGGTACGATGAAAATTTTAAATCGCTCCAAAATTTGAGAACAGGCTGGAAATATCTTCAAGAAGATAGAAAAAAAATTTTAGTTGTTAAAAATAATTTGCCTAAGAGTAATTCCACCATGAAAAATGGAAATTTTTCTTTTTTTTAGAAAATTTTCTATTTTTAAAGCCATTTATCTCAAAATCTATTAATTTTTTTGAAATAACATTACAAACAACTTTTGTTCAAAATAATCTTTAAAATGAATCTACCTGGGTTACAATTCTTAATTTTAAATTCTCGAAGAGATAGGGCACTCTAAAATATTGAATATCAAAAAAAGGCGACCACGCCACAATCGATTTTGATCTAACACCTCTCAAAAGTTCACATTTTTTGAGAGCTTTCGAATGGCGGTGGTTAGATTATTGGCCAAGACCGCTGTTGTAGGTTATGCCCTAAAATACATGAAAATTAGTGATTTAGATTAGTAGATTAGTATTATAATTCTTGTAAGGGATGTAAAACTAAAAATTCAGCATTATAAATGTTTAAAAATTAATTTTTTACATTTGTATAATAATATTTGTATTTTTAGCAGCTTACAGGGGATTAGATGGATACTGAAACAAGTGAAGATACTTTTCTACCACTCCAAGGTAAGTGCACAAATTTTTTTGCAATCATCATGCTAATAGATTCATCGTTATAAGGCAACAAATATACATTTCTATTAATATTTCGGGCACTTTTCCCAGATATTTTGACCATAAGTAATCTTAATGATTTAGACCCACTCTGGAAATTTTTAGGCAGTTTCTGACTATAAAAAGACATCTTTTAGACAGTATTAGGTTACCAGAGTCCGGAGCAGAATTGCTGATTTTCACTATTTAAGGTTTAAATGGCTTACAAGAGTGTGACGCATACATTTATGTCTTTAAAAGTATTTTTAATAAAAAGTTCGGAAAATTTTACAAAAAAAGTCATACTTATGTTTTTAGTGAAAAATGCATCCCCTGGGAGCTAAAAATTCATGAAAATGGGCATATAATGCAAAAAAGTGCTAAAATGTCAACTTTGACTCTCTGTAACTTAAAATAATGGCCCTGAAAAAATCTGAAAAAATTCAGGAGAACTACTGGATACCCCTAAAACATATTCCCACAGTTATAGCAATATTTATTTTTTTCATCTTCGATGTCACAGAGAACCACCCATATATATATATATATATATATATATATGTATATATATGTATACATATAAATACGTGAAATGGCCGTTGTGGCGACCTGAAAAGAGAGGGAAGATACTACTTAAGCACGATAAAAAGAGATTGAGAGGGCTTATGACGACCGGTCGTCACAAGCTCTTTGAGAGTAAGCGAGATACTCTTATGTAATTTAGGTCATTGGTCGTCATAACGGCCTTTTCACGCGTTTTATATATATATACTTTCTTTCATTATTTTAATTACAATTATTATATGATATTATTATTTTAATTGCAATTATTATATTAGAATTTTTTTTTTGAATGTATTTACTTAAGACCTAATCCATTCAAGGTATTCTGGTTTCTTTAATATGCTTCAATCTTGATCTGAATGTTTCAATACTACATGACTAAGTAAAGTTATTTCAAAAGAGAATATAATATTATTTAAGTGGATCTTCTATCATATCGTTCTCCATTTTTATAGTTATTATAAATTCATTTTTCATTTTCTATAATACCAATATACATGTTCGATTCATTGGTATGTGTAATATTCATTTAGTAACTAAGTAAACTTACTGAACTTTTGCATGTATTCGATGATTTTATTCCAGTGTTGGGTGACATTTCAATTTGAATTTAATAGTTGCAATGATTCAAATAATTTAAAAAACCAAATCTTGATTAAGTGGATAAGTGATCGGTCTTATCCTTAGTTATTCAAACACTTATTTAACATTTTTACATAAAACTAATATGGCAGTTCTTTGATGATTGTAAAATTCGTTTGGAAACTTTATAAATTTAACACGATCTTACAGCAAATTACTTATAACTATATTCATTTGTTGCGAAATTAATTTCTCCAAATCTAATAGAACAGAAATTTATCTTTTTTATTCTTTTTAAATAAAATAATACTTGCACCACCGTTGGTTTTATTTCGGCAGTGCATTCTGATTAACTAATCATGTACGATTTTAAAGTATCGAATCTACTCATATCATATAAAATAATAAATAAATTCTTGTAAGGGATGTAAAACTAAAAAATTCAGCATTATAAATGTTTAAAAATTAATTTTTTACATTTGTATAATAATATTTGTATTTTTAGCAGCTTACAGGGGATTAGATGGATACTGAAACAAGTGAAGATACTTTTCTACCACTCCAAGGTAAGTGCACAAATTTTTTTGCAATCATCATGCTAATAGATTCATCGTTATAAGGCAACAAATATACATTTCTATTAATAATTCGGGCACTTTTCCCAGATATTTTGACCATAAGTAATCTTAATGATTTAGACCCCTCTGGAAATTTTTAGGCAGTTTCTGACTATAAAAAAGACATCTTTTAGACAGTATTAGGTTACCAGAGTCCGGAGCAGAATTGCTGATTTTCACTATTTAAGGTTTAAATGGCTTACAAGAGTGTGACGCATACATTTATGTCTTTAAAAGTATTTTTAATAAAAAGTTCGGAAAATTTTACAAAAAAAGTCATACTTATGTTTTTAGTGAAAAATGCATCCCCTGGGAGCTAAAAATTCATGAAAATGGGCATATAATGCAAAAAAGTGCTAAAATGTCAACTTTGACTCTCTGTAACTTAAAATAATGGCCCTGAAAAAATCTGAAAAATTCAGGAGAACTACTGGATACCCCTAAAACATATTCCCACAGTTATAGCAATATTTATTTTTTTCATCTTCGATGTCACAGAGAACCACCCATATATATATATATATATATATATATATATATATATATATATATATGTATATATATGTATACATATAAATACGTGAAATGGCCGTTGTGGCGACCTGAAAAGAGAGGGAAGATACTACTTAAGCACGATAAAAAGAGATTGAGAGGGCTTATGACGACCGGTCGTCACAAGCTCTTTGAGAGTAAGCGAGATACTCTTATGTAATTTAGGTCATTGGTCGTCATAACGGCCTTTTCACGCGTTTTATATATATATACTTTCTTTCATTATTTTAATTACAATTATTATATGATATTATTATTTTAATTGCAATTATTATATTAGAATTTTTTTTTTGAATGTATTTACTTAAGACCTAATCCATTCAAGGTATTCTGGTTTCTTTAATATGCTTCAATCTTGATCTGAATGTTTCAATACTACATGACTAAGTAAAGTTATTTCAAAAGAGAATATAATATTATTTAAGTGGATCTTCTATCATATCGTTCTCCATTTTTATAGTTATTATAAATTCATTTTTCATTTTCTATAATACCAATATACATGTTCGATTCATTGGTATGTGTAATATTCATTTAGTAACTAAGTAAACTTACTGAACTTTTGCATGTATTCGATGATTTTATTCCAGTGTTGGGTGACATTTCAATTTGAATTTAATAGTTGCAATGATTCAAATAATTTAAAAAACCAAATCTTGATTAAGTGGATAAGTGATCGGTCTTATCCTTAGTTATTCAAACACTTATTTAACATTTTTACATAAAACTAATATGGCAGTTCTTTGATGATTGTAAAATTCGTTTGGAAACTTTATAAATTTAACACGATCTTACAGCAAATTACTTATAACTATATTCATTTGTTGCGAAATTAATTTCTCCAAATCTAATAGAACAGAAATTTATCTTTTTTATTCTTTTTAAATAAAATAATACTTGCACCACCGTTGGTTTTATTTCGGCAGTGCATTCTGATTAACTAATCATGTACGATTTTAAAGTATCGAATCTACTCATATCATATAAAATAATAAATAAATTTTGGCACTTGATGTAATTGTACAGAAACAAATTTTAATATTGATTTATTAATTTATTATATTTCTTAATTTTTGAATGAGTTTCTTTTCAACATGTAAAGTGGAGGGTTGTGCGAAGTTGTGCGATATCGATGGAGAATTGTGTTCAAACCAATATGCAAACTTAACATCTCTGCGCCTTTTTTATTGCCTTGAAAAGGGACGGTAAAAAAACGTCCGAAACGTCGGCACAAAATAAAAAACTGAGTTCGTGGAGATCAATTGAAGTTTTATTTTTTACTAAACTATTTTTTGGACGAACAATAAATTCTTTTACCATCTATTCGATATACTTCTTTACCTTTTTCAATAGTACATTCTAGTACATTCAAGTCTATCTGTTGGCAAGTGATCAGTTGGTAGATTAGTTCTGTATTTCTCATTGTTATATATACAGTTAGTGCATTCTATTTTAGTATTTTTGCACTTATTTCCATTATGGTTTTCAGAGCACTTAATGCAGACTGTATTATTTCTGCACTTCGTTGTACTATGACTATATCTTGCACAATTTAAACAAGTCGCAATATTAATAAGATCATATGCTCTACAGCACTGATGACCCACAAAAACCTTATTTCCATTCTCTCGTACATAGTTGTAAATTTCTGGCGTAACTTCCATTAATACTGTATCTGATTTATTTCTTTTGTTCTAATCCACTAGCGTTAAAGTTAGTAAAATTCCTTATGTTAATGTCATTTTCGATTTCACTATCTTTCATCTGAGTTGTATTGTTATACCAACTATTTTTATTTTTGGTTGTAGACTGTTTTTCTAATACTATACCACACTGTTTCAGATTATTTCTTAGTGCTAGCTCAGCAGCCTTCTATAACTTTGATCGTTCATGCAGCTTATTGCGATTTCGGGTTTTTGTTTTTTTCGTCTAATGTATCTGTTTTGTATTTTTTTGTGAAACTATGCAGCTCGTAAGCAGCTCTATGGTATTTTTTTGTTTGATAGTCTTTTCATTTGATCGTGATTCTAGGAATTCTTTTCGGTGTATAGTTTTAGATTACCTTATTATTTCAGCATAACGAAGATTTCTTCTTAACAGGTATTGTGATTCCCTGTGCATTTTTTCTTATAATTCAATTAATATTCTTTATGCAGATCTAATAGAACAGAAATTTATCTTTTTTATTCTTTTTAAATAAAATAATACTTGCACCACCGTTGGTTTTATTTCGGCAGTGCATTCTGATTAACTAATCATGTACGATTTTAAAGTATCGAATCTACTCATATCATATAAAATAATAAATAAATTTTGGCACTTGATGTAATTGTACAGAAACAAATTTTAATATTGATTTATTAATTTATTATATTTCTTAATTTTTGAATGAGTTTCTTTTCAACATGTAAAGTGGAGGGTTGTGCGAAGTTGTGCGATATCGATGGAGAATTGTGTTCAAACCAATATGCAAACTTAACATCTCTGCGCCTTTTTTATTGCCTTGAAAAGGGACGGTAAAAAAACGTCCGAAACGTCGGCACAAAAAAAAACTGAGTTCGTGGAGATCAATTGAAGTTTTATTTTTTACTAAACTATTTTTTGGACGAACAATAAATTCTTTTACCATCTATTCGATATACTTCTTTACCTTTTTCAATAGTACATTCTAGTACATTCAAGTCTATCTGTTGGCAAGTGATCAGTTGGTAGATTAGTTCTGTATTTCTCATTGTTATATATACAGTTAGTGCATTCTATTTTAGTATTTTTGCACTTATTTCCATTATGGTTTTCAGAGCACTTAATGCAGACTGTATTATTTCTGCACTTCGTTGTACTATGACTATATCTTGCACAATTTAAACAAGTCGCAATATTAATAAGATCATATGCTCTACAGCACTGATGACCCACAAAAACCTTATTTCCATTCTCTCGTACATAGTTGTAAATTTCTGGCGTAACTTCCATTAATACTGTATCTGATTTATTTCTTTTGTTCTAATCCACTAGCGTTAAAGTTAGTAAAATTCCTTATGTTAATGTCATTTTCGATTTCACTATCTTTCATCTGAGTTGTATTGTTAATACCAACTATTTTTATTTTTGGTTTAGACTGTTTTTCTAATACTATACCACACTGTTTCAGATTATTTCTTAGTGCTAGCTCAGCAGCTTCTATACTTTGATCGTTCATGCAGCTTATTGCGATTTCGGTTTTGTTTTTTCGTCTAATGTATCTGGTTTGTATTTCTTTTTGTGAAACTATGCAGCTCGTAAGCAGCTCTATGGTATTTTTTTGTTTGATATCTTTTCATTTGATCGTGATTCTAGGAATTCTTTTCGGTTATAGTTTTAGATTACTTATTATTTCAGCATAAGATTTCTTAACAGGTTGTGATCCTGTGCATTTTTTCTTTATAATTCAATTAATTCTTTTTGCACTTTGTTCTTATCTTGTAATTCGGCATTTAGTTCTTTTAGAAACATGTTTTCTGTTATTATGTTGTCCATGTCATTGTCCTCGAATGTTATAAATTTATTTAGGTTTTCTGTAGTTTTATTATGCAGATCTTGTAACAATTCTTCCCTTTTTTCCTCTGATTGATTCATTTAATCATTACGATCACTTTTTTTGCCGCATCACTTAACATATGTTTTTCAGTTATTGCTGTTATATCACTTATTGTATGTTCTGGGCAGATTATTACGTTGTTACTCACATACTTTGGGTTTTTTAAATTATCATAATCACTTCTATGGTATCCATTGTCGCATACCACACATATCAAAGTTGTCACCAGTTGTTTAGGGTGACATTTATAATATTTACGATCTAGTTTGAAAAAAATTATTATCCGATGGAATGGAGAAATCAATTCCTTCACTTTATTAGAAAGTCAAACAAATTCAACTACAAACCCATTGCTCTCATGTCTTGTATTTGCAAGCTTTTCGAGAAGTTAATCAAAAATCGGTTGCTATGTTATCTAGAAACTAACCACCTCCTTCCCGCTTGCCAGACCGGCTTTCGCAGAGGTTAATCTAGTGTTGTCACCATGATAGTAGACGAAGCCTTAAAAAATAAACAACATGTTCTGGGCGCGTTTCTGGACATATCTAGTGCCTTTGATCATGTCAATTGTGACATTTTAGTTGCATTATTAGCCGACATGGGAATACCTAATAAACCTTTACATCTTATTAAATTCATAATGCATGAAAGGACTATTTTTTCCGATTCACTGGGTGAGGAATGTAGAATTGTGTACAGGGGTGTCAATATTCAACTTGAAAACAGTGTAAGTGCGCCAAAATTGATTTTTCACATAATTAGCAACGAATGTTACATATAATGTTGTATAGTAAAAGTTGATAGATATTGAGTTAAATAACGGTGAACCCAGCTGGTGTTGAAAAAAACATAGAAAAATTCACTTTTTGAGGTTAGAATAACTTATGAACAAATAAATTACAGTATCTAAAAATTTTTTTCTCTATTCTGCAAAATATCTGCAATGTGTACCCAAAATTTGGTGCATATTAAAATTTTGATCGGACCAGTTCACGTGCAATACCCCGTATATATATATAGCATAGCTTTTTGCATATAAGGCACGACCGTGTAAAGCTCGCGTTTCGCGCTCGCATGGTTTGTGAGTATTGGGTAAAATATATGACACAACAATTCAACTTTTATTAACTTGCACAAAGCTTGCGATTTTTGGCCTAATGCAAAATATAATATACATCATAAGAGATAGTAATAAAAACATGGCTTAAAATATGTGCTTATTATCTTCGCCTTTGGATCATGTCACAATTCACACGCACTGTAATATATTTAATTTTATTGTGATAAAACGTGATTTTTTGTACTATTTTCGTTATTTTGATCGTTTTTCTTTTTTATCTTTGAAAATATTGTTTTAAGCGTAAAGTGTAAAATAGAAAAAGGTTTTGTTATTTTGTGATAAACATTTCATTCCTTTAAAGTTTTTGTATACGAATATTACATTTTGATTTATTACGAAAAAAAGTGAATTTTAGTACTCTTTCATGGTTTTAACCGTTTCTCTATGTTTACCTTCAAAAATATTATTCTGAGCGTTAAGTGTATAATAGAAAAAAGGTATGTTATTTTAATACGAACATTTCGTTCATTAAAAGTTTTTCTGTATAAGCGATAGATTTAGTTTTATTGCAAAAAACGTGTCAGAAACTGACCATAAATTTCCAGAGTGGCTTCAAATCATTAAGATCACTTATGGTCAAAATATCTGGGAAAAGTTCCCGAAATATTAATAGAAATGTATATTAGTTGCCTTATAGCGATGATTCTATTAGCATGATCATTGCAAAAAAATTATGCACTTACCTTGCAGTGGTAGAAAAGTATCTCCACTTGTTTGAGTATCCATTTAAACCCCTCTCAGCTGCTAAAAATACAAATATTATTATACAATAATAAAAAATTAATTTTTAAACTTTTCTAATGCTGGATTCTTAGTTTTACAACCCTTACAAGAATTATAATACTAATCTGAAGGATTACTATAAAAGTACCAACATTATTATTATTATTATTCAGCAATACATTATTTGAATTTCACAAACTTGTCACTGTCAATTAATCATATTAATCATTATAATCTCAGATCTGATTTGTTGATATATTTTTTGTATTAAATACGTATATTCAGTTATTATAATAATAATGTTAATATATCTATAGTAATCCTCCAGATTAGTATCATAATTCTTAAAGTGGTTATAAAATTGAAAATCCAGCATTATAAATGTTTAAAAATTGATTTTTTATAATTGTATAATAATATTTATATTTTAAGCAGCTTAGAGAGGTTTAAATGGATACTCAAACAAGTGGAGATACTTTTCTACCACTCCAAGGTAAGTGCATAAATTTTTATGCAATGATCATGCTAATAGATTCATCGTTATAAGGCAACAAATATACGTTTCTATTAATATTTCGGGCACTTTTCCCAGATATTTTGACCATAAGTGATCCTAATGATTTAAACCCACTCTGGAAATTCAAAGGCAGTTTCTGACTATAAAAAGACACATTCAGACAGCAGTAGGTTTCCAGAGTCCGGAGTTGAATTGCTGATTTTCACTATTTAAGGTTTAAATGGTTTACAAGAGTGACAGCATACATATATGACTTTAAAAGTATTTTTAATGAAATATTCAAAAAATGTTACAAAAAAAGTCATATTTATGTTTTTAGTGAAAAATGCATCCCCTTGAAGGTACAAATTCATGAAAATGGACATAGAATGCAAAAAGGTGCTAAAATATCAATTTTGACTCTGCAACTTAAAATAATGGCCCCGAAAAAATCTGAAAAAATTCAGGAAAACTACTGGATACCTCTAAAACATATTCCCACAGTTATAGCAATATTAATTTTTTTCATCTCCGATTTCACAGAGAACCACCCGTATATATATATATTCAGATTATTTTTTAGTGCCAGCTCAGTAGCTTCTACACTTTGATCGTTCATGCAGCTTATTTTTTTTCAAAGTGGGCATACATTGGTTTGGCTGGCTTTGAAATAACAGGTTAAGAAAGAGGTTTATATGATTACATCTGTAACATGAGCTTATATTGGAAAAAACTGGCAAAAAAGATCATAAAACTGGAGCTGATAAAATAAAGCCCCAATGTATCATTGATTATAATAAGAATATGTGAGTAATTGACTTGATTGATTCGTTATTATCTTCTACAGAAACTGTACGAAAATCTTTTAAATGGTACATAAGTTATTCTTTCGCATCATTGATATGGCTATCATAAATGCACATGCATTGTACTCTTTGAATGGTAGCCAAATGACTTTCCCAATTTTCAGATTAGCTATTATCAATGAAATTCTTGAATTGAAAGAACAGTCAACACCAGCTAATGTGACATGCCCTACTCGTCTTATAGGAAAACATTTACCTGAAGCAATAGAAAATAAAAAAAGATGTACTTTGTGTCAGATAAAAAGCGAGCAGAATCTAGAATCAAGTGCAGTAAATATTCCGTTCCATTGTGTACCACTCCTTGTTTTGCTATTTATCATACTAAACCTGACCTATCGTAATAAAAACATGCACGCGTGCGCCCATACACAAACACACACGCACACAAACACACACACACACACCCGTGCCGGGCTTGCTGGTCCCGCATCGTGGCGCCTCCCCAGGTGGTGGATCGGGGAATGCTTTCCAGATATGTATGGTACAAAAAAAATCAAATATTCGGGGCGAACCAAAACCAGATAGGGGAAAGCACCCCGAAATTAAACCAATTATGGATAGTGAAGTTAAAACTACACTACCCCAAGCGGGCACGGCAGTCTTGTCGAATCCCGCCACTGATTCCGATCGGATGAAAGCCTTGGTGGTCAGTGCTGGTCCCACGGATTTTGGAGGGGACCAAACTCACATCGTTGAATCGGTAAGTGCTGCGGAGGTTGGTAACTCAGGTTGGCCTCTGTAGTATCAAATGCTACAAGTGACAGTAACAAAAAGAGAGAGGAGGAGGAGGAGGCTGATAAAGCCCTTAATTTCCTCGGTGTCATAATTAGATCCCTTGTGGGCTTTGTTCTGCCAAAAAACAATGTTCACAAGGAAATAAAGGCTTTGTCAAGGGCGGTGAGCAGGGCGCTGGCCTATTATAACAAAGTGCGGTACGTCAGCTCAGAAATGGCGACACCATCAGCCAAAGGTATAAGAATGGATGGGGGATGTCAAACCTCCCCTATCTTTAGCCAGAGTGTTCCTAAAAACATCGGGGAATGTGATCCGCCAACGCCGCCTTTACGCAGGCTCAGGCAAAAGCCCCTGACTGGGCCACAGTAGTAAAAAATGGGCAAAAAGAAGACTGGCAACCAGCCGTAGCAGCAACAACAACTGAAGGAGGCCAGCAGACCGGCCAAGGGCACATCGAGACCTAAGACCGAAGCGAGACCCCCACGCCCAGATGCTATTAAGATCAAAGCGTCAACCGGAGACTCATACGCTGACATCCTGCGGAAGGTCAAGGCTGCACCAGACCTCCAAAACGTGGAAAACAGGATTACCCGTATCAGGCACACCAAGGCTGCGGAACTCCTCCTCAAACTGGGACGGCCGGCTGTTAATACATCCGACCTGAAGCCGGTGGTCTCGTCCATCCTGAGTGGGACAGCGGAAGTTCAGCTACTGACTCATAGAGAGTCAATTTCCATTAAGGACATGGACGAGTCCACGGCAGTATAGGAGGTAGCCGTGGCAATTGCGGCAAAGATCGGGCCAAACGTGGTGCCCCTTGACACCATTAAAATCAGGGGCTCATATAGTGGCACTCTGTGCGCGACCATACAGCTCCCGGCAGCAGCTGCCAAAAAGTTGTTGCAAGACGGGAGAATTAAAATTGGATGGGTCAACTGCAGATTTCGGCTGCGAGAAGGGTCCTTGCGGTATTACAGATGTCACGAGGCTGGGCACATCGCGAAGGACTACAAAAGCGCGGTCGACCGATCGACGCAATGCTACCGAAGCGGCCGAGAAGGCCACAAAGCAGTGAACTGCGCGGATGCACTAAAGGCCCCGCAGGAGGCTGGGGTGCCGATCAGAAATAAAAAATGATTAAGGTACTCCAGATTAACTTCAACCACTGTGTGATAGCCCAGGACCTTCTGTCCCAGTTGGTCAGAGAAGAGAAGGCAGACATCGTCATCGTCAACGAGGAGTACAGGGACCGCGAGAGTCCAAGCTGGGTGAGGGACACTACCAGCAACGCGGCCATTTGGGTGTGTGGAAATCTACATATATCATGCAAGATGGCCGCCCTCTTCCCGGGTTCACCTGGGTAAAAGTGGCGGGTGTGCGTATGTACAGCTGCTACCGTCCGCCCAGTCACACCATCGAAAATTTCGCGAAGTCCCTGGACGCCATCGTCGACAGCACACGATCTTCCCGTTGCCCATGATAATCGGTGGGGACTTTAACGCGTGGGCAACGAAATGGGGCAGCGCAAGGACGAACGTCCGTGGACGTATTCTTCTCGACGTCATCTCTACACTGAAGTTGGAGATAATTAATAAGGGGACGACTCCCACGTATGCCAAAGGGGACAAGTCGTCCGTAGTCGACCTAACCTTCATCGACCCAAACATGGTGGGGGAAAGGCTCGACTGGAAGGTTAGCGATAGATACACGGGTAGCGCCCACCAGGCTATTGTGTACTGGCTTCAGCTGACCAACAGGAGCGGGGCTAAACTGCGGCCGGTGAAGAAGAGATGGGCATCAGCTTCCTTTGATCAAGAGGTGTTTCTTTGCTTCCTAGAGGGGGCAGTGGTGGAAGGAACACCCAACGAGAGAGCCCGAAATCTTGCGACGGCTGTAACAGCGGCCTGCGACGCTTCCATGGCCACGAATTAAATCCTCGTGGCCGACCACCAGTTTATTGGTGGTCAGAGGAAATAGCGGAGCTGCGCCGCGAATGTTTGCGGGCTAGAAGACTGCACCAAAGAGCAGGAAAGAAGCCGCGGTTGAAAGAACTGATGAAAGTGTTGGCGCGACTTCTGCGAGGAGATAGAAAGTGACCCCTGTGCCAAGCCATACAAAACGGTCATGAATAAGATCAACCCCAGGGGTTCAGCAACACCAACCTGCCCTGCATTTCTCGACAGAGTCGTTCGCCATCTCTTCCCAGAACAACGGGACAGAGTACTAGACACGGGCTTGACGGCGGTGGATGGTGCCGTCGAGCCGCCGGACGTATCGGAAGAACAGCTGAGAGTGGTTGCCTGGAAAATCATTCCAAGGAAGGCCCCGAGACCGGACGGCATACCCAACCTGGCAGTTAAGACCGCGGCGTTGAAGGCTCCTAATCTTTTTAGGGACACCTTCAACGCATGCTTCCAAGATGGATGCTTCCCGAATCAGTGGAAGATACAGGGGTTGGTGCTCCTACCGAAGGGAAATAAACCCCCAGAGGAGCCATCCTCGTACCGACCACTCTGCATGCTGGATATATGCGGGAAGCTACTTGAGCGCGTAATAGGTGCCAGGCTGGAGGCAGCCATTTTAGTGGAAGGAGACCTCTCCAAGAATCAGTTCGGCTTTCGGAAAGGTTGCTCAGCCATGGACGCCATAAACCGAGTTGTCGAGCTCGCCACGAACGCCATCAGTGGAGGTAGAAGTGCCAGGTGCATGTGCGCAGTCATTACCCTGGACATAAAGAACGCCTTCAACTCGGTAAGATGGGACAGCATCATTCTATCTCTAGAACATCTTAAGGTACCACTCTATCTTTGTTGTCGTCGCGAAAAGCGTCGAAGAGGTTCAATACCTCGGAGACGTCTCTATCGAGGTAGTAGCGGACTGGCTGAGCGGCCAGGGATTGAGTGTGGCGGCGGAAATAACAGAGGCGGTGCTCATCTCCCGGAAAAAGAAGAAGACGTACGCCACCTTCACGGTTGGCAAGTCCGGTCGGTATACTCCATCCGATACCTTGGGGTCGCGTTGGATGCACGACTATCGTTCAGAGAACACCTGCTAAATGCAGGCTCGAAGGCAACAAGGGTAATACATGTACTTGCCTGCATCATGCCCAACATTGGGGGACCAAAGCAACCGCGAAGGTCCCTCCTTGCGTCGGTGGTGAGCTCCGTTTTTTTATACGGAGCTCCAATTTGGGCTGATGCATGGCTAAAGAATACGAGCTACGGGGCTTCCTGTCGGTGGGTCTGCAGGGTCGTCGCGTTACGCGTGGCTCGAGCCTACTGCACCGTATCGGACATCGCCCTCTCGGTGGTCGCTAGATTACCCCCCATCGACCTTAAAGCATCCGAGAGAGCTGTAACGTACTGTGGAGCAACGCATACGGAAGAAGAAGACCAGAATTGGGGCCTTAGATGAACCGTCAACTCCTATCGGCAATGGTAGCAACGGTGGGATTCAGCCAGCGAGGGTCGCTGGACACACCGCGTAATCCCCGATACTGCCAGGTGGTTGAGCAGGAATCAAGGCTCCGTCACGATTTATTTCACCTAGGTGCTAACTGGTCATGGATGCTTCCGAAGCTACCTGTGTCGCATTAAAGTGTACGCAAGCCCGGAGTGCCTAACATGCCTTGGAGTGGACGAAGACGTGGAACACGTTCTTTTTCACTGCCTAAACTTCCTGGAAGAACGCCAACAATTCGAGGAGCATTGGAATGGCCTTGTAACACCCGAGGTCCTGGGGACGTGCCTGCTCGTATCACAGAGTGGGTGGGATGCAGGGGTTACCCTCGCCACTAACATCGTGGAGCGATTGAATCTCATCAGAAGAATGGAAGAGAGAAGAAGAAACGTTGGTAACAACAGCAGCCTGACGTAATATTATGTGACGGCCCAGACAGGGCTTGACTGCCCCTAAAAAAAAATACTCACACACACGCGCGCATGGAATCAGGTACTCCCTACGTCCACGTTGTTCATTTCGGGTAATGCTAAGAGCGAGAAAGAATTCATTTTTCCAACCCTCCGAAGATAAAATATGAGAATTTATCGCTTTTCCTTCAGGAATGAACCATGGTAAAAACTAAAAATATTTAAAGCTTCTCTGATTTTTTCCATTTTTTATTTACATTATTGTTGAAAATGGTAGTTTCTTCTAATCCTCCAAGGGTGAGAGATAAGAAACCATGGTATTTTGTTTTTACATGAATTACAGAGTAAACTATTATTGTTATAATAAGATTTCATAATTTTTTTCACATTATTTGCATTACTTTTGATAAAGGGATGGTTTTTTCAACCCTCTAAGTATATTCATTCAAAGATTATAATGCAACGAGCATTGGAATCGTTTGTTCCACTACAGAAATTAGTAAGAATTATAATATATAACGGTAAGCGAGTTACCGATCAGGTGAGCAACGCAAAAGAGTATATACAGCGCGGCGCGCGCACGAACGCGCGAGAATCGTGCCGCCCAGCTGACAGTACCAATATAGCGCGCGCACGGTGTCGATATATACGCCCAGATAACGGTCATTTTATAGTGTTTATCGGAGAAGTGTGGGTGTGAGTGATACGGTGTGGGTGCGGACAGGCTTCCCCCACACGACCCAACACGCCGAGCAAAGCCATACGCCTCCACCACTCCAGATTCTGATCACGGAAAGGGCGGAAGATCGGGCCAGTTCGCCCAAAGGAGTGAAAGAAAAAGAGAGATAGACGGGGAGATTTAGCGCGGCCGTTTCCACCGTTCCAACGTATTTCGAGCGGTGTCTCGTAAATACAAAGGTGAATGGTGCACCACGTTGGACCCGCGTGTCCCGTTGATATTTTCCCGAGTTTCTGGTACGGTCCAGGTGAGGGACTTTTCCCCTCTTTTCCCCATCTCGTGACAAACCCCGCCCGGGTAGATAGGTCGGTGGTACGCAGGAGTCACTTCACGAGAGAAGGCGCGCATGACGTAGGCAGCTACTATCTCAGAGCTCCCTACGTCAGAGGTATATACGTCACACGGCGTGACGTAGTAGCCATCAGGTTAAGCAGCCGATCATTTCCGGATCGGTTGCTTATAACTCGACCGCTAATAGGTTTTAACGGATTGTTTTCGCGCAGACCTCGGGGGTAGTCATCGGTACGAGTCCCACTTAATTGTTACTGTTAATTTATTATTAATTGTTTGTTTATTTAATAAATTGTTTGTTTATTGAATAAAGACTATCTCTCTCGCCGACTAACATAATATCTCGCTTGTTGATAAGGTTTTCCCGGCCATAGTCCTTTCCCACGAGTACCGTGCCCTCTCCGGCGTATACCCTAATTGGCAATTTTGGGCAGAGGGCCCAACACACGGTATTAAAGCCAAACGAAGTGTTTGGCGTTGTTAACGGCATTGCATGGGAATCAAAGTGGTTCCCGGCCGCATCGTGGAACTGTATACATAGGTTGGTAAGTTGGGGCAAATTGGGCCTAACTGGGTCCTTACATTCCCCAGTACTCAACCCGTTACAAATATTCGATCAATTTGATCAGAAAAAAAAATAAGATTGTGCTTGAAATAACTTACAATGAGTTTTTTCTTAGACTGAAATTTTAAACATGCGTCCGACCGTTAAGGCCCGGCAAGAATAATTAAGCCATACGGCGTCATGCTCCAACTCAAACCCCCTTTTCTATGGAGAAATCAAGCTTTTCAAAAATCTCAAATACCGGCCCCTTCACCCATTCACTAGTGCAGCCTTTTTTACTGTACGTGCCAAAAATGGTAGGACAATAAACTAAAGAAATTATATGATTAACTATGAATATAAGGCTTTTGTGGACGCAGAATCGATTTTGATGGTTATGTTTGCGTCATTTTGAATTTTTTCATTCTGACCTTAGAATCGTAATCAGTAAATCCTAAAACTCTTACACACCGAAGTTGAAATGAATTGACTGAAAAATGCAGCAGTTATTCAATTTGATCATATATGATACATCGCCACTTGTGGCACAACTTTTTTTGATCATATATGATACATTGTCAGTGAAAGGGTTAAGGGTTAAATAATCAACAACTTGTTAGGTATAGGATATATGAGTTTATTTTGAAATGGTGCGTTTACACAGAAAAAACTAGTTTGAGAGTGAGTTGAGCTTGAAAATGAGTTGTACGTGCTTTGGGTCTTCCGTTTTATACCCTTGGATCTCCGAAAAATTCGGGGCATGAGGGTGGGGGTTTGTTTTCAAACTTCTTTTCTCAAAACATCTGGTTTATACATGAATATCCTTGTTGTAATTTGTTTAAATATACTATAAATATATCTATAGCTTATTCTCTCTTTCTCGAAACTCTTCGCTATCACTAGCCAATTTTCTTCTGTCGAATGTCAGGAATGTTGATAAGGATAAAATACACTTTAGAATTGAATAATTGAATAAGTATATTAAATGATAATTTGTATGTACAGGTCGTATATTAAGACGATCAAAAGTAATGCGCCGCTGGCGGACCACGCTAACGAGCCAACACCTTTACAGGTCAACGTCTCAAGCCCTTCTACTCTTTTCTCTCTCGCGTACTTCGTACTTCGCGGACTGCAGCGCCATCCCCTCTCTCGCAACCTACACTCGTGTCTACGTGATGTGAACAAATTGCCTAACATCCTTGTTTATTTATTTTTATTTATTCCAGAGTTACATAATAACATTCGCAATTCGATTGCAGAATAGATATTATATACTGTGACAAGGTGGATTTAATCCACTTGTCAAAGATTACCAGCATTACCGACACCGCGAGGTAGCGCGTAATCGGTAGTAAATAAGAGCAATAAGCAGGCGCTACGACCAGTGCGGGCGTAGCACAGTGATTAGCGTGAACGCCATCGGATCCAAAGGGGCTCGGGTTCAAGACCCGACGCCCGCTTCATTTTTTAATTTCCGCATGAGCAGAGCCTCATGTTATAATACATAATAACTAACTATAACGCCGCAAATCCTGCAGAGGAAAATGCTGTTTCCTATTCGCAGATCCGTAGAATAATAGACTTATCATAAATCTCATTCACTCCCCTGCCGCGAAAGTACAGGTGATAATCACCTGATTTTCAGGTGAAAATCATGTAATCATTGAAAAAAATAAACTTGATATATTCTGTACTCTAATAATTAAATATTTGAATAAAATTTTTATTAACATTGAACTGATCAAGTTTATCAATTATATAGTATTATATTATTAAGGAAATATGTTATAAAAATATTATAAATGAACGATATAATAAATAATTAATATAAATTTATTGGAAAATAATTTTTAATATTAAGTTACAAAATATTTGATACAACCCCGTTGAAAAAGTTCCTATTGATTCAGTATTGATTCAGTGATAAAATCATTATGGAATTAATAAATAATAGGTACTGATATTGATCAAAATCAATACTGACTCACAAGGGAAGTACATGACCTCCGGCAAACGGATCTCATCCTAACTTTGGTATGTCTTTTATAATATAAAAATATGAAGAAAGCCAAGTTATCTCTTGCCAATGGCCACTTTTACGGAAGTTATTCGACATCCAATAATAATAGCAGTAAAAATTACTTCTAATTCGGTCGCTTATAACTCGGAAACAAATAAAGATAAACTATCGAACCAATAACTAGAAGAAAGTTGAGTTCAAGTAGATATGGTTTGAAAAAAAAGAATCTCAAATTGCTAAATTTGAAGCAAAGTTATGAAGAAAATAAGAAATTGAAGACTATTAGGCCAAAATAAACAATAAATTTTTCATATTAAATTTTATTTGTTAAGTTTTATTTGTTAAATTAAATTTATTTATAACAAATTCTATACAATAAGTATACAATTTGGTGAAATATAATTTTATTTTTTATTTTGAGATGTCCTCTTTTTATACTCAAATTTTCAGCTCAGTCGGAGCACATTTGAGAATTTTTATTAATAATTATTAATTAAATAATTAAACCAGCATTGTTTAATTATTTATAATTAATATTACTTTGTTACAAATATGTTCACAAAAATAATTAATGTGACGTATGTGAGGCACGACGCACTCACATACGTACTCCGACACTTATTTTCAGCAATAATAAGACACAAGATACCTGCAAAATATAAATTAATTATGTATATGATGGGATAAACGTGCCCGTCACAATATATATATATATATATATATATATATATATAGCTTTTACTTGTTCATAAAATACATAAACAATATTAAATAAAATTAGTTAACCAAGAAACATAATACATGATTGCAATGTATTATACATATATAAAGAGAGGGGGTGTGGCATCATGTATCGCTTATTCCTCCATCAGGTACCAGGTACGTGGAGCTCACATAAAGAAAGTACAACGTTAACCATGCAACATTTATAGATTATGAGTAACGATTAGAATAGAAATATCCAATAATATTTCTCTGATCTGAAGTCACACTTCAAATATAAGAATTACAAGCTGTTTTTCTTTGTCGAATACCATTACAGTAACTTGATAAAATAATCCTACTTTAAAAATCTGATTTTTCTTTCCGTGTGTTTGTGAATGTAGCATTGAGAATAGACTGAGAAATGATAGATAATGAAAGTTAAGCAGCATTGACCGCTGCTAATAAGTGGATGGGTGAATAACTAACATTAACAGAAAAATGTGTAATACTTTTTTTTATTTATTTTATGTTTTTTTGACAATTTTATTTGTTTTTACCTAATTTTTTTTAGAGAATTATCTAAAAAAATTTATTTTATTTATTTTTTAGAGAAATCAGTACTGAATCAGCGTGAATTTTTTTAACAGGGTATTGATTTGACACTGATTCTGAATTGATTGAATACTCAATTTTTAAGGGCACATTGCCCTTCTTCAATTGAATAATTTCAAAATTGATACAGTACTGATTCCATAATGATACAACATTGATTTATTACTGATTTTGTACTAATTCAGTAACTAGAAATTTCTACAAATCGAAAATATGTCTGAAACGCTTTTAAACCACGATTTTTGGACTTATCTGGGAGGTGTTATCACTTAATAAGTGACTCACCATATTCATAAATTGATTTCCTATTATTTGAGAAGTTTAAGCAGCAGTCCGAGTGAAAAGTCGGATGAGATTTTGGCATGAGATCTTACGTGAGATTTTGTGTTAGGGAAAAAATCAGTTTTGCGTTTTGGTGAGAACTTAATACTGAGTCAGTATTGATTTTGATCAATATCAGTAACTATTATTTATTAATTCCATAACGATTTCATCACAGAATCAATACTGAATCAATAGGAACTTTTTCAACGGGGAATATTTACATACTTAAACGCATCTGTGAAGAAACAGCTTTACACATTTTGTACTAGATTCGTAACCTTTTAATAGTGTTATAAATTTGGGAGTGGCAATACGTACATAATACCAACAATTTTCATAAAAATGCAAATACTTTGAATATCTTCAGTATTTATCGCAATGGGTGATACCGTCTTTCCCTTCTTCATAATAGTTATTTGAATCTGTTAAATAGTCTTTCAAATTATTGGCTATATTATCTGAAATAGGTTAGATGATTTTCACCTGAAAATCAGGTGATAATCAGCTGTAATTTTGGCATGATAATCAAATGAATATCACGTGATTATCACCTGTACTTTTGCAGCAGGGTCATTAATTAAGATAGTTCATGTGCATATCGGACTTTCAGATATACAATATACCATTTCCCATACAATCATAAAACCAATCACACAAGGGGATAGTACAATTGAGTATCGGACTTCCAGATTACTCATCACACCGGCTCTATTATACCATTCACCCATTACAATAACCTAAAAACTACCTTATAACCTATATACTTATATCTACTTAACCTAATAAAACTTTTCTGTTTGAATTTTATAACAACTGTAATATAATTTAGAACTTTACTTGTTTTAATAAACATTTTGTAATATATAACATTATAATAAAATTTTATTCGTGAAAATAACAAATATTAATGAAATAAATTAATTGAATTTGAATATTTGTTACAGTCCAGTCTTTTAAGTTTAGACTTCTTATTTTTTGTACTTAGCATTTTTAAATTATTTGGTAAGCTGTTGAATATACCAATAGCTTTGATACAACTGTCTTTACTACTAACAGTTTTATTTTGTTTTGGAATAATTATAATTTTAGGAAGATAAATACCATAACTTCAATTTTTCATAATGATACAATAAAGATTCTAACGCATATAATTGTCCCAAATTTAATAAATATTTGTTTGCAATAAAATTATTCTTACTTATAACTTTAATGATTTTCTTCTGCAAATTGTATAATAAATTTCGACTATTTGCATATACACCTCCCCAAGCAATAATTCCGTAATTTATAATACTTTTAAATAATGCATAATATATCATTTAAGAGTTTCAAAATTCATTATTTTTGACAATTTATAAAAAACAAAAATTAAATATCTAGTTTTATTAACAATATATTCTACATGCAGAGTCCATTTCATTCTATAATCAAAATTTATGCCTAGATATTTAGTACTTTTAACTCTTTTTAAATTAATATTACTAATGTAAATATTAAAGTTAGAATTATTATTATTTGGTACACTATGACAATAATTTCCAAAAGTTATATATGTAGATTTTTCTATATTTAACGATCATTTATTTAAGGCTAGCCAATTAGATACAGATTGTAGTTCTTCATTCATGTATCATCAGAATATGATATTATATATTCTTTTAGCAAATCATTAACGTAAAGTATAAATAATAAATGTCCTAGTATATAGTTACTTGCGGTACACCAGTTGTCACATAATTATTATCACTTGAACCATTATTAATTTTAACTTTTTGTTGCCTATTATTTAGATAACTTTTCATGAGTTTATGCACATTACCTCTAATACCATAGTTAAACAGTTTATTTAATAGAATGGCATGATCTATAGTATCGAAGACTTTGGCTAAGTCTAAGAATGCAATAGCAACTGGCTTACTATTGTCTAGACTGTTGTAAATTGTACTTTTGATTTTACTCAAGGCATCCTTAGTGCCCCTATTTTTTATAAATCCAAATTGATTGTTCGAAAAAATGTAACAACTTTTAAAAAAGTTAAAAATCCGTTTATAAATTATTTTTTGAAATATTTTGGCTATGTTAGATATCAATGAAATAGGTCAATAGTTTTCTACATTAAGTTTATTTCCATCTGACGTGTGCGCGCTCACACACTTCGAAAGATTATTGTAATTCAAGTCGCCTCTTTCTAATGAATACTCAATGCGAACATACACGCAAACATCGACACTTGCGATTAGGACCCCCACCAAAAATCACGCGTTTTGACTCATAACACCGATTGGTCGTACGACACGCCTCGCGAAATCTCTCGCGCTTCTCGCGCTCGAGTAACTCTCTCGATCGCCCTCTTTCCTTTCCGAGACTCCGAACGGAATACACCGACGCTCCCAGGTTCTGGTCGAGACACACCGCGTGTAACGGAAGTTCGCATTGGCGTCCCAAGGAAGCTCGCGACCACGCTCATCCTTACCGGGACCGTGCTTTGAAGATACGGATATATCTTCGAGACTTCCAAAACACCAACTTCGTGTTGTGGTGTACGTTCCTCATCGTCACACTACAAACACTGGACACAACCCTAAGTCATACTACAACAAGAGATAGTTGTGTGCTTTACGTTTGAACCATTTCCCTTCCGCCCCTTGTTCACCTTCCTTTTAGAACATAATCCATCCACCTCCTTTGACCAACCCCTCTCAGGCTCAAGTCAAATTGGCGCTCAACGTGGGGCTCGAAACGCGCTTTTCGAAGGGTACACGGACGAGTATCCGGATCCACGCCATGAGTAAGTCATGCTACGTACGCCACAATTGAAGAATCGCAAGGGAGGAATGCAAAAAACACCATCGACTTCCGACAGTCGTAAAAAAGTCGGTGGCGCCCACCGAAATTCATCACGTATTACGAGAAGTCGAGGACGCGACCGTCTGCCGGAACCTTCGGTCCCAACTTCTGTAAATGCTTCCAGTTTACCGGAACTTGAAAAAAGAGACGACCTCGCAATTTGCTACCTATGTCGTCCACGTTACTATTGAATCTGTAAATAGTCTTCAATATTGGCTATATTATATGAATAGGTTAGATGATTTTCACCTGAAAATCAGGTGATACTAAGCTGTAATTTTGGCATGATAATCAAATGAATATCACGTGATATCACCTGTACTTTTGCAGCAGGGTCATTAATTAAGATAGTTCATGTGCATATCGGACTTTCAGATATACAATATACCATTTCCCATACAATCATAAAACCAATCACACAAGGGGATAGTACAATTGAGTATCGGACTTCCAGATTACTCATCACACCGTCTCTATTATACCATTCACCCATTACAATAACCTAAAACTACCTTATAACCTATATACTTATATCTACTTAACCTAATAAAACTTTTCTGTTTGAATTTTATAACAACTGTAATATAATTTAGAACTTTACTTGTTTTAATAAACATTTTGTAATATATAACATTATAATAAAATTTTATTCGTGAAAATAACAAATATTAATGAAATAAATTAATTGAATTTGAATATTTGTTACAGTCCAGTCTTTTAAGTTTAGACTTCTTATTTTTTGTACTTAGCATTTTTAAATTATTTGGTAAGCTGTTGAATATACCAATAGCTTTGATACAACTGTCTTTACTACTAACAGTTTTATTTTGTTTTGGAATAATTATAATTTTAGGAAGATAAATACCATAACTTCAATTTTTCATAATGATACAATAAAGATTCTAACGCATATAATTGTCCCAAATTTAATAAATTATTGTTTGCAATAAAATTATTCTTACTTATAACTTTAATGATTTTCTTCTGCAAATTGTATAATAAATTTCGACTATTTGCATATACACCTCCCCAAGCAATAATTCCCTAATTTATAATACTTTTAAATAATGCATAATATATCATTTAAGAGTTTCAAAATTCATTATTTTTGACAATTTATAAAAAACAAAAATTAAATATCTAGTTTTATTAACAATATATTCTACATGCAGAGTCCATTTCATTCTATAATCAAAATTTATGCCTAGATATTTAGTACTTTTAACTCTTTTTAAATTAATATTACTAATGTAAATATTAAAGTTAGAATTATTATTATTTGGTACACTATGACAATAATTTCCAAAAGTTATATATGTAGATTTTTCTATATTTAACGATCATTTATTTAAGGCTAGCCAATTAGATACAGATTGTAGTTCTTCATTCATGTATCATCAGAATATGATATTATATATTCTTTTAGCAAATCATTAACGTAAAGTATAAATAATAAATGTCCTAGTATATAGTTACTTGCGGTACACCAGTTGTCACATAATTATTATCACTTGAACCATTATTAATTTTAACTTTTTGTTGCCTATTATTTAGATAACTTTTCATGAGTTTATGCACATTACCTCTAATACCATAGTTAAACAGTTTATTTAATAGAATGGCATGATCTATAGTATCGAAGACTTTGGCTAAGTCTAAGAATGCAATAGCAACTGGCTTACTATTGTCTAGACTGTTGTAAATTGTACTTTTGATTTTACTCAAGGCATCCTTAGTGCCCCTATTTTTTATAAATCCAAATTGATTGTTCGAAAAAATGTAACAACTTTTAAAAAAGTTAAAAATCCGTTTATAAATTATTTTTTGAAATATTTTGGCTATGTTAGATATCAATGAAATAGGTCAATAGTTTTCTACATTAAGTTTATTTCCATCTGACGTGTGCGCGCTCACACACTTCGAAAGATTATTGTAATTCAAGTCGCCTCTTTCTAATGAATACTCAATGCGAACATACACGCAAACATCGACACTTGCGATTAGGACCCCCACCAAAAATCACGCGTTTTGACTCATAACACCGATTGGTCGTACGACACGCCTCGCGAAATCTCTCGCGCTTCTCGCGCTCGAGTAACTCTCTCGATCGCCCTCTTTCCTTTCCGAGACTCCGAACGGAATACACCGACGCTCCCAGGTTCTGGTCGAGACACACCGCGTGTAACGGAAGTTCGCATTGGCGTCCCAAGGAAGCTCGCGACCACGCTCATCCTTACCGGGACCGTGCTTTGAAGATACGGATATATCTTCGAGACTTCCAAAACACCAACTTCGTGTTGTGGTGTACGTTCCTCATCGTCACACTACAAACACTGGACACAACCCTAAGTCATACTACAACAAGAGATAGTTGTGTGCTTTACGTTTGAACCATTTCCCTTCCGCCCCTTGTTCACCTTCCTTTTAGAACATAATCCATCCACCTCCTTTGACCAACCCCTCTCAGGCTCAAGTCAAATTGGCGCTCAACGTGGGGCTCGAAACGCGCTTTTCGAAGGGTACACGGACGAGTATCCGGATCCACGCCATGAGTAAGTCATGCTACGTACGCCACAATTGAAGAATCGCAAGGGAGGAATGCAAAAAACACCATCGACTTCCGACAGTCGTAAAAAAGTCGGTGGCGCCCACCGAAATTCATCACGTATTACGAGAAGTCGAGGACGCGACCGTCTGCCGGAACCTTCGGTCCCAACTTCTGTAAATGCTTCCAGTTTACCGGAACTTGAAAAAAGAGACGACCTCGCAATTTGCTACCTATGTCGTCCACGTTACGACAAGAAAATCTACAACTGATGGAGCAGGCGAGCAACGGTGAAATAATCACAAACACCGACAGTGAAGAAATTCGTCCATCTCAAGAAACGCACGACGCGCCGTCGGCTGAAGCTCGCGCAATGGAAGAATTACGTAATATGTTGCGCGCGATCGCAATAGGAGCCCCTGAGTTTCCCGAATTCTCCGGCCGAGATCACGAAGATCCAGATGTGTTTATTCGTGAGTGCGTGGAAACTTTTACCGCGAATAATACAGACGCTAACACTCGAGTTCGTTTAGCCTCTCGTGCCCTTAAAGACGATGCCGCCCGTTGGTGGTCCGTTTATAAAAATTTTAATTTTAATTGGGACAGATTTTGTGAACTTTTACGTGCAAAATACGCGTTTCAAAGCGTTGTGATGAAACTGTCGACAAAGCTTTACGGACAGCACAAGGCGAAAAAGAAAGCACGAGTCTCTTCCTCGGACAACGTCACCTACTTGCTCGTCGACTCCTACCAGACGCCACAGAAGAACACCTGATTTCGGTGCTCATCGAATCGTTGCGCGGATCAATGCGCAAACTTCTACGCGCGTCACGATTCAAGACCGTCGAGGATCTCGTCGTGCACGCCTTACAAATCGAACAAGACGAAGCAGATGAAAGAAGCGCGCTTCGCCGTCATGGACTTAAAAAGATTGATTTATTATTTATTTTAAGCATCTGTATATTCATATTACTTGGTTGTATAATTTTATCACTTAATTGTTTACCTATGTTAGCAAAATAATTTTTCATAGTGTTAGCAATTTCTTTTCTCTTAGAAATCTTTATTTTTGAATTTATCATAAGTTACAGAAATAGGTTCTCGTTTCTTTTCTTTTTTACCTAATTTTTGATTGATTATGGACCACAAGTTTTTAGGCTTTTTGATAGCTTTCTCTACTTGTACGTTTTCAAATTTAAGTTTCGCCTCTTTAATTACTTTATTCAAAATTTTTTCATAGTTTTTTTAATCAGTTTTGTTTTGATGATTGTTTGTATCTTATTTCCAAATCCTATATAACATTTCTTTCTGATTGCATGAAATTACAATTGCCTTGGTTACCCATATATTTCTTGGTTCTGATTTATCTAATTCCTTATTTTTATTGTTAATTATGGTAGAGTCTTTAATACAATCCTTTATATTATTTATTACGACATTTATTGCTTGTCATGGATCCTCCATTGTAAATATTTCATTCCAGTTATAATTTTTAGCATTCTTATTAAGTTTATTGTATTAAATAAAAATTTTTCTTTTTTTATTATTTTTTATTCATATTTTTTAAATGATAATATCAACGGAAAATAGTCTGTTATAGAATGAATTAACTTGCAAGATTTCGTATTTACGTTTTTAGTTTTAATGAAAAAATTATCAATACATGATCCATCTATCAAAGAGTTGCCTGGTCTTGCAATTATTTGAACTCCTGGTATGTAACCTTTTTCAAGAAAACTGTTTAGAAATTCTTGACTAATATTGTCTATATTTAAAATATTAATGTTAAAATCTCCTATTAATATATGATTATTAACCTTTTTTTTAAGTTTAGAAATACTTTTACGTTCAATAACAATTCTGTTTTACTTATCTCATGAGATCTATACAACGAAGAGATTACAACATTTTTTAAATAATCAGCATTTATACAAGTATTTAGTATTTTTAGGTTTTCTATTTGAATTACATTTGTAGTCTCAGTTATATCATCAGCAATGTATTCAACAATTCCATCCGATTGGTTTATGTTACTATAATTGTAATAAATTTTATATCCTTTTAAATTAAAAAATCCATGACATTTTAAATTCCACATTTCTGTACAAATAATCATAAATGGTTTAATGGCAAGATTATTAATAAAAACTTCTAATTTATTGAAATTAGCATTTAAACTTCTTATATTAAAGTATAGAATATTTTCCTTGTTTTAATTAATAAATTTATTAAGATTACCTATATTGCTGAAAATGCTCTCCTTTATAATATTGTTACTATTTCAAATCAGCGACGGAGATATTGATATAAGTTTCACTATTGTAAAGGACTCCCTTCGGGGAGGTCTTCGTTCAAATATGTTGAGTGGAGGGTTTACGAGTGTGAAACATGTAATTATCTATTTGTTATTAGTATTAATTTTCTTTTGTTTGTTAATTAATTTTTTAATTTTTCTCTTTTGCTTTTTATTGAGATTTTGTAAAATATTATGTTTTTTAATTAGTGTTTTTGTGCGATGTGAGAGAGAAATATTGTACTCCAGGATGTGATCAACATCTCTGCGCTTTTATGTTGGTAAGATTGTGTGTGCGTTAGCTGTAATTATTATATTGAATTGTAATTCGCAGTTTTAAATTTAAGAGTGTTTTTTCGTTGTTTTGTTTTTATAGCCTTGAAAAGGGACGGTAAAAATACGTACGAAACGTCGGCAAAAACAAAATATATGGTTCGTAGAGATCAATAAAGCCTTTCTTTTATTAACAAATTCTGGACGAACGATAATTTCTCCCACCATCTATAATATATATACGTATTAAATCGTTAAACAAATCATTATTTTAAATGATAAAAGAAATATATGCTGTTAATATGTATTTCTAACATTATTATTATACAAAAAAATAATATAAATTTTGCTAATATAGAATATAATATAATTGTACGTTAAACTTAAATTTAATAATATAGTAGTTTGTAATGCATGTCACTTATAGACTATATTCGTTAATTATAAGAAAGCATTCCAAAGTCCCGTGGCTTATAGGGAATAAAGAAGCGTTCACTCGAAATCTAGCTAAGCCAGGCGGTGAGGAAGGAGCTCGGACTTCTCGTTATTGACATGCGCGCACACACAAACGCTATTACAGCAAATTTTCTAATTCTGTGTGATTCCTTTAAAATCTTTCCAGCTCCTTGAAAATCCTTCTAGCACCTTGGTAGTCCTTCTAGCTCTTTGGAAGTCCTTCTAGCTTCGTAGATGTAGTCTAGCTATGTATAACGCCGAGCTGTACCAAGTCCGTATATTCTTGTACTCGAGCTTCTACTAGTAAGCCGCACTTATAATAGATATTATAAACAAGGACAAATTCAACATTAATTTGAGTTTGATGTAAGGAACAGTTACCGCTTGTTTAGTTTTCAAGCTGTTCCTGTATACGTTATTAAACCTTTGAAGCATGGTGGTAACCACAATTACCACCTAAATTTATTCAGTTTTTAATCATTATTTCTCTTATTAATCGATTCAGGCCGGGTTTTTCGTGTTTTCCAGTTAGCTAAGATATCTAGGAACGTAAATCAAATGTTTATTTGGACGAAACACTGATTGTTTATGTTTTATAAATAAACAAATGATGAAAAGCGGCGCTTTTCCAGAAAAATTCATTTTTGACAGTATTTTTTTATATTTTTGGCCAAAATTTCGTATACAAGGGTTTTTGGGGTCGCTGAATCCGAATCTGATATCAGAATTGTGGAATTCAAGATGGTGGATGCAATATGGCGTACGCGATCTACTAAAATTATTGTAATCCAACCATTTTATTGCAAGTGCCTATCAGTCCTTGTCACGTTCCCACGGGTTATCTGCATCAATATGGTTATGGATAGAGTACAACTTGTCTTAGTACACTGAAATATAGTTAATTGTCAATTATTGAAAATTCTTCATAATACCCTTCGAATTCCAAATCTTGATTTATGAATGAAAGATCTGCTCTGAACCAGAGTATCTCATCAGTTCTTCATCCCTTCATAAATTGATAATTATATAATACCGTAATTTTGTATTTGTTGACACGAGATTGACTGTAGGATCTATCCCGTGGATAAACAACTTTATTTGCTTGGGTAACTTCTCATTATGCAATCGAGCATCTGCCTGTTTTCTTTCTCTTTGAAAAATTAAATATTTTGGCTTACACTCTAAGACTTTTTCGGAGATTGGGAATATGGGTAGAAAAAGAAGGCGAAGAGTTGAAATAGTCAACATCCCGAGTGATTCGGAATCCGTTGATGGGCTTGGCAAAGGACACCCACAGATAAACCTCTTGCTTCAGTAACTGATAGTTATTCAGATGATCAGACATCAGATGAAGAAGACACTGGACCATCTCAAGAAAATCAAGAATGAAAATCGATTAGTAGACCGAGATCCGATATTCCATTCACTAAAAGTTTTGGACCGAATATCCCTGAAAATATTACTGACTCTCCATCGAAGATCTTCTTACACCTCTTCTCTGATCATATCCTTGATCTCATTGTAGAACAAACGAATCTGTATATCGGTCAGAAACAATCAAAACAGAATCCCATTACAAAGGATGGGCTAAAGATATTTTTGGGGATAAATATACTCATGGGTGTGAAAAAGAGTACATGCCAGCCAAACCGATCAAACGTGGGTATAAAATTTAGACTCGAGCAGACGAATCTGGTTTCATCTGTGAATTTCAAATATATACCGGCAAATGTGAAACTAATGAGAAAGGACTAGGATCTAGAGTAGTAAAGGATCTCACACGAGAGCTAGTTGGTGGCAATCATCATGTGTATTTTGATAATTTCTTCACTAGGTGTGACCTCATGTTATCTTTGAAAGATGATCACATTTTTGCATGTGGTACAGTGAGGAAAATCGTAAAGGATTACCCAAAAGTGAGAAATTGGACAAAAAACACATGGATAAAATGGATGGATAAAAAGAACGTTTATTTTTTGTCAAACTGATATGATGATCCATCTGAAGTTACAGTGGTGAATCGCAGGCAAAAGGATGGATCTCTCATTCCAGTAAATAGTCCTGTACTGTGCTCAGACTACAATAAACACATGGGATACGTAGGCTACGCTGACCGGTTACTCTCTAGCTATAAAATTGATTGGAAGTCTCGGAGATGGTGGCTGAGATTATTTTGGCATTTCGTTGACGTCTCTGAGGTCAACTCATTCATTTTATACTCGAATCAAGGCCAAAATTGACATTGAAGAAATTCAGAGGAAAACCTCATGTACCAATCGAGAAGCGACGTTGTCAAGCAGCTCATATGCCTGCTTTCGTAAATAAATCGAGGAGATGTGCGCATTGTAATAGTAAAGCTGACCAGAGGAGAAACGGATGGATGTGCATCACCTGTAATGTTCCTTTATGTCTTCTGTCGACTAGAAACTGCTATCGAGCTTGGCATGAGTGATTTGTGAAGATTTTAGGAAATTTTTGAACATCTACGGGAATCTATTGTGAAAAAGAATAAATAATAATAAAAGAAAAATAATAAAAAAAAAAAAATAATAATACAAAAAATAATACAAAAAAAAATAAAAAAAAATAATAAAAAAAATAATACAAAAAAAAATTAAAAAAAAAAATAAAAAAAAAATAAAAAAAATAATAAAAAAAAAATAAAAAAAATAAAAAAAATTATAAAAATATAATAAAAAAAAAAATTAAAAAAAATGGAGCTAGATCACATCACGTCCTCGTCGTTAGCTCTGGGTTATGCTGAGAATGGGAAAATTTTACTATATTTAGCTGACATTATACTTGACGTTCAGAATCCATTATCTTCAGTAACGGATTTTGACATTTGGATATCAAATTCGTTATTAGCAACCCTGAAAACCACTGTATACAAGGTTTCATGGGTATACAATCCGAAATAGGAAAACTGGCTATCCGCCATTTTGAATTCGCCATCTTGGATGCGGAATTTTGACATTTAGATATCAAATTCATTATCAGCGACCTCGAAAACCCTAGGATACGAAGTTCCGTGAGGATATCATCAATAGAAAAAATGTGTACCTCAGAGGGTTAATGCCGAGCTTCCAGAATGGCATGTTGATTATAAAGTGCGAGAAAGAGAGAAGTTGCACTATACACACAGTATACGCGCGTCGGATCGGCCCAGTCAAGCGGACGAGATGCGACTGTTGTGTCAAGCGCATGTGCGCCGACTTGCTGATCGACTCAACACGACGAACTCGGTGATTCCGAGTCGAGCCGTCGGGAGATACGTTGTGAACCGTGATTATTATTACCGAGAGTAGTTAATTTTTATTAATTGTTTTTCGAGCTTCCTAAGGTAAGAATTTCTAACTTCCTTCTCTGTTTTGCCAGCTTCCCGTGTAGCTGTGGGGTTGTGCGTGTGTCTGCGGTAATCGCGATTGTAGTATAAATAATTTTGCCGCGTGAACGCGGCCATGACAATTTTACGTTTCAACATGTATTAATTTTATTATAATTAAAGAATCCAGCTTATGTTAAAAGTGTTGTTTTATTCATGTTTGGGAGCCGTTCACCCTGATCCCCAGTGAACGTGTTTTAATATATATATATATATATATATATGGGTGGTTCTCTGTAACATCGAAGATGAAAAAAATTAATATTGCTATAACTGTGGGAATATGTTTTAGAGGTATCCAGTAGTTCTCCTGAATTTTTTCAGATTTTTTCTGGGCCATTATTTTAAGTTACAGAGAGTCAAAGTTGACATTTTAGCACTTTTTTGCATTATATGCCCATTTTCATGAATTTTTAGCTCCCAGGGGATGCATTTTTCACTAAAAACATAAGTAAGACTTTTTTTGTAAAATTTTCCGAACTTTTCATTAAAAATACTTTTAAAGACATAAATGTATGCTGTCACACTCTTGTAAGCCATTTAAACCTTAAATAGTGAAAATCAGCAATTCTGCTCCGGACTCTGGTAACCCAATACTGTCTAAAAGATGTCTTTTTATAGTCAGAAACTGCCTAAAAATTTCGAGAGTGGGTCTAAATCATTAAGATCACTTATGGTCAAAATATCCGGGAAAAGTGCCCGAAATATTAATAGAAATGTATATTTGTTGCCTTATAACGATGAATCTATTAGCATGATCATTGCAAAAAAATTTGTGCACTTACCTTGAAGTGGTAAAAAAGTATATTCACTTGTTTCACTATCCATCTAATCCCCTGTAAGCTGCTAAAAATACAAATATTATTATACAAATGTAAAAAATTAATTTTTAAACATTTATAATGCTGAATTTTTAGTTTTACATCCCTTACAAGAATTATAATACTAATCTGAAGGATTACTATAAATATATAAACATCATTATTACAATAACTGAATATACGTATTTAATACAAAAGATATATAAATAAATCGGATATATAATTATAATGAATAATATGATAACGTGACAGTGACAAGTTTGTGAAATCTAAACAATGTATTGCTGAATAATAATAATAATAATGTTGATACTTTTATAGTAATCCTTCAGATTAGTATTATAATTCTTGTAAGGGATGTAAAACTAAAAATCCAGCATTATAAATGTTTAAAAAATAATTTTTTATAATTTTATAATAATATTTGTATTTTTAGCAGCTTACAGGGGATTAGATGGATACTGAAACAAGTGGAGATACTTTTCTACCATTCCAACGTAAGTGTATAAATTTTTTTGCAATGATCATGCTACTAGATTCATCGTTATAAGGCAACAAATATACATTTTTATTAATATTTCGGGCACTTTTCCCGGATATTTTGACCATAAGTAATCTTAATGATTTAGACCCACTCTGGAAATTTTTAGGCAGTTTCTGACTATAAAAAGACATCTTTTAGACAGTATTAGGTTACCAGAGTCCGGAGCAGAATTGCTGATTTTCACTATTTAAGGTTTAAATGGCTTACAAGATTGTGACAGCATACATTTATGTCTTTAAAAGTATTTTTAATGAAAAGTTCGGAAAATTTTACAAAAAAAATCATACTTATGTTTTTAGTGAAAAATGCATCCCTTGGGAGCTAAAAATTCATGAAAATGGGCATATAATGCAAAAAAGTGCTAAAATGTCAACTTTGACTCTCTGTAACTTGAAATAATGGCCCAGAAGAAATCTGAAAAAATTCAGGAGAACTATTGGATACTTCTAAAACATATTCCCACAGTTATAGCAATATTAATTTTTAAACATTTATAATGCTGAATTTTTAGTTTTACATCCCTTACAAGAATTATAATACTAATCTGAAGGATTACTAAATATATAAACATCATTATTACAATAACTGAATATACGTATTTAATACAAAAGATATATAAATAAATCGGATATATAATTATAATGAATAATATGATAACGTGACAGTGACAAGTTTGTGAAATCTAAACAATGTATTGCTGAATAATAATAATAATAATGTTGATACTTTTATAGTAATCCTTCAGATTAGTATTATAATTCTTGTAAGGGATGTAAAACTAAAAATCCAGCATTATAAATGTTTAAAAAATAATTTTTTATAATTTTATAATAATATTTGTATTTTTAGCAGCTTACAGGGGATTAGATGGATACTGAAACAAGTGGAGATACTTTTCTACCATTCCAACGTAAGTGTATAAATTTTTTTGCAATGATCATGCTACTAGATTCATCGTTATAAGGCAACAAATATACATTTTTATTAATATTTCGGGCACTTTTCCCGGATATTTTGACCATAAGTAATCTTAATGATTTAGACCCACTCTGGAAATTTTTAGGCAGTTTCTGACTATAAAAAGACATCTTTTAGACAGTATTAGGTTACCAGAGTCCGGAGCAGAATTGCTGATTTTCACTATTTAAGGTTTAAATGGCTTACAAGATTGTGACAGCATACATTTATGTCTTTAAAAGTATTTTTAATGAAAAGTTCGGAAAATTTTACAAAAAAAATCATACTTATGTTTTTAGTGAAAAATGCATCCCTTGGGAGCTAAAAATTCATGAAAATGGGCATATAATGCAAAAAAGTGCTAAAATGTCAACTTTGACTCTCTGTAACTTGAAATAATGGCCCAGAAGAAATCTGAAAAAATTCAGGAGAACTATTGGATACTTCTAAAACATATTCCCACAGTTATAGCAATATTAATTTTTTTCATCTTCGATGTCACAGAGAACCACCCATATATATTGTAACGGTGTGCTTGCCCGGGGAAAACTTACTGAGTCGTTCGTCTTATATACCTTTAGTTCGTGGCGAACGAATTTATCTAGTTTCGCCGACTAGATATCGCACACTTAATGACTCAAGACAAACTATATGTATATGTAAGTTGTTTACAAAAATCTTCCCGCGCAGCGGCTGACTCGAAGGGAAACGGAGGAATGAAATTATAATACGTCGGTTGGAAAAAAATATAAATCAACACGGGTTGAACTAAATTAACAATTAATAGATTTATTTAGTAAAAACAAATGATTGAAAACAATAACATTTATCAGTATGGTCGAGGTCAAAACGCACGGAGATTGAGTCGAAAACACCGACTCAACGCGAGAGGAGAAAGGGGTACGCGAACTAACTAACTTAATATTATTCGTACGATCGCATTAAATAAAACAGATAATAATTATTCGCGCGGAAGTGGTACCACTTACTTTTATTTATCTTCCTCGGACCTCGAATACCGGAAAAGAACAACTCATCTCTCCTATCGTCTCTTTCCCGTTCAAAAGGAAAAATGTCGGTGGGAGAATATCTCGACCACCGATCACTTTCTTTCGTGTGCGTGTATAACACCACGGCACCTGAATACACCGTAAAACAAAAGTCACCCACGGTATGACGCACGAGTAGTACAACCGGCAGAACTCCACGGAAAACTTGCGGATAAAAAAAAATACAATTAAACCGGTATGTCTCGTCTCACGTGTCGTCGCGATCTTGTCTCCCTATCGAGTTGTCGTGCGCGCACGACTCTCCCCCCAATTCCTTCTCTCGTTGCGCGGATATCAGCCGTTCGCGCCGTCGGCTATGCCTATATCTATTTATAGCATTCGTCTCTACCTACCTGATTCGTATAATGTTAAGTGAGTACATCACTTACCATTACATCCCCCTGCCAGATTCCGCATACTGGGTATGTGGTATCTGTACCAGAAATACGAATAAAGGATAGGATATAACGACTCGGGTATGACAAAGAATGAACTCACTCAAAGGAACTACATCGGGAGTATATAAAAAAAACTATATTTCACTATCTTACATATTTATATATTTACAATGAGGTACCGCTACACATCTACCCCTGTTTTTTATGCTGATTCTCGCGGTACCTCTCCTTCTTCTGCCGCCGGATCTCCTTGTGCTTCGACCTCCTCGGACAGTCCTCCGGATCGAGGACCCCCCACTCCCTACATATGGAGCATTTCGGCTCAGACCCTCTCTTCGGTCCTGGAGTTCTACCCTCCAAATTAGCCTGAGCCCGCTCTTCCTCTTCACGAGCTCTGGCTAACCGGCGTTGGGCCTCCTTGACCCTTTACTCGAGCCTAAGCCGATCCTCGTGGGCCCTCCGAGCGGCTTCTTCGCGCCTCTGCCGTTCCTTGGCACGAGCGGCTTCCGCCTCTCTTTCTCTCCGATCCGCCCTCATGGCCGACACCGCTTGGCGCTCCGCCTTGCGGTGCTCAATCATGGCCTCCCAGGGATCAGTTTTATCGGAGGCTTCGGGGAACTTCGCCTTGAATTCATCGAACAAGGCGAAGGCGTGTTTTTTGGCAATTGACGTGGCCTTAAAGGACTCACGGGCCTTGGTCAACGCCTCCAACACGGTGCACCACGCCTCTTCCCCGTTCTCCGATAGATCCTGTGGGGTCGGACCGGATCGAGACGTCGAAGCCTCGCTCGGATCCGGAGTACTCCTTCCCGGGCGCCGAAGAGGAGTGTACTCCTCTGAATCTCCCGGGAGTTGGTTGGGGAGCCGGACCTCCGGCTCCCTGGGCTGTTGTTCAGCCCTGAACCTTGGCGGCGGTGGACCTGCGGGGATCGGGCCTGTAGCCTGGGGTAGTTCCGGCTCGACTACCAGGCCGCTGGATGGATGAACGGGTATTCCATCCGGACCATCCTCCACTATCATTACCGCGTCTCGGTCCGCCTGCCTCCGCCGTCGCTCCTCCTCCTCGTCTCTCACGGCCTGGTCCACGGCGGTGGTTATGCCATGGAGGAGCTCCAGCGTCTGTGGCTCATTTATGCCACTCTTGATGAGGCGGGCCACCAACAGCTCCAGCTGTTCGCTGTCGAACTGGATCAGCATCTAAACAAACAGATACCAATTGTCAGGGTCATTCCAATCTCAGAGTAAATTCCATTAGCCTAACCTAACTAACTAACGCTTTGTCATACCCCGTGGTCGACCTCTACCACGTTTAACTTGTCCACGGTGACTTACATTAGAGACAACATTCGCTCGGTTTCGCGGTATCGCAACGACTTTAGCATGTTTGCGCGGCCTACCTCTACTTCGTTTAATAGGGGGTGCGTTCTCGGTCGGATTACCGTTATGTTCCTCGCATGGAACTTCGCTCGCTCGCGTCTCGTCGTTCGAGACGTCTTCGCTCGCAGAAACTGTATTATCAGGTTCCTCCTCCAGCGTAGGTTGACCGATCTCGATGTCGTCTACTTCTCCGTACTCATCCCCGTGATCTTCGGATAAGTACGGTTTGAGATACTGTACATGTCATTTCTCTTCATTACCTCGGGCATCTTGTATTTTGACGGTGTTCGAACCGTAGCTATAAACTACCAAATATGGGCCAACGTATTTCGGGGATGACTTGGCCGAAATACCTTGAGCACTGGATGAAAGGACTCGATTCTTCTTCCACACTAGGTTTCCAACTTCAAAAGATGCAGCTCTTCGCCCGGCATTGTAGTAATTGGCCGATGCTTTCTTGTAAAGCTCAGGTAATCTTGACAGCCGATCACTCCACTCAAGCAAACGTTGGTATTCCACACGTTGCTGAACCAGCTCGTCTTGCGCTCTACGAGCTGTACCGGGTGGCTCGGGTTGCCGGCCATAGTTTAACATGGCCGGGCTCCATCCTGTCGAGCTTTGTATCGCTGTATTTAGAGCGAATACTAAGTCGGGGAGTTTCTCATCCCATGTGTTGTGCTTTTCTGTGATATAGGACGCGATCATTGTCTTCAACGTCCTATTAGCACGTTCAACAGGATTAGCCTGAGCATGGTAAGGAGGAATCGTCGTATGGAAAATCCCTCGTTCCACTAGGTAGTCATCCACGAGTTTATTCTTAAACTCAGTTCCGTTGTCGGACAGAAACACCTCTGGGGTACCATAACGTGTGATGACTCGCTCATGCAACTCTTTTACGATGGTCCTAGCATTAGCTTTCCGAATCGGGACCGCCTCGATCCAGCGCGTAAACAAATCCTGAAAGACCAAGATGTATTCGTAACCATGTTTCGACCGCGGAAGTGGGCCAGTGACGTCACCTGCTACAACTTGCCATGGTTTCTCTATCACGCGTCTACCCATCAAACCCATGGGTGGACGTTGCTCCACTTTACACTGTTGGCAGACCTGACATTTGCGTACATATTCTCCGACTTCGGCGTAGTACCGTGGCCAATAATACATTTTAGCCACTCTAGCAAATGTCTTCTCCCTACCTAAGTGTCCAGCAGTCGGATCATCATGACACTCACGGAGTATGGCTTGCCTATGCTCCTCTGGTACAACCAGTTTCCAAGCGTCATGGTCCTCCATCACGTCGTCTAACTCGTTATCGACGCGATACGAATACAAATTGCTACCTGTTATCTTCCATTCCGGAAAATCTCTAGGTCGCTCTGATACGTCTTTCAGCCATGAGAGGTACCAAGGATCTTTTGTAGTCTGGCTCCAAGAAACTGAAGCGATGGCCGGCTCGTCTTCCTCGTACATGCGAGAAAGTGCATCAGGAACATAATTTAGAGCTCCCTTCCTATACTCAATTGTAAAATTATGAGATTGGAGTTCCAATGCCCATCTTGCGAGCCGACTCGTTGGATTGTGTATATTGCACAGCCAACGGAGACTACCATGATCAGTTATAACTTTAAACTGGTAACCCTCAATATACTGTCGAAATTTTCTAATTGCCCATACTACGGCCAAAGATTCCCGTTCTGAGACGCTATAGTTACGTTCTGCTGGTGAGAGTACTCTACTGGCAAACTCCAGGACTCTCTCTACTCCGTCAACGGCTCCGCGATCGTAGCGTAGTCGGGTATAAACCGTCGGTACCAAGATGCCATCCCGAGGAATCGTCTCAGCTGCTTGAGATTTCGGGAGCCGAATATTTTTGAATCGGCTCCGTCTTGGCTGGATCAGGTCTTATCCCATCACGATTGACTCGTACACCCAAATATCTTACTTCGGGTTGACAGAAAACACATTTCTCTCGGTTTACCGATAAACCGGCTTCAGTTAAACGAGGTCAACACCTCCTTTAGCAACAGTTTGTGCTCTTCGAAGGTTTCCGTCACGACAATGATATCGTCGAGATAAGAGTAAGCATTCGGTTCGAGAGCAGGTCCAATCACCTGGTCTATCATACGTTGGAACGTCGCGCCAGCATTGCCAACCCAAAGGGCATACGAGTAAACTGGAACAAACCCATTCCAGGCACCGTAAATGCTGTAATTGAGCGCGATTCCATTTGTAGTGGTATTTGGTGATAGGCGCAGTTCATATCTATCGTTTCTACTCCGTCAACGACCTGTGTTAATACTGCACCGATACCGGTGTCACTGGCGTCTGTTTGAATGGTATACTCGCCATTCTCATCAGAAGTCTGTAGAACGGGTGCAGTCATCAGCAGTGCTTTGAGTCGCTGAAATGCACCTTCTTGTTCTTGGAGCCATTCATATTTTTGGTCTTTCTTCGTAAGACGCGTTAAAGGCTCCGCGATCGTAGCGTAGTCGGGTATAAACCGTCGGTACCAAGATGCCATCCCGAGGAATCGTCTCAGCTGCTTGAGATTTCGGGGAGCCGAATATTTTTGAATCGGCTCCGTCTTGGCTGGATCAGGTCTTATCCCATCACGATTGACTCGTACACCCAAATATCTTACTTCGGGTTGACAGAAAACACATTTCTCTCGGTTTACCGATAAACCGGCTTCAGTTAAACGAGTCAACACCTCCTTTAGCAACAGTTTGTGCTCTTCGAAGGTTTCCGTCACGACAATGATATCGTCGAGATAAGAGTAAGCATTCGGTTCGAGAGCAGGTCCAATCACCTGGTCTATCATACGTTGGAACGTCGCGCCAGCATTTGCCAACCCAAAGGGCATACGAGTAAACTGGAACAAACCCATTCCAGGCACCGTAAATGCTGTAATTGAGCGCGATTCCATTTGTAGTGGTATTTGGTGATAGGCGCAGTTCATATCTATCGTAGATATATATCGGGCTCTTTTGAGTTTGCGTAAAATATCCTGCATAAACGGCAAAGGATACGCATCAGGTTTGGTCAAAGCGTTGACCTTCCTGAAATCAATGCAAAAACGCCTTGCATTTTCGCCCTTCTTAGCCATCACCACTGGACTGGACCAACCACTACTAGACGGTTCTATAACGCCTGTCTCAAGCATCTCTCGAACTTGTCGATGCATCTCCTCCCGAATCTTGTCGGAGACGGGATAATACCTTTGTTTGATCGGCCGCGCCGAACCGACGTCGATAACATGTTCAACATCGTATGATCGGCCGATCTTTGGCAAAGTACTGGACAGCACTTGATCCAGAAGTTCACGCAGTTGTCGGCGCTCATCTTCTGTCGCGTCGGCCACACCCGCTGACGATAGCGAAGCGTATCCACTTTCAATACTCGCCACTTCCAGCTGTAATAACTGAGATGACCCTTTGAAGTATAAACAGTCGGAGTCTGGGTCTAGAACTGCTCGGAATGCTCGAATGAAATTCACTCCTAAATAGCATTCCGCATCTAAATTTGGCATAATTGCGACCCGTATATCTCGCGTGTCTTTACCGATGGTAAAAGGTAGCATAACATGTCCACACAACTGGTGTGTGCTACCATCCGCAAGCTTAGCACTACCTGCTTGCTTATCGAGAATGGATCTGCCAAGAGCGGTTGCCAACTGCAAACCGTTCAAACCCATGACCGTTGTTGATGCACCTGGATCAAACAACGCTCGGATCCGGTATCCACCGATATCGATTTGACACCACCAGCGCGTCTCATCTTCTGGACTATAAACTCGCTGGTTTGGTTTCGGAGTAATTTTTAAAATTTTACTCGTGACCGGATCCGTCCTAACTTCTCTGGGATCACTTATCGTCAGATCTTCTTGACGCATCTCTGCAGCTTGACTGCCTCGAGATTCGAGGATTACGACCGCTTTTCCGGGGACTCCCTCAACCTCGGGATCAGCGGCTGTCCCCTCTAGCCGCTTCCCCGCGCGTTTTTTGCACAATCAGGACACGTCCTAATTGTATAGCCCAGTTTGCCACATATATTGCAAGCTACAGGCTTGGGGACAACCTCCTTTCGCTTTTCCTTATCACCGGCATTCAACTTCTCGTCGTTTCTTGACGTATGGCCACTCGATGACTGTCGGTCAGGACTCTTGCGATTACCCTTCCTCTGTCCCCATTTGAACCGAGGAGGTGATCTGTGGGTCTTCTTGCTTTGAGAGACATCTACCTTGCCTCTCACCCCAGCTGTATGGCAACTCGTCCTAACGGAGACTAGCGTCTCCTCGAGGATTTTGGTGAACCGTTCCAAAAGATCTGTTTGAGCCGGTTCACTCGTTTCCTTGGCTACGCTTGCTACCTTTGGCTTAGCGTTCGGCCGCTTCTTATTCCGCGACTTATATGCTAACTCAGGTAGCATCAAGTCTTCTTCTGCGGGAGGCGGCCGATATAATTTTTCTCGTTCGAGTGTTTGCTCAGCGTCCAACGCCAATTGCAAAAAACCCTCAATCGACCGAGCTTCAACTCTCTTAAATAAACGTTGGAGTTGAGGTAGCATATTGCGGTACAGGTGATCTAACTGGCTCCGCTCATCCGGAATCGGCTTGAGCTTACGCATGATCGCAATCGAGCAGGTAATATAATCCCTTACCGGCTCATCTTCGCCTTGCGTGCGAGCGTTAGACACCTCGATGAGCCGTTGTTGATAACTCTGGCCCATTCCGTACCACATCTTGGCGTATCTCACAAAATCTTGCCATGAGTGCCATCTGTCCTTCCCATTCCGATACCACGTATCTGCGTTATCGGTGAGAAGTTCCGACAAGGACGGTAACACCTCGTCCTCGCTGAGGTTGTCGAGTATCCTACAATCTTCTACTCGCGCAAGAAATGCTTCAATACTCTGGCTTTTGTCTCCAGAGAATCGAACTCCCCACTTACGAACAATTGCGCCGACATCGCGCACTGTCCCGCCCGATCTAGTTGTAGACTGGCCGGTTACGTTCGAGTCCATCCGACTAGGGTAGGCAGAGCTAGAATATGGAGGCTGACCTTGTCTCCATATCTCGCCCCTCCCCAAAGCTCCTCTAGCAGGTGCTTGAGGTGCTTGATAACCCTCGCACTCTGCCTGCACTTGTCGTGGTCTTTCGTCCGTATCGTCCAGTGTGTGACACGTATACGTGTCCTGGAATCGGACATGTTGATTCGGCTCTCTATTTCTGTTGGTACTCGCCCTCTGCGTACTGTCGCGGGCGTAGAAGTCCAATCTCAGAGCACTCACTTGATCCTCCAAATCTTTTATCCGTGCTGTCATGACGGCCTGTTGTTTCAACTGCAACGTCAACATCGCAGCGAATGTCTCCGGTATTTCAAACTGTGCTCCGCCTGTAGACACTAACGTGATCCATTCCTCTTTGTTAGCTTCTTGGCTGGAGACCTCGGATTGCTGATCCTCCGTATGCTGATCTACCTCAGCATCTACGTCTGTCTCTTGCCTTTCTATGTCTGGAACGTCCAGCGCAAGAGTCTGTTGTAAAACTTCTACAACATTTGGATCAGAATCCGGATCAGGTAGTGCCGGATTCTGGGCGAACATAGCCTCAAACCAATCCGACCTCCGCCTATTTCGCCTTTCGCGATCTGCCAACAGATTTGTTTCTTCAGCGAAATCCTGAGCCGTATAATTACCCATTAACCACCGTTGGAGACGCTAGGCTCTTTTATAATTTGGGCCGTCAACCCGCATCTCCAACGACTCGAGGTGAGCCTTGATCTGTTCACCGGATTGAGTATCAATCCAGTTGTCAATCTGGTTAGTCATCGATTCTGCCATACTAACTTAAAATTATCGCCGATTTCTTAACAAAAAAAAATAAAGAAAAATCGCTTCCGCAGGTACTTGTGCAAGGTCCTGTTATTCAACACTAGGTGGCGTTAAACTACTAAATTATTGGGCCACTGTGTTGAAGATTGTGATCTTTTCCCTTTTAAACAAACACCTTACGCTCACCAATTTGAAACTTGCTTGTGATAAAAAAATTTTATAATTTTGACAACTATTTCACAAAATAAATTAAATTTCACTTTCGATTTAAATTTGTTATATGCGTTTCAGTTTAATTTATTTTAAAATACTGTACCCGATCTACAACAAAACCAAAAAAAAACTTTTGTACAATAATAAATCAAACGAAGTAATAAACAAATAAAAAAAATTTTAATCCGATAAAATGAGGAAGAAAACGGATTATCCTCGGCTCTCGGTCACCAGCGCACGCAAATATACTTAAAATTAAATAAATTCGTCAACGATTACAAATAAATTAATAAATTATCAACAAATAATTAACAAATAAATATATTCCTACCTAACTATATAGAATATCTGACGCAGTGACCTCTTACAATCGCGTATTACATAAAAAAAAATAAATACAATTTTTATTATGACGCGAGAGCCGATACGCGTAGTCAAAATTATAACAAAAGCAAATTCCAAAAATCACACCCTTGCACAGGTATTAACAATTTTTATTAAGTCGCAAAAATTATTTCGCCAATTTTTCGACTAACCTATACGTAGGCAGAGCTAGAATATGGAGGCTGACCTTGTCTCCATATCTCGCCCCTCCCCAAAGCTCCTCTAGCAGGTGCTTGAGGTGCTTGATAACCCTCGCACTCTGCCTGCACTTGTCGTGGTCTTTCGTCCGTATCGTCCAGTGTGTGACACGTATACGTGTCCTGGAATCGGACATGTTGATTCGGCTCTCTATTTCTGTTGGTACTCGCCCTCTGCGTACTGTCGCGGGCGTAGAAGTCCAATCTCAGAGCACTCACTTGATCCTCCAAATCTTTTATCCGTGCTGTCATGACGGCCTGTTGTTTCAACTGCAACGTCAACATCGCAGCGAATGTCTCCGGTATTTCAAACTGTGCTCCGCCTGTAGACACTAACGTGATCCATTCCTCTTTGTTAGCTTCTTGGCTGGAGACCTCGGATTGCTGATCCTCCGTATGCTGATCTACCTCAGCATCTACGTCTGTCTCTTGCCTTTCTATGTCTGGAACGTCCAGCGCAAGAGTCTGTTGTAAAACTTCTACAACATTTGGATCAGAATCCGGATCAGGTAGTGCCGGATTCTGGGCGAACATAGCCTCAAACCAATCCGACCTCCGCCTATTTCGCCTTTCGCGATCTGCCAACAGATTTGTTTCTTCAGCGAAATCCTGAGCCGTATAATTACCCATTAACCACCGTTGGAGACGCTAGGCTCTTTTATAATTTGGGCCGTCAACCCGCATCTCCAACGACTCGAGGTGAGCCTTGATCTGTTCACCGGATTGAGTATCAATCCAGTTGTCAATCTGGTTAGTCATCGATTCTGCCATACTAACTTAAAATTATCGCCGATTTCTTAACAAAAAAAATAAAGAAAAATCGCTTCCGCAGGTACTTGTGCAAGGTCCTGTTATTCAACACTAGGTGGCGTTAAACTACTAAATTATTGGGCCACTGTGTTGAAGATTGTGATCTTTTCCCTTTTAAACAAACACCTTACGCTCACCAATTTGAAACTTGCTTGTGATAAAAAAATTTTATAATTTTGACAACTATTTCACAAAATAAATTAAATTTCACTTTCGATTTAAATTTGTTATATGCGTTTCAGTTTAATTTATTTTAAAATACTGTACCCGATCTACAACAAAACCAAAAAAAACTTTTGTACAATAAATAAATCAAACGAAGTAATAAACAAATAAAAAAAATTTTAATCCGATAAAATGAGGAAGAAAACGGATTATCCTCGGCTCTCGGTCACCAGCGCACGCAAATATACTTAAAATTAAATAAATTCGTCAACGAATTAACAAATAAATTAATAAATTATCAACAAATAAATTAACAAATAAATATATTCCTACCTAACTATATAGAATATCTGACGCAGTGACCTCTTACAATCGCGTATTACATAAAAAAAAATAAATACAATTTTTATTATGACGCGAGAGCCGATACGCGTAGTCAAAATTATAACAAAAGCAAATTCCAAAAATCACACCCTTGCACAGGTATTAACAATTTTTATTAAGTCGCAAAAATTATTTTCGCCAATTTTTCGACTAACCTATACGGAATCAGGGACACGTGTTATTAAATCGCGGACCTCAAACCATTCTATCTCATATAAATAAATAAATCTGAAATTATAATAATTTACGTGTGTCAATAATTATCTAAAAAAAATTTTATTACTGTCGACTTCGGATTTCTTCCTGATAAAAACAAAAAAAACGAAGAAAATCCGATAAAGTTATCTAAATTATTGTCAAACACAATAATTTATTAATTGAAATTAATTGCAATTCAATTAATTCAATTGTCGACAATAATCAATACATTATTCCACGTAACTAACGTATTAATCCTTAAACACACGTAAATCAACCGAGCATATGTTCAAACAATTCAATTCCGGTCCGTTCTTATTCCCTTGTCGCGCGCCGTGTACGCGCAATCAGCTATCCTAACGTCTAGGGACTTTTTCCTTCACTTAGTTGGGCGCCATGTAACGGTGTGCTTGCCCGGGGAAAACTTACTGAGTCGTTCGTCTTATATACCTTTAGTTCGTGGCGAACGAATTTATCTAGTTTCGCCGACTAGATATCGCACACTTAATGACTCAAGACAAACTATATGTATATGTAAGTTGTTTACAAAAATCTTCCCGCGCAGCGGCTGCGGTTACCTGTCCGCACACTTGCCGTTAAAGTTGTATGGAAATCGAATTACGATTTCCAACAACAGCAGGTAAAAATGATGATATTCTTTCCTAAAATGGACCGCGGAAAGAAAATTAAAAGTGAGTCCGCGAGAATTCGTATCTTACAATACGACTCGAAGGGAAACGGAGGAATGAAATTATAATACGTCGGTTGGAAAAAAATATAAATCAACACGGGTTGAACTAAATTAACAATTAATAGATTTATTTAGTAAAAACAAATGATTGAAAACAATAACATTTATCAGTATGGTCGAGGTCAAAACGCACGGAGATTGAGTCGAAAACACCGACTCAACGCGAGAGGAGAAAGGGGTACGCGAACTAACTAACTTAATATTATTCGTACGATCGCATTAAATAAAACAGATAATAATTATTCGCGCGGAAGTGGTACCACTTACTTTTATTTATCTTCCTCGGACCTCGAATACCGGAAAAGAACAACTCATCTCTCCTATCGTCTCTTTCCCGTTCAAAAGGAAAAATGTCGGTGGGAGAATATCTCGACCACCGATCACTTTCTTTCGTGTGCGTGTATAACACCACGGCACCTGAATACACCGTAAAACAAAAGTCACCCACGGTATGACGCACGAGTAGTACAACCGGCAGAACTCCACGGAAAACTTGCGGATAAAAAAAAATACAATTAAACCGGTATGTCTCGTCTCACGTGTCGTCGCGATCTTGTCTCCCTATCGAGTTGTCGTGCGCGCACGACTCTCCCCCCAATTCCTTCTCTCGTTGCGCGGATATCAGCCGTTCGCGCCGTCGGCTATGCCTATATCTATTTATAGCATTCGTCTCTACCTACCTGATTCGTATAATGTTAAGTGAGTACATCACTTACCATTACAATATATAAAGGTAATGCCAATAATAACCATAAATAACCATAAAAAAAATAACCATATTTGATTGTAATTTATGGTTAATATATAATCAATTTAATCTAATTATGTATATGTATATTTATATTTGACACTAACAATTATACAATAAAATATTCTAACATTCTAAAATTGAAAGTAATAAGTAACCTTTAAAAAAAAAAAAAAATAACTTGATGCAAAGCAACTATATGTTTGTATATTATTCACATATATATATTTACAATTTGTAATATATAAACATATATTTTTAATAAAATACAGCTTTACTATATATTAAAACAATGTATAATATTATTTATGCAAATACAAGAAAAATCCTTAGAATATAGTAATTTATAATTGTTCAATAATTAAAGAGATAAAGATTACTATAACTATTTAAATATTTATATAATTATTATTTTAAGACATGCATCAAAATATTATTTTTAATCATTATAAATAATTACTTATTATTATCTATTTATATAGAAACAAACTTGTATTAATATTTAGTAAATAAAACGAGTGGAAAGTTTTGAACTAGGCAAAAAGGAAGGAGGAAAAATTTGATCAGGCATCTGTTTTCTTTCAATTGATTTTATGACTTAAAGATGTGTACGTCGCCTTACTTGGATTTTCCCACAAAACTGTTCACTCGTATACTATGATTTCTTATTGAGTTTACAATTAAGAACTCCTATATATATATATATACAAGTACTATATGTAACACCCGGCGCCTTGTGCGGTTGCTAGGTATTGAAAAAAATGCATAGCAATCGAAATAATATCATGTCTTAATTCCTTTAACATTCATCGCTCATTCAAATAATCAAATATACTTATAATTGAAAGAAATTCTTTTTATTATTATATGCTGAATCCTTCTTCTTTTGCTTGAGGTGAAAGTTCCATGTTGGTTGATTTGTTGATATTATCTTCTGGTTTTCTGCTTGCATGGATTAAACAGTAAGCGAGAGAACTCCAAACTGTTCCTAACAAATGGATACACCAACCATAGACTTGGTGTAACAAATATCCGTTGATGAACATGTTACTTACCATTTTCAATGCATGAAGAATTATTAGTGTAGCTATTATGTCTGCACTAGCTGTACCAAATGTAATAAATTTGCCCCAAATTCGTCCCCAAGTTGGTTCTACAATCTTTTCTATAGATTCATCATTAAGTTATTTACTAGTAGTTCCCTCTTGATCTAAAATCGGGTGTCCTTGCATTTTCCTTGCTACATCATTTAATAATGCAGATTTTTCGACTGGAAACATAATATGATTTCTTAATTAATTAAGATCATTTTCAGTGTAAATACCACTTACAGCTAACGATGAAGGATTCCCAAGTAGATTTTGTCAATGGTTTGATGGTAATGGGACTATGGGCTTCGGTTACTATTTGATAAGATGGTAGTAGCTTATTACAAAATACTCTGGTTCCTTTTTAATTAATTTTTTTTTTAAATGAAACTTGTAATTCTGCATAACAGCCAGTATCTTCTTTTATTTTTCTTCAACAGGAATACACTTAATTACATGAACAACTTCTCCTTTAGTAACTGCCATATATCCTGGTGCCTTCATTAAATTATAGGCAAATTGATCAGGGGCTTGAGTAGCGATAACTAAAGAATTTTTACGGGTTTGTCGTTGTAAATCACATTTTTGTATTAAAACATCGCGATAGAGTTGTTTAATCTGAGTTTTTAAATGTTTCTTAACATAAACAAATTTAGAATTAACACAAGCAAAAATATCTAGAATATTAACACTTTTAGTTGTACGACTAGCAAATGATTCACCTTTAACAGTTTCAAATATTACTAATTTAGGATGTTCGGTACGCATAACAGTATAACCTCATACATTTTCTTCTTTACTAACTGATAAAGCAAAAAATCCACAATAACGATTTTAAAGGGTTAAATCCAGGTTGTAATAAAATTAACAACCAATTTGATTTTAAAAATTGTACGACGTTTCGTCTGCCAGGTTTTGCAGACCTCTTCAAGTACATAAATGTCAAACAGTTAGCAATGATCTTCCATTACTCGTAGATGAGTAGAGTCAAGTGAAGTGAGATATATTTTATTATTATTATTATCGACGCGATATTATTATTATCATTCGATTACATGTGTCTTCAGTGTAATCTTCACAATACCTTGAACAACAATTGATGGCCATGCTCCATAAGGATCTGTTTATTAACGCCCAAATGTCGCGATTTCGAGAGTTAAGTTTGAGGTGTTGTTCTGCAAAGTAGAATCAATGAAAAAATGTGAAACTGAAATATGATATGTTTTCGAGGGTGCTCTTTTTAATGACGATAGTTAAAATTTTCAAAAATTCCTTTTTGCCATGGAAAATTGGGAATTTATGCAAAAAAAAAACGGATTTTTCAACTTCAATTTTTTTTTAAAACTCAAATTTCGATGCCTATTCGGTTAGGTATATGCCTAAAACCTATTAAAATCGCGGCATTGGGGTCTGATTTTAAAGAAAATACGTTTTGCAAAGTCGGAAAATTTTTCATAATAACAAAATGGAGGCATAAGCGAAATATTTTTTATTTAAACTTCATGATTTTTTTACTCAAAATCTATCGACTTTCGGAAAAAATTTTATAGAATAAAATAGTTCTAGAATCGATCATAGAATGCGCTTAAATTTTTTCAAGACTTTTGGGAAAATTTTTAATTTTTAAAAAACTCGGAAAATCGAAAATTTGAAAAAGAATTTTTTTTTTATTGTAAACGTGTAGGAACATTGTTTGATCAAATTTAAAACTTTTTATTTCTATAAAATTTTTCTTTAAAGTCTATATATACATTAACAAAAATCGATATTTCTCATGTAACTGATATTGCGCTATTTTGATGTATTCATAATTATCAAGACATTACTGGTATATATCCATGTATTTAAATCATATATTTATAGCGATTTTTTTAATAATACTCTTTCCAAGCATACCTTGAATTTTGTTTTTTAATTTAAATATTAAAAAACTCTTTTTCGTATCATTCTTCAAAGTAAAAAACACCCTATCATAGAATCTATTTACAAAATATGCCTAATAAAAGAAAAAGTCAATCTCCTTGTGAATCTGCTTTCCCAAAAAAACAAGTTCAGCCATCAATGCTATCGCGTAGTAAAAGAAAAAGATTCGAAGCTATTGAAAAAGATAGTCTTATTGAAGCTGTTTATATTCCGGATCCAAATTCTTCAGACGAATCTGATACTGACGAATCTGACATTGTTAAATCTGAGGAAAATGATAATGATGATGATGATGGAAACCATTATTCCGAGGCTGACGATGATGATGAGGAGATTGATTTGTTTAGAAGTTTTGATACTTATGAAAAAATATTGAAGAATTATTCCTTGAACTTTTCCTAAAGAATATAGACTTTAAAGAAAAATTTTATAGAAATAAAAAGTTTTAAATTTGATCAATCAATGTTCCTACACGTTTACAAAAAAAAAAAAATTCTTTTTCAAATTTTCGATTTCCCGAGTTTTTCAAAAATTAAAAATTTTCCCAAAAGTCTTGAAAAAATTTAAGCGCATTCTATGATCGATTCTAAAACTATTTTATTCTATAAAAATTTTTCCGAAAGTCGATAGATTTTGAGTAAAAAAATCATGAAATTTAAATAAAAAAGATTTCGCTTATGCCGCCATTTTGTTATTATGAAAAATTTTCCGACTTTGCAAAACGTATTTTTCTTTAAAATCAGACCCCAATGCCGCGATTTTAATAGGTTTTGGGCATATACCTAACCGAATAGGCATCGAAATTTGAGTTTTAAAAGAAAATTGAAGTTGAAAAATCCGTTTTTTTGCATAAATTCCCAATTTTCCATGGCAAAAAGGAATTTTTGAAAATTTTAACTATCGTCATTAAAAAGAGCACCCTCGAAAGCATATCATTTTTCAGTTTCACATTTTTTCATTGATTCTACTTTGCAGAACAACACCTCAAACTTAACTCTCGAAATCGCGACATTTGGGCGTTAATGGAATAAGATGCTCCACTACAGGTTTCATCTTTATCGACAGTTCCAGCGAAAACCATAGGATAACTTGTTGTCCTATTTATTCGTAGTCCGGGAATAATGCCATTGTAACCAACCTTAAGAATACCAGTTGAATGCGCTTCTTGGCATCTTTCACGGCTTATATCTAAGATAAATTCGGCTTGACTATTAATAACTTCAGAATTGTAGGACTGCCACCCACAAAAATTCGTTTATTTGAAGTAACTGTAAATGTTTTCTTGTCACATTCAAAATTTTCACTCGAAATATCACAGATCTTACATATGGTAAAATAATGTAGTAATATTCAACGATCTAGCTCCATAATCAACCTCCTATTAATGCGTTGACCAGCAGTAACAGAAATAAACATTCTATAGAAGATTTCATCTGAAACCAGAAGAAAATAGTTTTGTTTCATTCTGAAACTGAATGATTTTTTTCTTCCTTAGTTTTTTAATTTTATCTCATATTAATGTTATGAAACGCTTAATCTGTTAGCATCTACTACGTTTTTTTTGTTACAATTGAATTTCATATTCACATTTGTCATTGATTCTACTTTGCAGAACAACACCTCAAACTTAACTCTCGAAATCGCGACATTTGGGCGTTAATGGAATAAGATGCTCCACTACAGGTTTCATCTTTATCGACAGTTCCAGCGAAAACCATAGGATAACTTGTTGTCCTATTTATTCGTAGTCCGGGAATAATGCCATTGTAACCAACCTTAAGAATACCAGTTGAATGCGCTTCTTGGCATCTTTCACGGCTTATATCTAAGATAAATTCGGCTTTGACTATTAATAACTTCAGAATTGTAGGACTGCCACCCCACAAAAATTCGTTTATTTGAAGTAACTGTAAATGTTTTCTTGTCACATTCAAATTTTCACTCGAAATATCACAAGATCTTACATCTGGTAAAAATAATGTAGTAATATTCAACGATCTAGCTCCATAATCAACTCCTATTAATGCGTTGACCAGCAGTAACAGAAATAAACATTCTATAGAAGATTTCATCTGAAACCAGAAGAAAATAGTTTTTGTTTCATTCTGAACCTGAATGATTTTTTCTTTCCTTAGTTTTTAATTTTATCTCATAATTAATGTATGAAACTCTTAATCTGTTAGCATCTACTACGTTTTTTTTGTAAAATTGAATTTTAATATTATTTTTATTAATTATTTCTAAAATTTAATGTGGTCCTGTATAATGATCTCCAAACTTATTAGGTTTTGATTCTTGTAGTAAGAATACATTATCTATCGGTCATAATATTCTTTAGATTTGTGTTTACTTTGAACTAAATTATCATAATTTAATTTACGTATTCCATTTCATCTCGTTACTAATTCCTTGATATATCCTTGATAAGTAGGTAGTAAATCTGCTTTTCTTAAAGATTCATTCGATGGTAATCTTGCCAAAAATCCAAATACAACTTCAAATGGTGTATGTCTCGTACTTTCTTGTACACAGGTATTACAATTTAATATTACTATTTCGACCCATTGGTCCCAATTATCATTCTTCTTCGGTATATTGTTTTAAAAATTCACCCAGAGCATGGTGAGAACGTTCAAGTGCCCCATTAGATTGTGGGTGGAACGATGTCGTTTTAATTTGATTAATCTTGAATCGTTTCCAAACCCTCTGCATTAACGAACTTAAAAAGTTACGCCCTTGGTCTGTTTAAATTACCCAAGGAGCTCCGAAGATACACAAATATCTTTTAATAAATGCGCTCAGCTATAGTTGAAGCTAATGCATTGGGTGACGGTACCGCTACACAAAATTTTGATAATTGATCTTGAATGTTTAGTATATATTCATTATTTAAAGTAGTTTTACATGATGGTCCAACAATATTTAAAGCCACCTTCGAAAATACAGTTCCAGGTGTATCCGTTATTACCATAGGTTGCTTTGTTTTTAATCTAACTAATTCCTTAAGTTGACATTCTATACATTGCTGTATTCGCTTTTGTACATCTCCCTTAAGATTTTCCCAATAGTAATCCTGTCTTATTCTACTAAATGTTTTAGATACTCCTCGATGTCCACCAATAGGAGATATATGAAATTCGTAAAATATATTATCTCTTTTATCTTGAGAAACATATTGTAAAGTCCCCTTACAAACAATTATTTTTATATTACATTCTTAAAATATAGATTTGATCATATCCATAATATTACTCCATGGTAAATAGCAAAGCGAGGGTAAAAAGGTGGTACGGGGTTGAAATCACTTTGTCTCTGATAATTTTGAGCACTATTACAGGAAAAGTTTATTTTGCGCACTCAACTGCGTTGATTGAATTTTGCGCACGGAGTTCAGAAAAAGTTCTTAAGACACAATCTGTCAATCTCACCCGAGCTTTGCAAAGTAAAACAGAACAAGGAGCCTTATTAGACCAACAAACAACCAACAACTTTGGTTGTGGCTCATCGTCACTCCGTTGTGACACACCTAGTAAAGAGGACAATAAGCCCTTGGTAGAGAAGGTAGTTGTCGATGGTGTGCATAACATGAACCGTACAAACTCGTTGCCGAGAAGTACAGTTCAGGGGGGCGGGGGCAGATGCGGTACCAAGTACGTCTAAAATGACGCACACGGCATCGACTCCAAACGACAATAGTCCAACTGATCAAATGATTGCTGGCATCAAATCGGATAACCAGCTATTCTTTTTGGTACGAGTCGGTGGAAAGGACCTTAAAGCACTTTTCGATCCTGGCCTCTCTTGTACGATCAGATGTTGTCGAAAAGTAAAAGTTTAAATGGAGACCTGTCAAGGTTATCGTAAAAGGTATGGCTGGACCAGCAGTTAATGTCCTTGACCTTATCGACATTCTATTATGTGTAGAAGGCCTTGATGGCAATATCGAACTGAGAATTGTAGAGAATATTGAGTATTCCATCATTCTCCATATGGATTTTCTACAACTTAATGTCCTTGACCTTATCGACATTCTATTCTGTGTACAAGGCCTTGATGGCAATATCGAACTGAGAATTGTAGAGAATATTGAGCATTCCATTCAAACACATGAACACAATTAGATTAAGGGAAAAAAAGAATAAACACTCAATTGGTATTTTACCTTTACCTTACTACAAACAATGCAGGTGTTTAGGTTTTTAAATAAATAAAAACACTTATATAATGCTAATAAGCAACGTTTCGTCCGCTTAGGTTTGCGGACCTCATCAGGCAATGCATGCGTATCAAGTATAAGCATGAAGTGAAACGTTGGTGATACGCATGCATTGCCTGATGAGGTCCGCAAACCTAAGCGGACGAAACGTTGCTTATTAGCATTATATAAGTGTTTTTATTTATTTAAAAACCTAAACACCTGCATTGACCCTCAAGATCGAAAAATATATCAAATTAAAAAAATGAAGGGTGCTAATTCTCATATTACTACAAACAGTTTTTCAATAAATGTACTTCGTTGTTAAAAAAATATAACTTCTCGACTGTTCCAATGATGAACAACAAATTAAATAATATAATTGTGTTGGGTAAAGATTTTACAGAAAAATGGAATGTTACTGGTGTAGTTTATAAAATTAATTGTAAGGATTGTTCTGCTTGTTATGTAGGAGAAACTAAACGTAGTCTAAAGGAAAGGATTAACGAACATAAAAATAAAAAAAACTCAGAATCTGTAATATCGCTACACATGGATAATTATGAACACGTATTTGACTGGCAAAATACTAAAATTTTGGATAAAGAACCACTTTATAAGAAAAGAATTATTTCCGAAATGATTCACATTAATAATAACAATTTTACAATAAATAGAAAGGAAGATACACAATATTTGAGCCGTTTATATAGAAACATTTATTAACCTGATATAAATTTATTAACTTCTTAGTATTATAAATGGTATTAAAATCAGTTATTGGTATATCTTTGATATAAAGTTTGTTGACCGTTTATAAATGTCTGTTCAGTAGCGCTTAAGTATAAGCATGAAGTGAAACGTTGGTGATACGCATGGTAATTTAAAGTTATAATTTTGTTGTTCTTTTTAAATCTAATATGTTTAAAAATGTAAAATTTATTTTCTGTGTTGAATAAATAGCATTGCCTGATGAGGTCCGCAAACCTAAGCGGACGAAACGTTGCTTATTAGCATTACATAAGTGTTTTTATTTATTTAAAAACCTAAACACCTGTATTGACCCTCAAGATCGAAAAATATATCAAATTAAAAAAATGAAGGGTGCTAATTCTCATATTGAGCATTCCATCATTCTCCATATGGATTTTCTACAACATTGGAATATATAAGTCAAATTAGGCGAAGCTATGTGTGCTAAATGTGCTGGTATAATTGCCATACAGGACGACCAGCGGAAACAAGTCAAAGAGTTAGTTGAAAGTCTACTCTTACCCTCGGGAGACGTCCACGGCTTTACGACGTTAATGGAGCACCACATAGAGGTTGAGCTTTGTGCAAGACCGGTTCGTCATAAGCCAAGACGTATGTCTCCCAAGGTCCTCGAATTTGCCCAGAGTGAGGTCAAAAAGATGTTTGACAAGGGCATTATTGAACCGAGTGCGAGTGATTGGTCCGCAAGGACGAAGGAAGTTATCGTTTCTGTATCGATTTTCGAGACCTTAATGCAGTCACAAAACGTGATTCTTATGCAATTCCTAATACGGATACCATATTGGATAAGCTGCATAATGTAAGGTATATATCGAAACTCATTTTTTGAATGTGATATATTTTTCGATCTTGAGGGTCAACGCAGGTGTTTCAGTTTTTAAATAAATAAAAACACTTATATAATGCTAATAAGCAACGTTTCGTCCGCTTAGGTTTGCGGACCTCATCAGGCAATGCATGCGTGTCACCAACGTTTCACTTCATACTTATACTTAAGCGCTGAGTAGCGCACCTACTAGAGGGAACCGTCGTCTGCTAGTTCCTAACAAGCTTAATCGAGATATGTCTATCAATACAAAATATTTTCTATATACATTTTATAACGATCATGCAGGGTATTAGGGCATGGCGACTAGGGCGGCTTCAACTATGTGTGTTAAAAAAAATGAACGTCTTTTTCTCGGAAGGCTTTGGCGGTTAATTATACTCTCGAAGAACCTGCGAGGCGAGACACTCTCAGCGCGTCGCTGAGATTGTCTCGCCTCGCAGATATCCACTGAGTCCTTACAAGCAAACACCTAACTTATTCAAATACTTTTTATATTCTTTTTATACCAGTGTTTGTGTAGGTAAACCGAAAATTATATGTAGTAAGATGTACACAAAAAATACTTTTTCTTGGAAGGATACGGCGATTGAATATTATCGCGTAAAACCTGCGAGGCGGGACACGCACGGCGCGTCGTTGAGATTGTCTCGCCTCGCAGGTATCCGTCGAACAGCTGTTAAATTATTACTAATTACTGCACAATGTTCTGAAGTGGGATTGATTTTTTTTCTTACAATCGTTTTGTCCTTATTGACATTAAATTTTGAAATTTGCAGTTACTATATAGCCAACGTTAAACTATCTGAATTGACATAAAAAAACCAACAAACTACGATATTTTAATTAAAAGTGAAAAAAGTGGTAGCGCGTTCTTTTTTTAGAACCGACGCATAACGGAAAAACGTTTATATCCATCCCTAATATATGATACAAGCTTCCTACCGTCTTAGTGTCCATCGTATTTTTCTATTTAATTTTTTGTCGTGCACTTTTTCTGCTTTTTTAGTATTTTAACTTTTACCAATATCGTGAACTTATGTATCTACACTGCATATCTTAGAACACAGTCCAGTTTTTACAACATTAAATTAAATCGTTGTTGCCTGTTGACAAAGAGAGGTTACGTTTCAAATCGTATTTTTCAAATTTTTACGATATGTTATCATAAATTCAACTTTTGTACTTGTTATACACTTAAAATTTATATTAAAAGTGTACCTCTATTCCGTTTTGTAGCTGTCATTATGTTAAGTAATTGGAATTAAACAAATAATGCACCCAACATTCAGTGTCGGTATAGTACAATGTATTTGAAAGTACGATGTGCGTGCGGCAACCGGCCCGATCGTGCACGCAACTCCTATAGAATCCGTCGCCTATTCCACCACCAATGAGATAAAACATATGTTGATAAGCTGGAAACGCTTAGCATGTCAAACCAGACCCTGACGAACAAGAGACTGCCTCGTTGGAAGTAATTACAGACCCATGGTATATTTCTTGTTTAAATGATGTGCGCTCATGCCCTCAGAAATTTCCGGAGTGGAAAATTGAGGATGATATGCTATATCGTTTTACAAGTGATAAACTCTTGAGCTCTGTAACAGAACGAGAAGAAGGCTGGCGCCTTGTCCTACCCTTAGAGCAGAGGAACCGAGTCTAAGTAGATTCTCATTTCCACCAATCCATGGGTTATATGAGAGTCGAAAAGACTTACGAACGTATTGCAAGAGACTATTATTAGCCAGGTATCTGCCATAATACCCGCCAATTGGTTTTACAGTGTCTGATGTGTCAGAGCTATAAGACGTCTCAAGCAGGTCCTCAAGGCTTGATGGGTAAGCGGAACATTGAGAGATCCTGGGCTATTGTCGCAGTAGACGTAATGGAGCTTCCACGTAGTAAAAGTCAATTCAAATATGTCATAGTATTTCAAGACTTGTTTACAAAGTGGATAGAGCTCAAACCATTACGTACGGCGACCGGTAAGTGGGTATGGAAAGCATTCGATGAACTCGTAGTCGTCCGTTGGGAATCACCAGATTTCCTAATAACGGATAATGGGACTAAGCTTATCAACGGTATAGTGTCGCAAATGCACATCGACATCAGAGATCGCTGACGAGGTAACTCGGGTATCTCCCGACTGCCTCAAGGTACCTGTAGATGACCCGCTCGCTGGATGTGCCCAGTCGGTGCGGGACATTGAACAGGTAGTAGTCGAGCTAGAAGGGACACCACGAGCCTCGACGGTGGACCTTTCGTCGTCGGTCGAGTCGATCCCAGTGGAGCAGATGGAAGTGGATGTGCCTGCGGTCTTAGCACCGGGGCAGTCCGCCAACATATATCTCGTAGAGTATGCTAAGGATCTACGTGAGGCAGATCGGAAGCAGCAGAAGACTCGAGGGAGTATAAGGAAAGCCCAAACGCTCCCTCGATCAGCAACCAAGCAGCGGAACCGGATAGGCAGGGACGCGAAGAGAGCGGGGCTCAGCCAGTCCCTGTCCAACGAGTCAGTGGGAAGGATAGAGCCAACACCTCCGTCTCAAAACCCCCTCCCCTCAAATGGAGGTTGACGCTACGAGGATGGCTGAGCCGCATCCCTTCCCGTCAGTGATCGAAGAGAGAAGAGAACAGCGCGCGATCGCAAGTAGGGCCTTGCTGAGGGAAGTAGAGTCTAGGGGTGGGGCTTTGTGACGGAAATTATCATACAACCTATTCGCGGCAAATGAAGTATTTAAATTCATTTTAATTGTAAGTCGTCGGAGCCTTTGGTATGTGAAGGTCAACAGACGACATTTGTTTACTTGATCTCAAGTATACAAATACGCACGCAACAATACGTAGGAATTAGAGCGCGAGAGTGTATGTGTGAGTTTCCTCTCTTTCATCCCTTTTACGAAAAATTAATAATAAAGGCGCGTAAGGCGCAAAAGCCATCGGCCATCGACCCGGATCATCCTCACGACGTGTACCGCGAGTTAATTTTGGTGTTATTTATATTACCGCGCGTTTCCCCCGTTCTCCGAGTGTACGATGGTGTGTATACATCGGGAGTGAATTCGGGTAAGCCGGTACTCGAATAGCGGAGATTGGGGTGCCGTCAACCGCAGGCGAGGAACTCGATTCGGTTGACTCCCGATACATCCGCCCGTGCGAAATAATTATTGTCGCGGCACGAGGCCTGGATGGCCAACTGTTAAATACATTCAAATAAATGCCCTTTTTATTTTAATTTGAATTATTCTTCTCCCCGCTACTGCCATCATTCTTTTAGTTTAAATTAAATCGAGTCGAGGCAAAGAGGATCGACCGAATCGTTTACACCGCACGTCCCAGCGAACTCGTGTTTCTGGCGACAGCCAGCATCTTTGCGATAAATAAATTAATCGTGTACGCGGTATTGGGCAGCGCGACCCAATGGTTATTTTTGATTATTAAAAATAATTAATTTTACCGGGTACGCGAATACCACGTCACAAATGATGCACTTACTGCACCTGAAAACAAGATTAAACAAATAAACAAGCACAGAATGACGTATGGAGACATTAATTACCTAGGAGGACATAAAGCAATACTTTATTTTTACAGAAGTATAAGAGACAATTTAGGAATAAAGAAATAAATAATGAAAATATAAATTATTAATATAAAATAACCACCAATTAATATAATTAATTGAATCTTATATGTCATAATATAATATAAAATATATTCTTATCTATCAATAAAACTTATAATAAAAAATATTTAAGGGAAATTAATCCATATTATAGAAAGATTATATACCAGGGATGTCCGTTGTATTTTAAGAATGTATAAATTTATAATAAATGATACATGATACAAATATTAGAAAATGTATCAATTTTGGTGCATAAGTGAGAAAAAAGTACCTTGTACCCAGATGTACGAATGAGTAGGCAGAGGTAAACCACTGTCTTCATGTGTAGTATGTGTGTGTTACGAATGGCATGGCGGTTTGCTGTACTAACAAGGGGAGTACTTAACTTCTGGGAAACGGATCTTATCCTAACTTTGGTATGTCTATTATGGGAGTTATTCGATATCTAATAATAATATTCGTAAAAATTACTTACAATTTGATCGCTTACAACTCGGAAACAAGTAGAGATAGGCACTCAAACCAAAAACCAGAAGAAAGTTGAGTTCAAGTAGATATGGTATGAAAAGAAAGTTCAAATTGCTTAATTTGCAGCAAATTTATGAAGAAAATAAGAAATTAAAGATTATTAGGCCAAAAGAAACAATAAACTTTTCATATTAAATTTTGGTTAAACTTTCTTCAATTTCTTACTTTCTTCATAACTTTGCTGCAAATTAAGCAATTTGAACTTTCTTTTCAAACCATATCTACTTGAACTCAACTTTCTTCTGGTTTTTGGTTTGAGTGCCTATCTCTAGTTGTTTCCGAGTTGTAAGCGATCAAATTGTAAGTAATTTTGACGAATATTATTAATAGACATCGAATAACTTTTGTAAAAGTTGCCATTGGCAAGAGATAACTTGGCTATCTTCACACTTTTATATTATAAAAGACATACCAAAGTTAGGATAAGATCCGTTTCCCGGAATTTAAGTACTTCCCTTGTAAGTATTGCACAACTAGCCAGCGCTTTGTTAAGTTTAAATAGTTTTAAACCACATGCGAAAAGGAAATCTCATTTTCCTCTGCAGGTTTCACGGCATTGTAGTGAGGTTATTCTAAAATGATTGCGTGTACTGCAACTGCCAGTAAAATGTTTTTTTTTTTAAATTCTGTATGCATACGATACTTTTCTATCATATGTGTTTTTTATGTAACTCAGGTTAAATAAATAAACAAATAAATAAAAATGAATTATTTAAAAATTGCAAAGAAGAATTATTCCACATAAATGCAGTAAATAGTGAGTAAGAAACAAGCATTAATAATATCAAAATTTAATAAATCTTTCGGTAGGCTCAGTATTGTTAAAATAATATATTAGGTTGGCCGCAGTTACACGAAGAGTGATCAAAAGTAAAATACCTTATCTAATATAAGTATAGTTTGTGACGTTATAAAATATACAACGCACAAGTACATGCACATGGCTTATATTTACAAGTCATGTGCATGCATGTATAACTTTATTTTAGGTTAGCTCGCGATCGCGTCGCGGGTAGCGAATCCCTTGCTGGCGGACCGAAGTGCACCGATGCACTTTAAATAAGCAAATATTGATACCCACGGTATGGGTATGTTTTAGCGACGGAGCCGACGAACGACGCGACCGATACCCGACGGTAGTACGCGGACCACGATCCAGACCATGGCCAAGAGGTATCATGAGCCAAGGACCGAGCCCAGGTCGCCTCATGATACCTGGCGAATCCGCTGCTGATGTCAACAAGACGGGAGGTTAGGCGGCGTCCTAACCTCAACCGTCACACGTGCTCAGCAGACGACGACGGCTGAGATGGCGCATGGGTGCGCGCACGCCCGAACTACGTACCACTAGTCGGGAGAGCCAGGGTGCTCTCCCACGTTACATCCGTATACCGGGGAACGCGGCACCGACGGCGACGATCGTGCGGTACTAGGCGAGGTGCGCGGAAAGGGGAAATCACTCGAGCAGCGAAAGTATTGCGGGCGCGAAGAGTTCGAGTGAGCAACCGTGAGTGGGATAATGGAAGAGAGCGCGCGGAGCGAAGGGAGCGCGAGAGTAGAGTAGGAGTCGCGGTATACCTAATGTATGCGTGCGAAGGTATACCGCGGCACAATAATATATATATATTGTGACGTGGTGGATCTGTATGAGTACAGATCCCCGTCACTTAGGGCTCTGTAGTACCGACGCGGCCAGCGCAAGAATCGGCACTTGGCATATGGCGCGCGTATCGGTAAGCAGAAGACGCGGAAAAGTACAGCTGCGACCAATTGCGGGCGTAGCGCAGTGGCAGCGTAAACGCCTTCGGATCCGAAGGGGCTCGGGTTCAAGACCTGACGCCCGTTCCTTTTTTTAATTTGTAGCAAATGAGTCTCATTGTTACATGGCGCCCAACGTGGGTCTCGAGAGTCTCATTGTTATATGGCGCCCAACATAAAAGTACCCATATCCTTCCAGCACCCTAGTTTCCTAGTTTCTAAGTTTTAATGACTCCATGCATAGGCTTCTGCTTTACCTACGACCCGGCTCCCTACCCTTTCGTCCTAATATTACGATGAATCCGGGGATATTCATCGTTTAGGCGTGGGGAGTTGTGACGTGGTGGATCTGTATGAGTACAGATCCCCGTCACTTAGGGCTCTGTAGTACCGACGCGGCCAGCGCAAGAATCGGCACTTGGCATATGGCGCGCGTATCGGTAAGCAGAAGACGCGGAAAAGTACAGCTACGACCAATTGCGGGCGTAGCGCAGTGGTAGCGTGAACGCCTTCGGATCCAAAGGGGCTCGGGTTCAAGACCTGACGCCCGTTCCTTTTTTTAATTTGTAGCAAATGAGTCTCATTGTTACAATATATATATATATATATAGATATAGATATATACGGTGCGCGCACACCTATGTATGCGTATATACTATTGTATATAGCGCGCGCACGTATATTTTTATTAGATTAATTAATTTAGCTACATTGCGTCGTTAATTGATTAAATAAAATGAATCCCGAATTAGTGAAAAATGCATCCCCTGGGAGCTAAAAATTCATGAAAATGGGCATATAATGCAAAAAAGTGCTAAAATGTCAACTTTGACTCTCTGTAACTTAAAATAATGGCCCAGAAAAAATCTGAAAAAATTCAGGAGAACTACTGGATACCTCTAAAACATATTCCCACAGTTATAGCAATATTTATTTTTTTCATCTTCGATGTCACAGAGAACCACCCATATATATATATATAACTGTAATTAGTTGCCGAAATTAAATTTTAATTGTTGTATGAGTGTGTCGGGATAGTTAGTATTAATTACATAGCCGGTAGGCACGGGGCGACAGCACCGACTGGGTTACCGATATGGTAATTATTTATTTGTATTGCGCGCCTTCCAGTGTCGGGGATAATTGGTTGCGTGATCGACCCAATAATTAACAGGTTGGTGGTGACGTAAACCACTATTATTGGATAATCGGCCTTGACGGAAATAAGATCAAGGCTGACTACGCGTATCGATCACGCAATCAACCACCATAATCAAAGCCGGTAGATAAGGAGTAGAATAAGATAGAACAGGATAGCGATAGGGTGGGGAGGAAAATCCTTAATTTTGGGGATCAAGCCACGCCGCGAGTCGGATGAAGAAGCCGGTCTCGACGATTCGCTACCTGATCGACCGACAAGATAGTCGTGTTTTGTTGAGTAGTATTTTGAGGCTGAGTAGCCATTTTTGTCGAGTAGAGTAGAGTGTAGTAAAGTTGAGTTAGAGTTGTAGTCGAGAAGTTGGTTGGAGTTGAAGATTTATTAGGCAAGTATAATTACGGTTAGCCCGACGGGCGGTCGAATTATTATTAATATTATATTTTTATATTCGCCGGACGGACGGAGTTGAGAGAGTGTGTGCACGTGTGTGAGCCGGTCGCGAGTCGCGATTAGTAATTGTGTCGGTGCCGGAAATTATAATACTTTATTTAAATTTCTAATAAATTGAGTTGTGATTATAAGATTATTATTATAAGAGTGTATTTATTAATTTCCTTTACTCTAAAAGCCGCCGGTTCCGAGGTGGCCAGCCGTCCGGATTCCCTCTGTCACGAGGAGTCGAGGTGAGGATTTGCCGGGTTGCCGAGTAGTTGTTAGAGTAATTATTCTTTTTATTTTAAATATCGCCAGGCGCCCAAATAAATTATAAATCGGTGATATTTTAACCATTTTGAACGTCGCTACGACGGAACCTCCGTCGACTTATAATTTAATTTAATTGTATTTTCTGCCGACGAAAAGTAGCGTCACAAGTTTAAGTCAAGTGTAGTTGTCCCCTGTAGACTCGTAAGCGCCGGCTTCGGGTTACGGCAGAGATCCTTGGTTGTGTATCGATGCGGAAAGTCGGACGCTGATGATTTTCTGATGTGCGGAATACAGCGGTTGACCGAAAGGAATGCTTCTAAATGATGATGTAAAAGAATTGACGAGATCCTCGAAGGCAGTATTTTGACTTGAATTTAATCAAATATCCGAACGACAGAGTTTCGCCGTCGGAATAGATTACTTCAAAATCAAAGATTTGACTGCCATAGTTTTGCCTTCTAGAGCCTTTAGATGAAAATCTGAGAGTGCCTTGGTCCGTTTTGATCGTTCCTTATATACCCAAAAAGCCCACTTTTCTATCTTTGTCTTACCTTTTTACTAGGATAGAAAAGTTCGTAGAAACACCCTCGTCGTCGAAGCGGCTTCCTCGCACTCATCTCCAAAGCTTTAATTTATTATCTATTTTCTAACGTTCGTGCACTTACGTTTCGGGCGACTGCCACTCGTAAATTTCGTTGTCTTGGTATCCGCATACTTTGATTCAAATACTTGCATAATAATGATTCGTCACGGTTCCTCTGTTGTCTTGCAGGTTTTCGTCTCACATCATAGTTTATGTATCTGGCTATCTATTTGTAATTTCTTTAATAGCTTCTTTTCGTATACCGTGATTGTAAATTAAAATTCTCTATGCTTGTACGTTCAATTTTTACTGCATCCATCTGGGGTAACTCTCTTTATTTATTCTAGTTTCGTTCTTACGCGGCTTTTATGTAGTTCTTTCTCATTTTTACTGCGTAGAAAAAGATTTTAAAAGATTCTAGAAGAAAATGCTACGAAAAGATTCTACGCAGCACTTCTTAATTTCACTGCGTAAAAACATTTTCATGAAAAATAATAATATAATTTTGTGTCGGACGCGACAAATTTACTTTTTAATACATTAACACTCGAATAAATCAAGATATTCAAAACTACTATATACAAATACAAATTTATAAGATACGTTTTTATGGGGTTTCAGTAATTGCTTGTGTTCACCGGTATATTTTTTCTTCTCTCAATGTTCAGAAGTCTCACAATATTTAGATTTTACTAAAATATCTACCAATTTAACAATATATTTTTTCATGCAGTGAGAACAAAATGCGTGAGTGTCTGCGGTTACGGTAACTCTATCAGAGAGCTGGGTATATGCCGCGGTTCCAAGAGCTATCCGCGGCCTTCGAGAAAAAACAGAAAGAGTTCAAAGTTACCATCAAAGCGATTAAGCGTAAGTGTTGGCGTAATTTCTGTGAGAAAGTGGAACGCGATCCTTGACTAAGCCATGCAATATAGAGATGAATTAACTCATACCCATGGGCGCTTCACCACCATTGTGTGCCGGATGGAATAACTGGTCTGGATGTGAAGCCCACTGCATTGAATGTGCCACAAGTCTGCGGACACATTTAGTGCTTGTTTTAAGTTAGGATGCTTCCCGGCGCAGTGGAGGGTACAGTGACTGATATTTCTTCCAAAGGAGAACAAAGGCCCGAAGGATTCATCCTCGTACCATCCACTTTATTAGTTGGATATAGTTGGGAAACTGTTCGGGCATGCCATTTGTGCCAGGCTACAAGTAACTATTGCATGAGCACGTGATCTGCCCGACAATCAGTTCAATTTTTGGAAAGGGCGGTCAACTGTTGACGTCATAAATCAAGTTGTTGAGCTGGCCACCAATACCAACGGTGGTACTGGAAGTTCAAGGCGCATTGTGCTATTATCGCAATAGGTGTACGCAATACCTTTAACTCGGCCGTATGGAAAGTCATTATATTGTACATGGAACAAGTGAAGGTGCCGCTCTACCTGCACAAGATCATCTCAAGCTACCTCACAGAATGGACCCTCTAAACCTAAAAAGTGCATTAATTTAGGACTCAATCCAAAACGTGTTTAAATGTCAATAATGAGACATACAAAAATAAAAAATACTCATAATACCATGGTATTTATAGGAGATCATGACCATTTACCAATTGAACGTGACGTAGTTATACATTCAAAATATGACAAACCTATTAGTATATTTCAAACTAGTGAACATACTATTCCTATGGCATAACCTCTTACATATCCTAATGGAGGATACGGTTGGATGTATAACATTAAATATAGATTTACTAAAAATAATAATTCAACTCTTTAATTTTATAAATATCGACAGAGTAGATCTTCTCGTAGAATCTGCTCGTTTATATTTTATTGAAAAAAATAGGACAGATTATTATAAAGATGTAATAGATTACATTCACAATAAACAACAAAATAAAAAATGCGAAATTGGAAAAGAGATTATAAGACTATTAACTTTTATTGAAAATCCAAGATCAATGGAACAAACTTATATCGATGCAATGACATTAGTCAACGATTATGGTAAACCTGTTCTTTCTATAACAATGAAAATTATGAAAATGTAATAGATATACCTGATATTCTAACAAGATTATTTTAACAAAAATTAAAAGAATTTAAAAAAGTTAGAAAACGTGGTGTATAGGGTAAATGCATAACATTGAGTTACGTTATTGAATTTTAAAAAAGAGCTATAATTTGTAGATAAAAAGATAAAATTGATGATCTAAGTAAAGTAGACAAATTAATAAGTGCGGAAATTCCTACATGATCCATGCGGCGATCAAAATACAAAATCTCCATGTATGGAAAATAATAAATGTACTAAACATTTTCCTAAATCATTCAAATTACAACAACTTTTCAAAAAATTGGATATCTATTATATAAAAGAAGTAATAATGTAACAAAATAATATATAACGAATACAAAAGTAAATGAACTGCTGACAATAATTACTCAATTAATAAAAATGACTACAAATTTAATGAAATAAGACAATATTTGAATACAAGATATATTAGTCCTCCTAAAGCAATGTTAAAATTATTGGAGTACCGATTATACGGATTCTCACTTTATATACAGATTATCTGTGCATAATGAAAATGCACAGAATATATTTTAAAGAAGGTTGTAAGGAAGAAGCAATTAATAAAAATATAGCAACTACTTTAACTGCTTGATTCCAACTATATAAAGAGGACAAGAAAAAATATAAATTGGAATGTAAGGAAAAAATTTAATAAATCAACATTAAGCAGAATGTAGTTTGTTAATACCGGTAATACGATACTTTTAACTTCAACTAAAAATTTACGAGTTATTAATGAAGATGATAGTGATAATTTTAAAAAGTGGCTACTGTAGGTAATGGAATTTATTTTAATACTTTGGAAGAAGATAATAATAAATTACTTGACATTCATGAAAACATTATACTTCGGTTTGATGATAATATAATCACGTAAATATTATGAGATAAAATACCAATAGATAATTCAGAACTAACAAGGGGAGTACTTAATCTCCGGGAAACGAATCTTATCGTAATACTGATATGTCTTTTATAATATAAAAATCTGAAGAAAGCCAAGTTATTCCTTGCCAATGGCCACTTTTACAAAAGTAACTCGATATTTAATAATATTATCCGTAAAAATTCCTTTCAATTTGATCGCTTATAACACGGAAACGAATAAAGATAGTCAGCCAAACCAAACACCAGAAGAAACTTGAGTTCATGTAAATAAGGTTTCAAAAGAAAGAAGTTTAAATTGATTAATTTGGAGCAAAGTTATGAAGAAAATAAGAAATTGAAGAAAGTTTAACCAAAATTTAATATGAAAAATTTATTGTTTCTTTTGGCATAATAATCTTTAATTTCTTATTTTCTTCATAACTTCTCTAAATAAAGCAATTTTGGCTTCTTTTTTAAAACTATATCTACTTGAACTCAACATTCTTGTAGCTTTTGGTATAAGTGCCAATCTCTATTAGTTTCCGAGTTATAAATAATTAAAGTAAAAATAATTTTTATTGAAATTATTACTAAATGTCGAAAAACTTTCGTGAAAGTGGCTATTGGCAAGTAATAATTTGGCTTTCTTCATGTTTCAACATTACAAAAGACATCCGTTTCCCGCTGGTCAAGCACTCCCCTTGTCAGTGTGGAGTATTTGAAATATTACTGCTGCAGTTTAAAGGTGCTGCTGCAATTTTGAATTAATTTATTGTTACTTTTTTTAATTTGAGCGCTACTCTAAAAAACTGGATAAGAACAATTTATTAAAGTTATAAAAATGGATAGAAATAGTTGTAAAAAATTAAAAGAATTATTTTATTAGTAAATTAGTGAATTGAATTAGTAAATAAAGTGATTTCTGTTGAGTGTACAAAACCTGCATTGGAAGTTCTGTGGGATATTAGAATACTTGTTATTACTAGAAATAAAAACATATTTTTGTGCAAATGAATTATGTAAATTATATCTGAATATATTATGTAAACGTAATCCAAATAATGTTTTAATTTGAATGAATTTAAAGTAAATTGTCACCAATCACGATTACGCGTATATACTGTGACGTGGTATTCGCGGTCCCGTAATAATAATTAATTTTAATGATGTTCAATTAACGTTGGGCCGCGTCGCCCAATACCGCGTACACAATTATATTTATTTATCGCGAAGATTACCGGTAAGTGTCGCCAGTTACAAGTTTGCTGGCAAGCACGGTGTGGAGGAATCAGGTGATCCTCCTTGCCTCGACACGATTCAATTTTAACAATAAAATGCCGCAGGAGTGGGGAGACACAATAATTACTCGATGTTAAAAATAAAAATTAAAAAAACATTTATTTTCAATTATTTAACAAAATGGCCATCCAGGTCTCGTGCCGCGACAATAATTTTTTGCGCGAGCGGAAATATCAGGAAGTCTACCGGATCGAGGACCTCGCCTGCGGTAGACTATCTTCCGATGTCCGATATTCGGGTATTAGTGTACCCGAAAACACTCCCGAATTCTCAAACGCGCGGTAATACAATTGAACATACCGGGATATCGGTTGTGGTGGTGATCCGGCGGCCCAATGCCGCGGCGAGTACCTCGCGAACCACGTTAGCACTCGCGCACAACCCCGTCTTATTCACTCACCAAGTCACTCGCGGTACACTACACGAGGATAATCCGGGTGTTGATGGCCGAAGGCTTCTGCGCCTCGCGCCCCTTTTCTCAGCCTTGATCACAAACTACGTCTCGGCACCGGATAAGTTCTTCCGCCTCGAGAGGCAGATCGAGACGTATTGAATAGGCAATTGCCTAATTTCCCGAAAAAGGAATGAGAGTGGGGAACATACACACTCTCTCGTGCTCTTATCTCTACCTCTCTCTGCGCGCGCATGGTGAGTCGACTAGTCACTATTCACTTTTGCTTCGTATTTGTATCTTCGCCTTCTTCTCACATCTGTTCCTGAGCTTTATAGTGCATACTTTACGTAGGCGGACTGACTGCAGCTTGCACTTTTCGATAAAGTTCGCCTTAGCAGTTAGTTTTTCCACCTAAATTTACGCTGCAAACAACCTGTCAACATCGAGGTTATTTTCGCTTGGAGTGGCAATTAAGCGGCAGAATTATTCGCACAACTACGTGAGCGCCCCTCTTGGATTCTAACGGAACTACGGCCCAACATCTCGTCGTCGCACCTGTTGTGACGTCACATATAACGCCAACTCTGTATCGCTTCACCTCACCTCAGTAATATTGATACAATGGCTTCCGCGAGATGTTGTTTCGTCTGTAAGGTGCGCATTACACGCAAGGATTATTCTGAGGTATGCCCAGCGTGCAATAATATCACGCATTCGCACTGCGTTTCAATTTTGCCGGATACTAATATTCGGCGCTGCTATGATTTAGCACGCACGTCTGCGATTTTGTGCGTTAGTGGCGACTTGTACTGAATGGGGGCAGCACCTACTGGGTCGCAATTTGTGAGCGCGACGGTGAGCGGGACAGCTGCGGGGATTCTCGCATCTCCCCCCACTATGTCAAGCGCGAAGCGCTAGGCCTCGCCCCCATCGCCATCATTTACGCAGGTTGCCAAGCTACCTCGCGCGATCACGCCCATTGCGACCAGTATTAGTCAGTTGGGCGGCTCATTGGATCCCGCTGCGATGACGGATACTCCACCGGCGTGGTTTACTCGTTTCGAGCGCTCTTTTGAGCGCTCTATTTCGGCTTTCACGGAGAGAGTTGAAAGTAAGGTTGATGTTGTTGATTCGAAATTAAATTCAATTAGTGCCGAACTATTTTCATTGCGTGAGCGTGTTAATGGCATCGAATCCTTTGCAAATGAGCGTATCAATAAGCTGGACGGCCGTATTACTAGACTCGAGGATGGTCTTGGAGCTTTGCGTGAGAGTGCATGTGCTTCTACGTCGCAGGTGGCCGATCCTCCCTTGAATATAAAATCAATTAAAGATGATTGTGAGCTGCTGCTTTTGGGCTTACCGCTAATATCTAAGCTAGACGATCGCTCGCTTATAAAAATAATTCTAGATGCTATGAATTTGCCGCTCGTTTACTCACATCTTGTTGAAATTCGTGCGTGGATTCCACGCTCCAAAAGGGTGGTTAATACTTCGTTTATGCAGGGTGTTCCCGATGATACCTCAGCAGTGTCTGCTGGCCCTACGTTCTCGAGAGGATTAGTTTTTAGAGTTACTTCGCCTTCGGTGCGTGACATTATAGTCGAAAAATCTTATTTATTGAAAGGGAAAACTGCTTTGGGTGTTTTCGGAGAGGGTAATGATTCGTCGTTATTTATAAGATCGCTTTGGCCAAAGGCAGTACATGAGCTTTGGTCATTAACCGTGCGTAAAGCGAAAGAATTGGGGTATTTGCGGCCGATAGTATTAAATTCAATTATTTATCTAAGAAGAGAGAAGAAGGGATCAATGATTCGTATAAATGCTGAAGCTGATCTCCTTTTCCTTCCTCCTAATCCCGGGTGTCCTTCGCAATGAGGCGATGTTGGTCAGGCGAAAAGTTTGTTTTCAATTATTCATATTAACATTAATAGACTTAAGACTCATTTTAGCTCATTAGAAGCATTGGTTTTTCCGTAGACACATAATGTGATTGCGCTTATTGAAACATTTATGAAGGAATCAGACGCCTCAGATATTCTTAAGTTACCGGGTTATACGCTATATAGACTTGATCGTTTGGGTAAAGAAGGTAGTGATTCTGATGGACGGTTCTTTAACTCACCGGCATATCTTTTGTTAAATATCTTAAGTAAATTTTCGTCGATAGTTCTGGGAGTTGTATATAGAAGGCCAACGGCAGCTTATCCTTCAGAATTGTTTGATGTATTGTCGGATTTACTTCCGTCGCATGGCCATACTGTTATTACGGGTGATTTTAATATAGATATGAAATCGGTGGGCGGTGCGGCGGACATGATGAGGGCAAATATATCGGCTCTGAATCTTACTCTTATTGATTCGGAGCCGACTCATCATGCGGTCATATCAGTGGGCACATCTCATACGTGGCTAGATCTTTTTCTTGTTCGTGAACCGGTACCTTATTTTAAATTTGTGAAGTCATTGGTCCCCTTCGCGGCGGGCCATGATTCTATCACAATTTATATGCAAATTATTAGACAATTTATTAGTGAGGAGATATTGGACGCGTAACTTGGGAGAAGTCAGCCATCGTGATTTAGATTCAGTTTTTAGTAATATCTTTAATTTGGGTTGGTCTTCTTGTTATAGTAGTAGTTTTTCAACCTCTAGTCATAGTGTTTTGCCTGACCAGCAATCAGATGTATTTAGTCCGCTGTTGTCATTAGATATAAGTTCAAACATAGTTACAAGCATGCAATCATCTAGACATTACTCTATCACTCATAATGTCATATCTAATAATGCAAGTTCATTAAATTCCTTAATTTCGGATACCATGTCATCACCTAATGTATTCGCCATCTCACCAAATTCATTTAGCATGTCATTATCTAATTTATTTTCCATTTCATCTAATTCACATATTTCTCATAATTTTCATCCAGCTAATATTTCCTCATTTCCATCTTCATATACACCTGTTACGGCTTATGATGACAGATCTCAATCTGTCTCATTGCTGATTTCTTATCTTTCGGCATCAGCCCTCTTCACATTTGATGGACTAACGCCTTGTAAGCTAGTAGTCATTGGGACTAAGTATAAGCCATGGGTTACAATGGAGACCAGGAATCTGATTAAAGCTAGAAATTTGGCTTTTAAGACTTTTCAAGTCTCACGACATACAGCTGATTATGAAAAGCATAAGATTCTAAGAAATAGAGTTTCTAATATGCTTTATAGCAATAAATACAAATATCTTTTTGATAAACTGTTGAATGCTACAGATCCTAGGGCCAAATGGAGACAGCTGAAAGGGTTGGGATTGGGCACTAATCTTGGTTCATCACCATTAGAATTTTTTACCTCTCAGCAATTAAATGTCCATTATGCATCTGTTTCGAATCGTCTTGCACCTCTTCCTCCATCTTTTCTTGATTCACTGTTTCAGGTGCATGAAGGTGATCGTATTACTCCTGCTAGATTTGAGTTTGATACCATACATTCTAGAAAAGTTCAGCGTGTTCTTGGTAGAGCAAAGTCGAGGGCTATGGGGACAGATGGGTTATTGATAAAAATGCTAAAACTTTTAGAAATGCAATTAATTCCGCATTTAGTTGAAATCTTCAACGAATTATTAACAATTGGATTTTTCCCGGAATGTTGGAAGCGAACCTTATTGTTTCCGCTTGCGAAGTCGAGCAGGATTCGAACTTGTTCTGATACTAGACCGATAACCAAACTCTGCGAGATCTCGAAACTTTTGGAACGTTTAGTTCATTTTCAGTTGTCGCCTTATTTAGAAAACTATCAATTATTAAATCCAAGACAAGCGGCTTTTCGCACAGGTCATAATACGCAGACTGCGCTTTTAGGGGTCCTGGATGATATTAGAAGGGCTATAGATTCCCGAATGATAACTCTCACTCTCGCACTCCCTCGCTCTCGATCAATCTTACTCGTTCCCACTCTCGCACTCTCTCTCTCTCTGGCGCGGTGAGTACTAAGACATCTGTTTTACTTCTCCGTACTGTTTCTATAATTTTTTGTACTCACGCGACCAACTCGAGTTTTAGTGCAAAGCATATTGGACGTCCGCTGTCTACAAATGTACCTATTAAATTAGATGCATTTATACTGTAGACAGTTGTCTGCAAATTAAGAAATTAAGTCGCAATAATCTTGGAGGTTAGCTGGAGAAATCTGCGAGCGTCAAAACCGGGCGGCAATTTCACACACGGAGTCTATACCAACGTTGCGAAACTCATCGTGCGAACATGGCAACACCGCGAGGATGTTTTGTTTGCGGAGTTCGACTAACGCGCAAGGACTACACAGAGGTGTAATCTCTGTAATAATATTACTCACACTAACTGTTTCGAGGTCGTGCCGGGCTCGTCCGAGCGGCGCTGTTGTAACCTTGCGAAAACGCGATCGAAGGTGTTAGTTACAGCTTCGAACGACATGAGGGCGCCACCGCCTGGGTTACCGCGCCAGTCTGTCGCGACAGACAGTGCCGCGTCGGCGACCACGCCTACCCCCACCACCTCTCACGCAAAGAGAGTAGCCTCGCCTCCGTCGCCATCAATGTCGCAGGTTGCGAAGCAACCTCGCGGCGCTCCGCCCACTGTGCCCAATCAGACGGCACAAGACGCACCAAGCGACTCCGTAACAATGGCAGTCGATTTACCACCGGGGTTGGACGCTTTTACCCAGAGTTTGCGGGAATGCTTGCGTAGCGATATAAAATCAGTATTAGACGTTGTAAATCGTGTTGAGGGCAAAGTCGACGAGGTAAAGATGGAGATTAAAGAACTAAAAACGAAGGTAAACGAGATCGAGGAAGAAATGGATGTGAAGTTTACAGCTATTGATGCGCGTATTGATAAACTAGAAGACCGAGTCAGCAGCTTAGAAAAAAGCAATAAAGATGTAATTGCAGTTTCCCAACCTCCATCAAAAGACACATGCGAGCTGCTTATTACCGGGCTGCCCAAGGGTACGAAAAAAACTGAGAACGAGCTCTTAATTGATTTATTTGGTGTGCTAAAACTGCCGAATCTAAGCAGTCAAATAATTGATTTTCGTCCTTGGACTCCGCGATTAAAACCAAACCCTTCGGCTCTCCTGCGGCACCGATGCTCACTCAAGGCATGGTGGTTAGAATGTCATCAATAACATCCAGAGATGCGATTATTGAAAAGACTCGACGCCTGAAGGGACAAAAGGCGCGGGATATTTTCGGTAAAGGTGGAGAAAATGCTCTGTTTGTCAGGCCCCTTTGGCCGAAGCCCGTTTTTGAGCTGTGGCAAGCGGCCATACGTAAATCGAGAGAGCCGGGCTATGCGAGGCCCATAGTTTAAGATTTAATAGTTTTTATGCGTGAGGTGAGGGATGGACCGTTGATGCGTATAAGTTCGGAAGCAGATTTTATAAACTTTCCTCCTCTCTCTCTAAGTCACACCAAGTGAGATGGGGCTGGTCGAGCCAAATCATCGAAACCATCAAAATCATCGAAGTCATTTTCCATTTTTCACTCTAATATATAATCGTTTAAAAACACATTTTGCATCTATCGAAGCATTAGTTCATCCAGCCTCTCGTGATGTCATTGCGATTACCGAAACCTTCCTTACAAATCACGATTCTTCGGAAATTATTAAACTGCCGGTCTACGTATTGTATCGATTGGATCGTGAGGGTAAGGAGGGGGGAGGTGTTGCGGCATATGTGCGTGAGGCTTTTGGGGTAAAAATCATCGCGCACTCTGAACCTATCTTTTCGAATGCTCCGGAGTATCTGGTGCTATGTTTGACAGGTAAAACGGTTTCAATGGTTTTAGCAATTGTTTACCGTAGGCCTTCGGCCGCTTATCCCACGGAATTTTTTGAGGTATTGTCAGACATACTACCACGATACAAATATGTCATGGTCACTGGAGATTTCAACATTGACATGAGTTCTACCAGTGCCATGGCAAGCAGGTTTAGAGCAAATCTGACGGCTCTGGGACTTTCACTCATCCAGTCAGAGCCAACGCATCACGCGATGACATCAAGTGAGCCATCTCACACGTGGTTAGATCTCTTCCTCATTCGTGAACCAGTACCTGAACATGAATACATTAAGACGTTGGCTCCTTTCGCAGCTGGACATGATGCCATCAGTATTTCTATTCGGATTGAAAATGAGCAGCCTCAAGTGAAGGTAATTGGTAAGCGAAATTTGGAGGGGGTCAATCTTCATAATCTCGCAAGTACATTCGAATCATGCATAACCTCCTCTTCCTCATCCAAATCGTTCCCTCATCCTTGGCCTGACCAATCTGATCTCATGGATATTTCTCCGATCAATCATCACCTTAGTCAGTATTGACATCAAGTTCATTCATCTCATAATATTCATAGCACTATTTCATCTACATTATCATCTTTATGCAACTCAATATACCATGTATAAGGGTCTTGGAAATCAGGTTTCAAACTCTGTCAACACAAGTAAGTTCCACTTTCTGGCAAAGAAACTCAATAGCACGAAAGACCCAAAGAAATCGTGGAAATGCCTAAAGAATATGGGTCTCAGTACTAAGACAAACCCATCACCGCTTAAATTATTCTCACCTCATCAGCTAAATTGTCACTATGCTTCAGTTTCACATCATATTCAACCACTTTCCGTACAATCATTCTCAACCATAATATGCAACTATTGTCCTACATCACCCTCATCTCTTTCTTTTCATTTTTCTGCTATAACCGCGAAAGAAGTTCAGCATGCAATTCGGGGAGCGTCCTCAAGGGCAGTGGGGATTGATGGCATATCCTTTGAAATGATTAAGTTGTTAGAGCCTCAATTAACACTGCACCTTGTTGATCTCTTTAATAATATGCTCTCAGTCGGCTATTTTCCGGAGAGCTGGAAAAGGGTATCACTGTTCCCTTTGGCGAAGTCAGGCAGGGTAGAATCGTGTTCAGATACAAGACCGATTGCGAAACTCTGCGAACTCTCGAAAATCTTGGAGAGACTTGTACATAATCAGTTGTCTGAATATCTTGTTAAAAATCATATTCTTGTGGACAGACAAGCAGGTTTTCGCAGGGGGCACAGTATCCAGACAGCACTCCTGGGTGTCCTAGATGACGTTAGAAGAGCCATTGATGCTAGAAAGATCACGATTCTCGTCCTGTTTGACTTCTCCAAGGCATTTGATACTGTGCCTCATGGTAAACTTATGCAAAAACTGTGTGAGATTGGATGCTCTGACAACACACTGAGTTGGTTTTATCGGTATCTTGTAGGTCGCATGCATGCAGTGGAGAGTGAGACGGGCGTGTTGTCAGACTGGCTTGAGATAAATGCGGGAGTGCCTCAGGGCAGTGTTCTTGGCCCGATACTCTTTTCCATATATATAAACGATTTGCCTAAAGTTCTTTCTCACAGCAATTATATGCTGTTTGCCGATGACGCCCAGGTCTACCATTCGTTTTTTCCGGGGTACAACGTATCACGCACGATGCAAATGCAATAGCCCTATGGGCTCACACGAACGGATTAAAGCTTAATGTAAAAAAGACGAAGGTTATGATTCTGGGTAGTCAGGCTTTTTTATCGCGCATCGACTTGAACAGTGCCCCGAAGGTAGGGTTGGGAGCGGATCTCTTAAATTATGAATGCGAGGTTAAATCGCTTGGGGTCATGATCTCTCCCTCTCTGGATTGGTCAAGGCAGGTATTAACTATCTCGAGTCGTGTACATGGGGTTTTACACTCATTGCGATATTATAAAAAGACGTTGTCTCGAGGTCTTAGGAAAAGATTGGTGGAGGCTCTGATTTTTCCGCATTGTGACTATGCGTATGCGGTGTTTAACGATGTTGACCAGACCAGAAATCTGAAACTTCAAAGACTGCTAAATGCTTGTGTCCGATTCGTGTGGGGGGACATAGCAAGGAGGGATCATGTAACTCCTTATAGGTTAAGTCTCAGGTGGTTATCAGTTGAGTCCAGACGCTCATACCTCATTGGCTCACTTGCATACAATATCATTGCTCATAACTCACCCACATATCTGGCAAACCATTTTATAAAAATAAATACCCTCTCTCATAATCCTCGCACCTCTACTCGTCATCCTTCAAAATTGCTACATTATCTTCCCCCTCGTACAGAGTCTTTGAATAAGTCTTTTGTCATCACCGCATCTAAAATCATCAACGAATTTTCTACATTTTCATTCGACACTTCATCTATCACTCATTTCAAAAATGCGTTATTCGATCACATGTTCAGACTTGACAAAACTGCCTGGGAAAATAGAGTTCGGAATGAGGGCTTAACACCTCCCCAGATCCCTCACCTTAATCTAGACTAAGTCTTACAAATGTTTTTACTGCGTATTTTTGTTGATTTGTAATCATTTTATTTGTACTTAAATTATTTATTTATTATTGTATATATTGTATTTTATTACTGGGTGATTGCGCAATATGTTGAAAATCAACTAAACCAATATTGTTATATAACTGTTGTTGTTATTGTTATTATTATTGTAATTGTTTTCTATTTTTTTAATTTTATACACCCTATTGTTACATTATTTTATTATTATTGTAATTATAATCAAAATGTATTTATATACTACAGCCTACGGGGTCTCAACCCCAAGGCCAAATAAAATTTATTCATTCATTCATTCATTCATTCTCTCTCTCTATCTCTCTTACTCTCTATCTTATTCTTTCTCTCTCACTCTCTATATCTCTCATTCTCTCTCTTTATCTTACTCGCTCCCACTCTCTCACTCTATCACTATCTCTCTCATTCTCGCTCTCGCTCTCTATCTCCCATTCACTCTTTCTTATTCTCTCTCTCTTTCTCTCTATCTTTCATTCACTCTCTCTTATTCTCTCTCTTTCTCTCTATCTTTCATGCTCTCTCTCTTATTTTCTCTCTCTATCTCTCCTTCCATCTATCATTCTCTGTCTCTCTCTCTCTCTCTTTCTCTATCTCTTTATCTCTCATTCTCTCTCTTTAACTATCTCATTCTATCTCTCTGTCTCTCTCTCTCTCTCTTTCTCTATCTCTTTATCTCTCATTCTCTCTCTTTAACTATCTCATTCTGTCTCTCTGTCTCTCTCTCTCTCCCCCGCGTCGATCCGATGCGCAGCGTTGGTCGTGTTTTTCGCGCTGTTAATCAACGTGATAAGCTAGACGGGTGCCTCACTCCGAACAACTGCCTTCTGTACGACATCTGGTGTATTGCTCATTGCGGCTGGGTGAGTCGTCGACTGCTCGATTGTACGTGTGAATTTGAACTGGTATATCTCAGGCTGTGTCTTTCCGCGGGTGCTGCGTACGCGTTCGCGAGTTGAACTTGTTATTTATTAAATTATATCACTATTTATCACTATTTATTATCTATCTATTCATTAGTTATTAGTTGGCCAGTTAATTTAAATTACGTTGTATGTCGGCCACAGTGTCGAGTTCGCTCTGCCCTATATGCAGATGTAAATTCTCGAGATCTTCTCAGGCGACGGTGTGTGAAAATTGTAAAACGAAAGTTCACACTAAGTGTATCGGTGCGTGCGCGATCTCAGACGTTTCTTCGTGTTGCGCTATTGTTGAAAAGAACAGGGGGGCAGCACCTCCTGGGTCGCCAAGCGTCGGCGCTCCCACTACTCCGGAGCTTGAGATAGGCGCGAGCTCGGCTGCGCTGGCCACGCCCACTACTGCTGCTCGCCCACTGAAGCGATCAGCCACGCCCAAGTCGCCATTAGATATACTGGTTACCAAGCAACCGCGCGCCGGCAGGTTGGACTTTTCGCCCCTCCCGCACGGCGAGTTACTTTTAGCTATGGAGAACGAACCGCCTAGGTGGTTCTTAGAGTATATGAATAGCTTTGCCGTGCGCGTTGAAAATAACGTAGCGGAGCGCGTGGAAAGGACTATCGACGATCGGCTAACGGAAATAAATAGTCAGTTCAACGCAATAAGCGCGGAGTTTCAGGCCACGCGGGCGGAGGTTAATGCACTCGCACATACTACCGCTGAGTTGAAGGCCGAAGTGCAGACCGTGCGTGACGAGGTGGGCGCGCTCTCCCATTCCACGGATATGCGTTTTCAAGAAATTAGTACCAGAGTACAGGCGTCCGACGCGGCACGTGCGAGTAGGCTTGAGACCGGGGAATCGTCTGTGGTCCTGGATACGACCTCGAGTACGCGTGACACCTGTGAGATTCTATTGCTGGGCGTCCCGGAGTCGGTTACCCGGGACGACGACGACATCGTAAAACTCTTTCTGGGTGCGCTGGGCCTGAGACTTATTTTTAATCAGGTAACTGATACGCGCAGATGGGAACCGCGTCGCCGTGCGCAGTCTGGGTCGGGAGGCAACGTGAACATGAGTGAGGTGATGGAAACGGACGCGGGGGTCGATACGCGCATCTCTTCGGCCCAATCAAGTAACACCTTATCAGCCAAGACGCGTGGCCTAGTGTTTAAGGTAGTATCGACAGATGTTCGCGATACAATTATGGCGCGTAGTGGCAGACTCAGCGGACTTAACGCTCAAACCATCTTTGGCACGGGAGGCACCGTTAGCCTTTATATAAGACCGATTTGGCCCAAACCCGTTCACGCTATTCGGTCTCGCGCTCTTCGTGAATCGAATAGACTGCATTACGCCAGGCCCTTGGTACGTGACATGCGAGTTTATATAAGAGAAAAGAGAGAGAGTCAGCTGATTCCAGTGGACGCGAACACTGACTTCAATAAATTTAGCCCGAATTTGGCCTCTGATAGTAATCGCGATGGCCCTTCAGGCACTTCTTCTTTGTGACTGGTCCCTAATGTAAATAAGTTTAGTGTTTTCCACGTTAATGTCAATAGACTAAAGACTCACTTTGCGGCTATCGAGACTCTGGTGTATCCGCGCGCGTTCGACATTATCGCAATATCTGAAACCTTCCTCACTCCACTCGATGCGTTCGATATTATTCGATTACAAAATTATAACCTCTACAAGCTTGATCGCATCGGGAAGGAGGGAGGGACTGTCGGTGTATACGTACGTAGCATTTATAAAGTCAAGATAATGGGTCAGTCGGACCCGATTTTCAATAATACACCAGAGTTTCTTATCCTAGAGGTATCATGCTATTCCTTTAAAGTCTTAGTTTGTGTATGATATAAATTTGTTCTATTCGTCCACGCAGTTGGTTCAAAAGGAGGCGTTTTTATCGATTTTTAGTGAACTAACCATTTAATTTATTTAATTGGCGACGTTTCGATGGAAGTCCTCCATCCTCATCAGGCTATACCTTTATTGAAACAATCATTTGTTACACCAGCATTTTACAATTTTGCATATATATATCTAAATATAATTACTCACTATTTGGTCAAATTAATGCACATATGTGGCTTTTCTCATAATTTCCATAGTATCTCTAATGTGTCGCTCTATAATCAAAAGCAAAAGCAAGTAGCAAAACATTAGTGTTAAAATTTGCACAAAGATTGAGGTTATGTAACTTATTTTACCTTTCTTCTCTGAATCGTACTTATATAACATCATAGAATTTATTTAATAAATAAATAAATAAATAAATAAATAAATAATTTAATAGAACACACAACACCAATTAAGCAAAAAGCAGTCAATATCAATAAAATTTATCAGAAAACAAAATTTGCTAGTCATTATCACAGATAGTTGGTAAAGCTATAATTCAAATTTTTGCGACCCGTCATTATACACTTGTAGTGTGTGTCAATTTGACCGTATTCATGACATAGACGTGTAGCAAAAATTTGAATATTAATAAATCCTATACGAAATGTAATATCATTAATTAACATCAAACTTAAGTCAATAATATTAAAAAAAATTCTTTTATAAATACCACTAAAAAAATAATTAATGAACACGTAACCATATAAATATTATTATTTGTACTTTAATATTTCTATAATTTAAAGTTATATTAACATTGATTCATTCATTATTGTCAATTACTGTTAAAAATTTTTTTCTTAAAAATTAATAATAATTCAGTCTATATTTATTGCACTTTGTTAAAATATATTTACCATTTACAAATTAAAAATTAAATTTTGATTTTTTCCCAATTTCAAATTTATGCGCGTATTAATCAGTAATCGATTACAGCGCTGATTATAATACTTGTAATTAAATTTGAACTAATTGATCTACCATCTGTAGATAACTAGCATTATTTTTGAATTACGTTCAAGAAAGAAAGGAAATTATTACAATTTGGACCGTAATTTGAGTTGATTAACAATGTTATTGTAAAATTGGCTAAGATTTTTTGTATCATCTTTTACGTTAATGGCATTCTTCTCTAGTTTAATATGGGTCATCTCTGATATCAGTCTTTTACCCCAAATTTTTTCTCTATCTAACACGTCTACATCTTTAAAATTAAATGTATGGTCATATTTTGTTATATGGTCATTTATAACATATTGCACACCCGACTTTTTACTATTAGATTCGTGTTCTTTTATTCTACAATTTAATTGCCTTTTTGTCTCTCCTATATATGCTGCGTCACAATCATTACACTTAATTCTGTATACTACATTTGTTTCACAAAGTTTGTCTAATTTTTCCTTGCCTCTAACAATAACATTACTTAATCCATTACAGATTTTAGGAACAACCCTAATACCCTTCTGTTTCATAAAACCAGACACATTATTATAAAAATTTGGAACATATGGAACGCTTAAAGTTGCAAAGTATCTATTTTGTTTATTTTGTTGAATATTATTGTTATTAGTTCTATATTTTATTTTTTCCATTCTTTTTCTTATATTATGATTAATAAATTTAATTGGGTACTCATTATTAACTAAAAACTCTTTAACTATTTTTAAGTTGGTGTTATGAAACTTCTGGTTTGACAATAAGATTGCCTTATCTACCAACGTATATATCATAGCTCGTTTTTGTTCAATAGGGTGACTGGATAAAAAATGTAAAAATCTACCTGAAAATGTTTCTTTCCTATACCAATTCGTGATTATTTTTTTACTATGATTATTTCTAATTAAAGATAACTCTAAAAAGTTTATAGCACCATTTTTTTCTTTTTCATGAGTAAATTGTAATCGTGCGTTATAATTATTGAATACCTCTAATACTTTAGTTATCTTATTTTCAGGAATGCACATTATTGTGTCATCTACATATCTGTAGTAAAACACCGGTATAAAATCTAAATTATTTAAGCACTCCTGTTCTAAATCTGTCATTACCAAATCTGCAAAAGTTGGGCTTATCGGACTACCCATGGGAGAGCCAAAAATTTGTCTATAATATTTTTTATCCCAAGAAAAATACGTATTACTTAGCAAAAATTTTACACCTTCTAGAAGATCATTTAATGAGATATTGTAAATTTTTCTTATAAGGTGATACCTTTTTTCAATACTCTCAATCACTAAATTTTCGGGTACGTTGGTAAATATAAGTATGTTGGTAAATCTTAGTTTGTGTAGTTTATAGGCGCCCGGGCGCGGCATTGCCCTCTTTATTTTTCGAATCACTTGCAGAGTTGAGCCCTGATTATGAACACCTAATTATCACGGGCGATTTTAACATCAATTTTAATCGATCGGGCGCTGCTGTCGATTTTATGAATTCTAGACTTAGTGAGCTCAACCTAATGTTGGTCCCGTCGGATCCCGCGCATCATGCCCATTGTGCAGGCTATATTTCGCACACCTGGATCGACATATTTATTCTGCGTGACAATGTGCAACATTTTACCTACACTAAATCCGATGTGCCGTTCTTGGCCGACCCTGGGCATGATGCTATTATGATCGACCTCAACCTAGAGAGACCGAGATGCCCGTTGAATAGGTATAGGTCACGTAGATTGGGGGGGCTCGACGGTGAGCGTTTTGCTGGGGTATTTAATTACGACCCCGACCCTGTTCTTGAGGGGCGCTCTCGGGACTTGCGCATCGCGCCCGAATCGGATTCGATTTTGTATCATAACCTCGCACATGAACTTAGAGATGAAATTGTTGTCGATGCTGCCGTGAGAAGCCTGAGCGAGCCTATTGTGAGTGCCTACGACCAGATCGCGCCTCTCAAAATGTATACCGCGGGCACTAAGCGCAAGCCTTGGGTTACGCCCACTGTCAGTGGCTTGATTAGGGAGAGAAAGCGAGCGTACCGCATCGCCAAACGTAGTAATGACCTGGAAGATTTCAATCGATATCGCCTCTTGCGCAGCGAGGCCTCGAATGCCTTGGAGTCGGCCAAGTTTAACTTTATAAATCAGGAATTAGACGCGGCAGCCGACGCTAAATCAAAGTGGCGCGTTTTAAAGAGTTATGGCGTTGCGGGTCGCTCGAGACCTTCCCCTTCTGCATTGTTCCCCTTGGACGACTTGAATGCACATTACGTGGCTGTCTCGTGCCGATCCGTCCCATTATCGAGCCATGTTTTGACCGACATATTAGTTTTCGCCCCAGTTACTGCCTCATCTTGTTTTCAGTTTGAGCATATTAATTCTACCCATGTCGGAGAGGCACTGAGAAGAGCGACCTCGCGGGCGACGGGGTTGGATGGCATCTCCATTCCAATGCTGAAACTTGCGAGTGCGTCTATTTTAGGTCACCTGGCACGCGTCTTCGATGCCTCGCTTCGGTCGGGCTGTTTCCCTGCGGAGTGGAAGAGGGCACTGCTGTACCCACTGGCTAAGTCTAGTGTGTGTAGCGGTGTTGCTGATACCAGGCCCATAGCGCGGCTGAGCGAGGTGTCGAAGCTGCTCGAACGGATTGTGCACGGACAGCTGTCGGGATACTTGGAGGAGAACGGTCTCCTGTCTTGCAGGCAGGCTAAATTTCGTAGGGGGCATAGCACACAGACGGCGTTGCTCGGGGTTTTGGAGGATGTGCGCAGGGGTATTGACCAACGCATGGTCACTCTTTTAGTTTTATTTGATTTTCAAAGGCGTTCGACACGGTCCCCCATAGCGCCCTCCTCCGCAAGCTTCGGGCGATTGGCTGTTCTGATCTGGTTATCCGATGGTTTTATGCGTATTTACAGGGCCGCACGCAGGCCGTTGAGGGTGATGGGGGCGACCTGTCTGGGTGGTACGCCGTCCATGCAGGCGTCCCACAGGGCAGTGTTCTGGGGCCCCTTCTATTTTCAATTTTTATAAACGACCTGCCTGCGGTACTGGAACACTCGAGTTGCATGATATTTGCGGATGATACGCAATTATATTATTCCTTTCCCCCTGCTGATTTCAGCCTGGCTGTGAGACGTGTGACGCGGGATGCGGGAGCGGTTGCGGGGTGGGCGACGATGAATGGGCTGACACTCAATGTCTCCAAGACGAAGGTCATTCTGCTAGGCAGCCAACTTTACATCTCCAGATTCGATCTTGAGGGCATTGAGAGAGTGTGTGTGAACGGTGAGCCGCTGCCGTACGAGAACGTCGTTAAATCCCTGGGGGTGTGGATTACGCCGACCTTAGAGTGGTCCAAGCACGTGCAGTCAATCTCGCAGAATGTGCATGGCGTACTGCACACCCTTAGATTCTATAGGCGAGCATTGTCCAGGGGGTCACGTAAATCACTGATAGAGAGCCTGGTTTGGCCTTACCTGGATTATGCGTGCGCGGTTTACAGCGATGTTGACCGTACGCGCGAACTGAAGCTGCAGAGGCTAGTCAATGCGTGTGTGCGATTTGCCTGGGGTAATATTCCCAGGCGTGCGCACGTCACGCCGTATCGTCTAGAAATGGGTTGGCTGTCGGCCGGGCACAGGAGGCTTTTCCTCATTGGCTCTCTTGCATATAAAATCATTTCATCTTCGTCCCCATCATACTTGTGCGACCGCTTCACACTGTCCGATACTCTTCCTAATGTACGCTCCTCTTCCCGACTTCAGCGGCGACCCCTCACCTATCATCCACCTCGAACAGAAGCGCTGAACCAATCATTTACTGTCATAGCCTCAAGACTCCTTAACTGTTTCCCTGACCTGTCATTTGACCCCGATCAGCTCCATTCCTTTCAACGTCGATTGAGGGAGCATCTCGTTGGGCTCGACCGACAAGCTTGGGACAAGCGCGTGGAGGAAGAGGGTATTACCATTCCGCCCGAAACTCCAACGTGGTAGGCCGCGCACGCATGTTCTAGGTGGTTCCAATCCGTATTTTATGATTTTACCCGCTCGTGTATTGCCACTCATTATTGTTCGCGTATGTTGCGCCTGGTCTCATGCCATGCCTTGATTTTGGTCTCTACTGCCCTTTGCGCCTGAGCTATTGCTCTCATATGTATGTATCAGCTCGTTATACTGCCTTGTTTTGCGCTATCTACTGATGTAATTATTATTATCTATTGTTGTATTTATTGTTCGAATTTGTGATACTGATTTGTCTTTATTTTAGATTTACTTTGTTTTACGCCTGCGCCGACTCTTTCATCGTAATATTTACTGCTAACGTGTTAAAGAGAGAGGCTAACAACCAAACAAATGTGTTTTGCGTCCTATGGCTGTGAATATGTAAGTGCTAATTGTTTTTATTAAGCTAACTAAATGTAATGTAATGATTACCAATGTATTATGTGCTACTTTGGGGGCTGGCCCCCGTAGCCCAATAAAGTTTATCAATCAATCAATCAATCTCTCTTTATCTCTCATTCTCTCTCTTTATCTATCTCATTCTCTCTCTCTCTCTATCTCTTTATCTCTCATTCTTTCTCTTTATCTATCTCATTCTGTCTCTCTGTCTCTCTCTATCTCTTTATCTCTTAATCTCTCTCTTTACCTATCTCATTCTCTCGCTCTCTCTCTCTCTCTATCTCTTTATCTCTCATTCTCTATCTTTATCTATCTCATTCTCTCTCTCTCTATCTTTCTCTATCTCATTATCTATCTCTTCTCTATCTATCTTTATCTATCTCATTCTCTCTCTCTCTATCTCTTTATCTCTCATTCTCTATCTTTATCTATCTCATTCTCTCTCTCTCTATCTCTTTATCTCTCATTCTCTATCTTTATCTATCTCATTCTCTCTCTCTCTATCTCTTTATCTATCTCATTCTATCCCTCTCAATCTCTTACCCATTCTCTATCTCTCTCCCTCACTCTCCCTCTCTCTCCCTCACACTCCCTCATTCTTACTCACTCTCTCCCTCTCACAGTCCCTCATTAATAATCTCTCTCTCTATCTGTCTCTCTATCTCTTCCTCTCACTGTCTCTTTCGCTCTGTCTCATTCTCTTTTTCTCCGTCCGTCCGTCCGTCCGACAAACATCATCTTGGCGTCAGAGAGAATGAGTCAGGGCGAGAGAGACAGTGAGAGGAAGAGATAGGAAAACAGATAGAGAGAGAGAATGAGAGATAGTGAGAAAGAGAGAGAGAGAAAGAGAGAGAGAGAGAGAGAGAATAAGAGAGAGAGAGAAAGAGATTGAAAGATAGAGAGAAAGAGAGAGAGAGAATAAGAGAGAGAATGAAAGATAGAGAGAAAGAGAGAGAATATGAGAGAGTGAATGAAAGATAGAGAGAACGAAAGAGAGAAGAAGACAGAGTGAATGGGGATAGAGAGCGAGAGCAAGAATGAGAGAGAGAGAGAGTGATAGAGTGCGAGAGAGAGAGAGTGTGAGTGATAGAGTGCGAGATTGAGAGGAAGTGCGAGAGTGAGAGTGAGTAATAATGAGGGACTGTGAGAGGGAGAGAAACGAAGAATGAGGGAGTGTGAGGGAGAGAGAGGGAGAGTTAGGGAGATAGAGAGAGAGTGAGGGAGAAAGATAGAGAATGTGTAAGAGATTGAGATGGAGAGAATGATATAGATAAAGAGAGAGAATGAGACATAGAGAGAAAGGGAGAGAATGAGAGATGGAGATAGAGATTGATTGATTGATTGAGTCTTTATTTGGGTATTCTGGGGAAAACCCCGTATACACATCTGTCTGGCGAGATAGAAATCTTTACAATAAAAAATACTAGAAAATAAACGTTGATGCCATCGCAAGTATAAAAACAAAATTTAAAATAAATAACATGATTTAATACAATAACAATAAATAAAATTAAAAAGGCAAATACAACGATAATTTAAAACTTAACAACTAGATAAAAATATAAAAACATAAAAGAGTAAAATTTGCGCAAAAGGTTAAGTGAAAATAAAATAAATAAATAAATAAGTAATAAAACCACGCAGAATATACATATGAAGCGGTAAAAGCGATAAATTAGAATTAAAATTAAAATTTAAATATCTTGTAGTATGCGAATAAAAATTGCAACGCTCGCAGTGAAAAATACAAAGTAAAATATAACGCAAATTCGCAATACAAAAATATAAAATACAATATAAAATGAAGTAAATAAATAAATAACTAACATGACAGACAAATTACAATGAACGACTATTACAAAGTATGACTAGACTCAGAGATCAGGCAAGGGAGGGCATTCCAATCCCTCATTAACCATCCTCAACTCCCAAGCTTGCCGATCGAGCTCAGCAAGGTGCAGTGCCAATGAGGACTTAAAGGAAGGGAAAAGGAGTGGATCAAAGTTTGTAAAAGGTAGAGAGTTAATGAGGCGAGAGGCAGTAATCTGGTAGGAATTGTTGAGGGCTTCTGTTCTAGGAGGTAGGTAGAAAAGGGACGAGGGAGGTAGACGAGATGAAGAACGGGATGGAAAGGAGAGGAATCACGTGGGACAAAATGACTAGCGATGTAGGATGGGGAACTATGGGAGATGATGTTGTAGGCAGTGCAGCCGATGAATAGAGATCTCCTGAGCTCGACCGACAACCAACCTAGCTTAAGGCGGTAAGGCGTTACGTGCTCTCTCCATGGGATGTTTCCCCACACGAATCGAACACACGCGTTTAAAAGTCGGTGTAATTTTAGGTTCATAGTGGCATCAGGGTCGTGGAAGACTGCGCACGCGTAGTCAAAGTGTGGGAAAACAACCGCTTCCACAAGATGTTTTCTGTTTTGGCGCGAGAGAGCAAGAGAAAGAGAGAGAGAGCGGCCAGGCTGAATAGGTGATAGATGGGATGCAGATGAAGAAGACGAGATAGTGGATGTGGTGAAATGCGATGAAGCACGATCATAAGCGACCGAGAAGATCGCAGCAGCCTCCGACAGGTCGGTCTGGGCAATATTGCGCGACCAGATCTTTTTAGTAACCGGTAACGGTTTAGCAAAGTCCAGCTGAAGGACAATGTGGTCGTGCCCCGCTGCGAAGGGCACAGCTGATTTAAAATAATTAAAACCTGGCGGAGGGTTGCGTATGATAAACAGGTCAAGCCATGTATGTGAAGAGGTGTTAGAAGTATAAGTATGATGAGTAGGTTCGGATTTGATCAGGAAAAGGTTTAGTGAGTCGACGTATGACTCCAACATGGCGGACGACCCATCTTTCTTACACATATTAATATTAAAATCTCCGGTGATGACAACTTGATCATAAGTGTGTAAGAAATTCGCCACTGAATCAAAGAATTTTGATGGGTAGGTTGCTGAGGGCCTTCTATAAACTACACAAAAGAGAAGCGAGCTAGTTGAACTAAGAATTTGAAATATCATGTACTCCGGAGAATTAGAATAAACAGAGTCAGAGTGACCTATAAGCCTAACATTGACATTACTCTTGATGTAGGCCGCAACACCCCCCCCCCTTCCTTTCCAACCCGGTCCAATCTATGCAACATGTAGTTCGGAAGGCCCAACATGTCTGAGGAGTCATACTCTGTGAGGAATGTTTCGAAGAGGGCAATGATGTCATGATTATGAGGAAGAACGAGTGACTCGATAGATGAGAAATGAGTTTTCAATCTGTTAATGTTTGCATGGAAAATGGAAAATGAAGAATTAGTGTTAGATGAGGCCTGGCCGGACAATCCCTATTTCAAGGAGGTAGGATTTTGAGATGAAAAGTTGGAGATATCCTCTTCCGAGCGGATTGGAAAGAGTTGCCCTCCCTTCGTCAAACGCATATAGACGGTGGAGTTTTTTACAATTGGCCTCGCAAAGCCAATTCGGTGGATCGGCGCATCGCTTTGGAAAGAAGCTCGTGCAGATGTTTGGGCCATAACGCACGTAAGTATATCGGCATAACTCCACCCGTACCGAAAAGAGAATCGGCCGAGACTCCCTTGAGAAGGTGCGCTCTCTCTAAAACGAGATCCCTGGAAGAGGGCGATGAAAAACGAACCACAATACCGTTCTTAAGGGTAGAATTTATGTTAGAGGCTGCGGATGTTGTCGCCAAATCTACATTTCGGTCGTCATGATTAGCTTTAATAAGCCAGGGCCGAGTATCAATAATCTGGGAAGCAATCCTAGGGAGATTGATAATATTAAATATTTTTCCCAGAGCATCCCCTTCAGTAGTGGCCAGGCTCGTCGGAATACCACGAACAAGGATTTCGCAAGCATCACCAACGGGAGTCGCGTTAGACCTTGGAACGGCCTCTTTTAGTTCTCTAATTTGACCGCGAATCTCCTCATTTGTGCTCTCGAGGACTCCCAGACGATTCGATACACCGGCGAAACGCTCCTCAGTTGCCGCTTTCATCAGCGAAACCCGCGAATTTAACTCTCGAATCTCGGTAGCCAGTCCTTGCACCGAAGACTCGATACGTGAAACCGAACTCTCGAGCTTCGATTCCAACCGGCCCGCAAACTCGGTAAACAGAGCGGCCATATCTACGGCGCCGGTCGCTCGCACGGGTAAGCCGGCGCAGCTCTCGGTGGGCGCGGCGCCGCGAGGTTGCTTAGCAACCTGCGACGTTGATGGCGACGGGGGCGAGGCTATACGCTTAGCACTGGAGGGAGACGGAGTGGACGTGGCCGCCAGCTCGGTAGCGCAGGTCTCTCTCGATTGTCGCGGCAACCCAGGCGGTGGCGCCCTCGCTTCAGTGGGAGCCGCGACTAGTGCTGTAGCTTGCGCTAACGCGCAACAGCGGCGCTCAGAAGAGCCCGGCGCGACCTCGAAGCAGTGCGCGTGCGTTATTTTATTACAAGTTTGGCAGACCTCTGCGTAGTCCTTTCTCGTGAGCCTCCCTCCACAAACAAAGCAGCTGCGCGAAGTCGCCATACTGCCAACAAGACGTCCACCGGCGAAGGTCGATGAGTGCGCAAAAATCCCGTGCGAAAATTGTGTAGCCGTTGGAAGCACTGTGAGACTGGACTAAGCGATGAGCTGTCTTTCCCTCTCGACTCTAACCTCCAAAATGTTTTGCGAATAAAATGCGATTTAGCGGGACTACTGGCTGCAGCAAAGTAGATCTACTTTAATAAAAGTACGCTGCAATCAGTGGAGATCCCTCTCTTGTGTACTAGAATAGAACTCGGAGCAGTTGTGTCAGCAAATATGCAAGAAAGAGCGGAGCAAGAATCAAGCTGACTTATACTCACCAGAGAGAGAGAGAGAGAGAGGGAAAGAGAATGCGAGATAGAGAGATAGAGAGAGAATGAGATAGTCCGGGCGCTGAGGGGGGTTTCGTGGCCACTTTTTGTCCCCTCGGGAACTTTTCGTATGTTTTTTGGGTCGTAGAAACAGAATTTTGAGGTTCCCAGGCCCAAATTTGGTCCCATTTTGAGATATGGCCCATTTTTAATAAAAATACCGAATTTTTCAAGCTTTTCGTAAAATTGACCTTATTTAATGCAAGAATGACTTTTTATATTATATAAGTATATATTTTTTGTAATAATTACGTAAATAAATAGTTATTTTACCGTGAAACAACCCAATAAAAAACGAAACTCAATTAAAAAGGCTTAGCATGCGCGCTCTTTTCTTATGCAGTAGGCCTAATCCGCACTTTTTAAATGTAATATAAGCACACGCATACGCTCATATATATATATACATATATAGGTATATAACACATATATATATGTGTGTGTGCGTGTATATATATATATATATGGGCTATTTCACGACAAGTGGTACGATGAAAATTTTAAATCGCTCCAAAATTTGAATTCAGGCTGGAAATATCTTTCAGAAGATAGAAAAAAATTTTTAGGTGTTAAAAATAATTTGCCTAAGAGTTATTCCACCATGAAAAATGGAAATTTTTCAATTTTTTAGAAAAATTACTATTTTCAAAGCCATTTATCTCAAAATCTATTGATTTTTTTGAAAAAACATTAAAAACAACTTTTGTTCAAAATAATCTTTAGAACTTATCTACCTGGGTTACAATTCTTAATTTTAAAATCTCGAAGAAATATAACGCCCGGAAATATTGAATATCAAAAAAAGGTGACCACGCCACAATCGATTTTGATCTAACACCGCTCAAAAGATCACAATTTTCGCGAGCTTTCGAATGGCGGTGGTTAGATTATTGGCCAAGACCGTTGGTTGTGGCGTGGTCGCCTTTTTTTGATATTCAATATTTCCAAGTGCCCTATCTCTTTGAGATGTTAAAATTAAGAATTGTAACCCAGGTAGATAGGTTCTAAAGATTATTTTGAACAAAAGTTGTTTTTAATGTTTTTTCAAAAAAATCAATAGATTTTGAGATAGATGGCTTTAAAAATATAAATTTTTTTAAAAAATTGAAAAATTTCCATTTTTCATGGTGGAATAACTCTTAGGCAAATTATTTTTAATACCTAAAAATTTTTTTCTATCTTCTGAAAGATATTTCCAGCCTGTTTTCAAATTTTGGAGCGATTTAAAATTTTCATCGTACCACTTGACGTGAAATAGCCCATATATATATATATATATGGAGTATTCCACGTGAAGTGGTCCGATCAAAATTTTAAAATGCATCAAATTTTGGGTATAGAATGCAAATGTTTTTCAGAACACAGAAAAAAATTTTTAGGTGCCGAACTTAATTTGCTCAAAAGTTATTCTAATCTCAAAAAGCGAAATTTCCAAGTTTTTTTAACACCAGCTGGGTTTACCACTATTTAACTCAAAATCTATCAACAAAATCTATCAATTTTACTATAGAACATTATATGTAACATTCGTTGCTAATTATGTCTAGAATTTATCCTTCTGCGTTAGAATTTCTAATCTCAAAGTCAATGCTACATATACTACATGTCAATATTTAACTTAAAAAATGTAAGTGCGCCACAATTGATTTTTTTATGCAAAAGTCTAAAAGAAAGCTTGGAGTAATACCTTTCAAATGGTTTGTAGCATTTTTATGGCCTTTAGTTCTGTAAAAAGTTAGAATAATTTAAAATTCTCAAAAAACAGAAAAAAATGACAAAAAATTTACAAAAATTAACGTAATAATTCCCATTTAAATTAAAAAAAAATTTTCGTGTATCTTTAAATTATCATAGTTTTTACAGAACTAAAGGCCATAAAAATGCTACAAACCATTTGAAAGGTATCACTCCAAGCTTTCTTTTAGACTTTTGCATAAAAAAATCAATTGTGTCGCACTTACACTTTTTTAAGTTAAATATTGACATGTAGTATATGTAACATTTACTTTGAGATTAGAAATTCTAACGCAGAAGGATAAATTCTAGACATAATTAGCAACGAATGTTACATATAATGTTCCATAGTAAAATTGATAGATTTTGTTGATAGATTTTGAGTTAAATAGTGGTAAACCCAGCTGGTGTTAAAAAAACTTGGAAATTTCACTTTTTGAGATTAGAATAACTTTTGAGCAAATTGAGTCCGGCACCTAAAAATTTTTTTCTGTGTTCTGAAAAACATTTGCATTGTATACCCAAAATTTGATGCATTTTAAAATTTTGATCGGACCACTTCACGTGGAATACCCCATATATATATATATATATATATATACACACACACACATATATATATATATATGTGTTATATACCTATATATGTATATATATATATATATGAGCGTATGCGTGTGCTTATATTACATTTAAAAAGTGCGGATTAGGCCTACTGCATAAGAAAAGAGCGCGCATGCTAAGCCTTTTTAATTGAGTTTCGTTTTTTATTCGGATGTTTCACGCTAAAATAACTATTTATTTACGTAATTATTACAAAAAATATATACTTATATAATATAAAAAGTCATTCTTGCATTAAATAAGGTCAATTTTACGAAAAGCTTGAAAAATTCGGTATTTTTATTAAAAATGGGCCATATCTCAAAATGGGACCAAATTTGGGCCTGGGAACCTCAAAATTCTGTTTCTACGACCCAAAAAACATACAAATATGAAAAGTTCCCGAGGGGACAAAAAGTGGCCACGAAACCCCCCTCAGCGCCCGGACTAAGAGATAGTGAGAGAGAATGAGAGATAGAGATAGAGAGATAGAGAAAGGGAGAGAGAGAGAGAGAGAGATAAATAGAGAGAGACAGAATGAGAGAAAGACAGAAATAGAGAGAGAGAGTGAGAGAAAGATTGAGAGTTATAGAGAGAGCTACAGAAATAGAGAGAGAGAGAGAGAGAGAAAGATTCAGAGTTAGAGAGAGAGAGAGAGAGAGAGAGAGAGAGAGAGAGAGAGAGAGAGAGAATGAGAGGTAGAGAGTAAGAGAGAATGAGAAGTAGAGAGAGAGAGAGAGAGAGTATTAGAGGTAGAGAGGAGAGAGAATGAGAGAGAGTGGGGGAGTGCGAGAGTGACAGTGAGTAAGAATGAGGGACTATGAGAGGGAGAGAGTGATCTAGCGCGAGAGTGAGATCGAGTAAGAATGAGGAAGAGTGAGGGAGTCCGAGAGTAAGAGTGAGTAAGAATGAGGGACTGTAAGAGGGAGAGAGTGAATATGAATGAGGGATTGTGAGGGAGTGTGAGGGAGAGAGTGAGAGTATGAGAGAGAGAATGAGAGATAGAGAGAGATAATGAGAGTGAGAGGAAGGAAGAGGCAGACAGAGAGAGAGAGAGGGAGGGAGAGGCAGAGAGAGAGAGGGAATGAGGGAAAGAGTGATATAGTGCGAGAGTGAGAGCGTGTAAGGATGAGAGAGAGTGAGGGATTGCGAGAGTGACAGTGAGTAAGAATGAGGGACTGTGATAGGGAGAGAGTGATATAGTGCGAGAGTGAGAGCGAGTAAGAATGAGGGAGAGTGAGGGAGTGCGAGAGTAAGAGTGAGTAAGAATGAGGGACTGTGAGAGGGAGTGAGTGATATAGTGCGAGAGTGAGAGCGAGTAAGAATGAGGGACTGTAAGAGGGAGAGAGTGAATATGAATGAGGGTTTGTGAGGGAGCGTGAGGGAGAGGTTGAGAGAGTGAGAGAATGAGAGAGAGAATGAGAGATAGAGAGAGAGAGAGAGAGAGAGAGAGAGAGAGAGATCGATTGATTGATGTATTTATTGGGCCTATTATGGGGTAGAAACTCCATAGGCACTAAAGCGAACTGATACATAGAGTAAAACTTTTTTTAAACTAGATAATAATATAAAATTGCATAACAAAAATATAAAATAAAAAACATGACAGAGAAAAGAATTAAAATAACAAGATAAAATATATGTACAATTGATTAATAGATTAATAAATTAAAACTTAAAAGTAAATAACAAAATAGTTAAATAACAAAATAGTTATCGTTCGCATATCAACCGCAATATAAAATAAAAAAGAATATATATAATGAATACAATGAATAAATAAATAAATAGTAACAAAAATGACGCATAATGACGCAATGTAATACAGAAGAAATGACAGATGAAATAACACAGCAATGCTGATTAAACTTAAACTTATATATCCAGGTCATAGAGAGAATTAGAGGTAGAGAGAGAGAGAATGAGAGATCGATAGATAACTATAAAGTTGATACAACCGGATGGCTCTAATCATATAAAATAGAACATATAAAATAAATTAGACAACTAAAGAAAAATTAATATAACCGATAATACATATGGGGTATTCCACGTGAAGTGGTCCGATCAAAATTTTAAAATGCACCAAATTTTGGGTACACTTTGCAAATGTTTTTCAGAATACAGAAAAAAATTTTTAGGTACTGGAATCTATTTGCTCAAAAGTTATACTAACCTCAAAAAGTCAATTTTTCCATATTTTTTCCAACACCAGCTGGGTTTACCGCTATATAACTCAAAAACTATCAACTTTTACTATAGAACATTATATGTAACATTCGTTGCTAATTATATCTAGAATTTATTCTTCTGGGTTAGAATTTCTAATCTCAAGGTCAATGTTACATAAACTACATGTCAATATTCAACTTGAAAAAAGTGCAAGTGCGCCACCTTTGATTTTTTTATCAAAAAGTCTAAAAGAAAGCTTGGAGCAATACCTTTCAAATGGTCTGTAGCATTTTTATGGCCTCCAATTCTGTAAAAAGTTATGACAATTTAAAGAAACACGAAATTTTTTAAAAAATTTAAATGGGAATTACCATGTTAAGTTTTGTGAATTTTTTGTCTTTCTTTAAATTGTCATAACTTTTTACAGAATTGGAGGCCATAAAAATGCTACAGACCATTTGAAAGGTATTGCTCCAAGCTTTCTTTTAGACTTTTTGATAAAAAAATCAAAGGTGGCGCACTTGCACTTTTTTCAAGTTGAATATTGACATGTAGTTTATGTAACATTGACCTTGAGATTAGAAATTCTAACCCAGAAGAATAAATTCTAGATATAATTAGCAACGAATGTTACATATAATGTTCTATAGTAAAAGTTGATAGTTTTTGAGTTATATAGCGGTAAACCCAGCTGGTGTTGGAAAAAATATGGAAAAATTGACTTTTTGAGGTTAGTATAACTTTTGAGCAAATAGATTCCAGTACCTAAAAATTTTTTTCTGTATTCTGAAAAACATTTGCAAAGTGTACCCAAAATTTGGTGCATTTTAAAATTTTGATCGGACCACTTCACGTGGAATACCCCATATGTAAAATAATAATTCACGCTAAATTAAAATTAAAATAATCTACGTCGTAAGCATTGGACATAAAATCGGATAAATCGCTATCCATCCTCATGGAGAAATTTTTATAATACATTTTAGAAATATTTACATTAGAGCACTCTCTTATTCTAGATATGATATTATCCCACGTTTCCATTGCTAAATAAATAAACGAAGATTTACACGCAAGATTCTTAACATTAGGTAGGTTAAAAACAGTATTTACTCGTTTAGATCTACGCAATTCAATGCCAACAAAAGCCAGCTTATCGAATAAATATTGAGGTGTTTGGGTGGCCAAAAATTTATACATAAAAGACCAAGGAAATATTTCCGTCGAACATTTAATGGAAGCCAGTTTAGCTGATCATAGAAAGGCTGCAATGCTACCTCACGTTTTAGATGAAAAATAAATCTAACAACGGTATTACACATGCGTTGAACTTTAATATTAAGATAAGATGGAAGATTTAAAAATACGAGACAAGCATAGTCAAAGTGAGGAATAATTAAAGCATTAGTCAGCAAAATTCGATCACGCACAAGGAGACAACTGCCTTTGTAACGTAAAGAGAGAGAGAGAGAGAGAGAGAGAGAGCGAGAGAAAGAGAGTGAGAGAGAGAGAATGAGAGAGAGTATGAGAGATAGAGAGAATGAGAGATAGAGAGAATGAGAGATGGAGAGAATGAGAGATGGAGAGAATGAGAAATCTTACCTTAGACGCCTGTCGCAAGATGAACCGCGACGCCAGCAAGATGTTCTGCGGTCATATATATAGAAAAGAGACGACGATCTCTATAACGAGTGTAGAGATATAGTCGTCTCCATCCGGTGGTGGGAAAAACCACCAGCCAGAGTGCGACGTATGCAACCTAGTCGCCGGTTATTTGAAAAGTGAATCTATCGTTCGTAAATGTTTATATGCATGTATTATCGGTCACACCGAACTAAATAATTTACTTTTAGAATAAAGTAGGCTCATTGTACTCTTTGTCCAATATGGTTGGTGGAATTTCCCAGAGCACCTTGCTGGCGTCGCGGTTCATCTTGCGACAGGCGTCTAAGGTAAGATCTCCAGTTCCTTACTGAGGAATCCAAGCTGGAGATCGAGAACGAAACGCCTTTAATTGTTTTTAATAAAGGCCGTGCTCTGGGAAATTCCACCAACCATAGTGGACAAAGAGTACAATGAGCCTACTTTATTCTAAAAGTAAATTATTTAGTTCGCGGTGTGACCGATAATACTTACATATAGACATTTACGAACGATAGATTCATTTTTCAAGTGTAAAAGTCATTGAATAATTTTGTAGCTTTTACATGTATACAATGCTTTTCATTTCAATTCCGAGTGTCCTAAATGTTTTAAAGTGACAGACTTACATAATTAAAAAAAAACATGTTACATTTAAGTGAATGTTTAGTCGTTCTGCATTTTTAGTATAGTTGCTAAAAAACTATTTTATACGTCTCCGGGAGTAGCGAGCAAAGTTTTCGAGAGCAGAGATTCAGGATGTAATATGGAATTATAAAATAATATTTTTAACTTGCGTTAATCATGCATTATTTATTTAAGTTTGTTAACATAATCGTAATAATCGTAATAATCATCATAATCATATATAAAAATTCTTTACAAAAGTTTGAAAATATAATTTTTTTTTTCTATGAAACTATTAATATGATTTTGCTAAATAAGAAACACTGATGATTGAGCTTAAATCAATTTTTTTTCTATTATTAAACTAAATTAAAAAACAAACTATCGACGGAGATACATATCATTATTCATATTAAATTTAATTTTACATAATGAATAAAAATGATGGATTTTTAACGGTGTAGTCGGGTTGTTACCTTCAATGCACGGAGGCAATGTGAGTAATGGACGATTTGAGGTTGTGCGCGATGAACTTACCTTCACGCGTAACCAGACCACCGCAACATTTTGTCGACGACTCGTCATTTACCCGACGGCTACCGCGTACTTTGTTATGGGGCGTAGGGTGTTATCAGGAATAAGCCCAATTCTGAAAGTACAAATCTAATAAACGCAGACGAGTACCGCGGGCTCGTTTGCTTTTTAGAACAAAAGGGTGGAGATCCTGGGATAATACGGGAAATTCGAATAAGTAAGAGCGGAGAGGTAAAATCAAATTAACCTGTATTCCGGTTTTGACAATGGTTCGGCGGACAAGTAAAGACTTGCGGGTCTTAGACTGTACGCAAGAACGTGCGACTGGTCGGGACGCGACCAGGACGAGGCCACATACGGAGAAGAAGTCACAAAGAGAGCGTGTAGATTACACGAATTCGTTGCCCCTCGGGCATTCACGATAGCGAAACTAGAGTACAAGAAGGATCCTTACGTTTATCTTAGGCGACTCCTTTCCTCTTCCAGTACGCTCTTTGCCGATGACCCTGTCGCTCACCTACTCCTTGTTGCGCCGTGACATATTACGGGAAGCCTTCGGGTGTATCTTGCTACTCGGCAACATACGAGAGAATACCTCTCGTCGACTCTCTACCATTCCCCCTCCCTTCTATTTCTCACACGGTTTGGTCCAACGGCCGTATGAGCCACGCGACGGAGAACCTACGGAGAAAATACATTAAAAACAAATAAAAGTATTTAAATAAACGTATTTTTCCCGCACTGCGGTGGCGGTTACCTGTCCACTCTACCAAATCTCTCAAGTGTTAGTCTGAAACCGAGGTCCGGTTTCAGATAACAACCAGGTAAATATGAAATTTGAAATTGACCGCGAAATAGGGATATCGCGTCAAGCATTTGTCAATCAAAAATATACGGGCTCTTAGGATCACGGAAGAAATCGTACGGGGATTAAAACTGAATTCGGGCGAACCGCAGGGCAGTGTCTTGCTTTTCTCGGTTTTCATAAATGATCTTCCAGAGGTACTTGAATTTAGTAAATATATGATTTATGCCGATGATGATTCAGGTCTATTACTCTTTTCCTCCAGCGGATTTCGAGTTGGGTGTCCAGCAAATCACACACGATGCGAACGCTGTTGCATCCTGGGCTACTTTGAATGGCCTGAACCTAAATGTAAATAAAACCAAGGTAATGATGCTGGGCAGTAAGGCATATGTCTCACGTATGAACCTAACCACCCCGCGAGTTGTACTTATGAGTAACTACCTACACTACAAAAATCAAGTGTAATCACTAGGTGTCTGGATGCTGCCCACCCTGGACTGGTCCAAGCATGTTTTATCGATCTCTCAGAGGGTGCACGGGATTTTACGTTCGCTGCGTTTTCATAAACGGGCATTCTGTAGGAACACCCGCAAATATCTTGTCGAAGTGATAATTATTCCTCACTTTGATTACTAACTTTGACTTGGACCAGACTAGAAATTTGAAACCCCAGAGACAGCTTAACGCGTGTATTAGATTTGTGAAGGGTAAATTACGCAGATTAGATCATGTGACGCCCTATAGACTGAAGCTGGGCTGGTTATCGGCGGAGTCGAGGCGTCTGTTTTTTTCAGTTCATTATCATTTAATATTTTGGCGCATGACTTACCCCATTATCTATCAGATCACTTCATTAGAATCAATAGCTCAACTAAACAACGCATTTCATCTCGCCACCCATCTAAACCACTGACTTATCTACCACCTTGCACTGAATCTCTCTACAAATCGCTCGTCATCACTGCCACCAAACAGATAAATTCGCTTCCATTCACGTCATTCAATGCATCCCATCTCAACGGCTTTAATTTGTTTTCAATCATTTGTTTCGTCTTGACTCCATAGCGTGGGAAGGAAGGGTGGAAAACGAAAACTTAGTCCGTGCCCAAATCAGCGAAGTTAGTATTACAGGGCATTAAGCGTTGAATAAATGTCTACCTGCGAGCTTAAATTATTATATGTCGTCCAATGTTTCTAATTTATATGTGTTATCTGCGTTATTTTCTGTATATTTTACATTATGTTATTTCACTTGTTTATATACCTATTTATTCATTTGTTTTATTTAATTTGTATTTTTTATCCTTCGAAAATGTTACATCCTTCGAAATTGCTATATTTTTGTATATATTATTATATTGTTTTATTTTATTTTATTTTTATTTTATTTTACCACTTTTGTACAATTGCGCTTCAATTTTGTAATAAGTGTTTACGGAGTTTCTACCTCATCAAAACCAAATAAACTATCTCCCTCTCTCTCTCTCTCTCTCTCTCTCTCTCTCTCTCTCTCTCTCTCTCTCTCTCTCTCTCTCTCTCTCTCTCTCTCTCCATCTCGTTGCGGTGTAGGACGAGCTGTCCAGTCGCCTTGCGCCGAGATTGCGTGGCTGCAGATCGGTTTCCTACAGAGAAACTCACACCGCGAATGCAGGATCGGTCTGCACTTAAAATGCACACACGCACACAATGATTTATCATACACAGGTGGAGCTAAACACGGGACGCGAGGAACAACACCTGTCGCGTGTCAAGGCGGTTATCTCTTCTTCATGTCTCCTCTATTCGGGAGTGCGCGCGAAACTCTCACGTGCAATGCCGAATTTGCTTACGACCGGCTATGTTTTGTCGTGCCATATACTCTCTACGCTTTTTACGAATTGTTTCTTTATTATTTTCAATATTTTTTTCTTTTAAGCCATCGTTGTCTTTTAAGTGCTTTACATTTTTCATGTTCTGATGAATTCAATTTGATTTTTTATTTCTTTTATTTAATTCATTACCGCTAGTATTCTTTGGATCAATTTTAATTCTTCCACAAAGAACATTTGTAACGACTCTTGTTTTACTTTTACTTGAACATTCACTTTCAGTACCACTATTGCTGTTTCTCAGCTGCATTTTAAATAGTTTTTCGCGTCTTGCACGAATCACTCTCGAATGACGACTGACTAACAGGACACAGTCCTACATAATACTAATTTCATTTTAATTTCTTCTAGTTCACTCTCTCGACAACAATGAAAGTAAATAAATAGAATAAAGTACTCTCAAAACAAAATTCGACAGAAATGTGAATAGGTATAGATAGATAATATATTACTGACCTTCCACGCAACAAATATTCTTCGAAATAGTAATAGTAATAGTATCTTGTTTAATGAATAAAACATACGTAATATTATTTTATTACAACCATTACTATTTACAAAACAAAAATAATAATTTGAGAAATAAATGAATCTATCGTTCGTAAATGTCTATATGTAAGTATTATCGGTCACACCGCGAACTAAATAATTTACTTTTAGAATAAAGTAGGCTCATTGTACTCTATGTCCACTATGGTTGGTGGAATTTCCCAGAGCACGGCCTTTATTAAAAACAATTAAAGGCGTTTCGTTCTCGATCTCCAGCTTGGATTCCTCAGTAAGGAACTGGAGATCTTACCTTAGACGCCTGTCGCAAGATGAACCGCGACGCCAGCAAGGTGCTCTGGGAAATTCCACCAACCATAGTGGACAAAGAGTACAATGAGCCTACTTTATTCTAAAAGTAAATTATTTAGTTCGGTGTGACCGATAATACTTACATATAAAAAATAATAATTATTATAAATAAATAAAAAGGAAAATTTTTTAATATCGATTTTTGGTGAACAAACCAAGTAATTATCTATTTGGCGGCGTTTCGATGCAAGTTCTCCATCCTCATCAGGCTATATCTTTATTAAATAAATTATTAAAAAATTGTCCTTTGAATCAACTATTATTAGCATTCCTAATCTTCGGTAGACAAATTCAACCGCTAAAATTATTTAAGCGCGAAGCCGAATACGACGAAAATATAGAAAATTCATGTAACTCCGAAAGCGATAATGAATACATGAAGACATCTAAACAGAAAGATAATAGCGCAATCCAAAAACAAATTAATAAGTTATTTATTAATAAATATATAAGCGAATCTGTAGAAAAATGGGCAAATAGAATGAATCCATTCCAACAAGTTTTCGATAACGCAATAGTAAAAGAAAACAAAGAAAAAGAGCGCCAAGTGTAATATTATAACAAAGGTAAAAGAGAATTTCAATTTCAGATAGGCGATAAAGTACTACGTAAAATCGACAATTATTTTCTGCTGCAAATAATATTAATGCGAAATTGTTACATAAATCGTTAGGCCCGTACACAATAATCAGAAGATCAGGCGAAAACATTTATCAATTTTCAGACGACAAAAATATAATAGACGCATCATGCCACGCAAAAGACTTAAAATTATATAGGCCAAGAGACGGCAATGTCGAGAAAAATGAAGAAAACACACTGTCACAAGGCCAATAAAAAGCAGACGAGCAACAGCGTATACTACCGAAGAGAAAAAGTGGGCGACCGCCAAAAACTCTACCAAACTTCGACGAGCAGTCAAAGGTACATCTGATATCAAAACGTCCTCGCGGCAGACCTAAATGCCTTTAATCAAAATTATGTAGCGTCCATCACATCTTGATTGTAATCCAACTTAAAACCTTGTATAACGCGTACGAAATAGCAAGATATGTACAAAATAAGCGTAAAATTTAAGTTAGATATAAGTTGAAAAGAGAGAGAGAGAATAATATCGAGAAATTATATATCCCTATATAACAGCAAAAAATACTGCGTTACCAAAATAATATGTTAATTACTCAAAAAAAAATATATAGATATACATATACTCATAGATTTATGAACAAATATATTTCAAAATGAACTGTCCAAGACACCATGTAAGCTTACTAGGCTAAAAAATAAAATAGAAAAATATTTTAAAAATCAAGGAAAACATCGAGATAAATGAAACACAGATCAATCTCTTTCAGATTTAGATACCGAAAATTCAAACAACAAAGAATAAATATACTTTTAAGATGAAATGTGATCATAAAATACTATTTTGAAATTCGCGCAGCCTTCCAAAACGTTCAGCAGAATTACTTAAACTACTTACATCAATTGATGTATTTGTTTGCGTAGAAACCTGGTTGCAAGAAAACCCTTGCACGAAACCACATTTTTCCATTCCTAGTTTCCATATTCTAAGAAAATCGCAACCACACTTCGGGGGAGGCATCTTAATCGCCTTGAAAAAAATCTATAATAAGCTATCGAATTGTATTACCTCGACTCTACCAACGACAAAATTGAAACATGTGGCGTAAAAATCACAAACATTTCTCCTACATTGGACATCATCGCCTATTATAGGCCTCTCAAAAACTCATTATCTCAAGAATAATGGAAAAAAGTATTAAAAAGTATAAAAATCGGTAGCAACAGTTTACTTTTAGCTGCTTTCAATGCTCATTACTCATCATGGAACTGCACTTCTGATAACATACAAGCTAAACTTTTCATAAACGCTATAGACAATAATAATCTTTATATATACAACTCTAACACATTCACTGGTATAAACTTTGAACATAACACTAATACTAACATAGATTTAGTCTTATCTACGACAAACCTAATCGGCAATATCAACACTCACATCTGTAAAGAAACGTATGGATCCGTTTACATTCCAATATTGACCACTCTGTCTGCTACATAAAATTTTTATATTAAAAAATCACATAACATCAAATCAACATGTACCAATTGGCCAAATGTATTAGAAAAATTAAACACTAACTATGCTAAATTCCTCGAAGCCGCCTATTGCAATGCCTCTCCTACTGTTAAATATAAAATTTTTATCAACAAAATCTCAAATGCAATAATCAAAAGGCGCGATAGCGCCTGCACGCAAGTATGCAGGCGCGTAAGCCCTTATTATACAGCTAACTAGCCCCTCAGATTTTTTATATTTTCATAAATATAGAATTATACTATGTATTTATGCATCGACAAATCTCATATCTATTTTTTAATTAATTCTTCACTTTACAATAAATCCGGTTCGGATTCATAAATGCATAGTGAAGAAATTCGATGTTATTATAATTGCTTGCTGATTTCCGTTTCTCGATTTTTGCTATTTCCACTTTCATTTTCATTCGATGCAAACAAAAAGAGATAGCGTCATAGGAGATGCGAAAGATAGAAAGAGAAGAAATTTTTTCCAGCCCATGAGAGAACGCCTACAGAGGTAAAAACTGTTAGCAAGTTGTTTGAGAAGTGGCCGCAAAGAGGGAGCTTCGGCGCTAGTCTCAGCTATTACACACATATATATATATATATATATATATATATATCTCTATAATATATAAATATTTCGCCGCCGCCGCCGCCGCCGTGTCTAAGAATTCAGATTTCAACATATATATATGTCATATATATATATGTTATATCTCTATAATATATAAATATTTCGCCGCCGCCGCCGCCTCCGCCGTGTCTAAGAATTCAGAATTCAACATATATATATATATATATGTTTTATATATATATATGTCATATATATAAGTGTGTGTGTGTGTGCGTGTGCGTGTGCGTGTGTGTGTGCATGTGTGCGTGTGTGTGCGTGTGTGCGTGTGCGCGTGTGTGTGTGTGTGTGTGTGTGCATGTGTGTGTGTGTGTGTGTGTTTTTTTTTTTTTTTTTTTTTCCCGTGTGTGGGACTCTCTTATCGAGGGGTGTCGATAGGCATACCCACTAAAACTCCACCTCTTTTCTTACCTTTATTCCCCCGCGGAAACCGCCGCAAGGCATTACTTCGCGGGGGGAGGCAACGGCTAGGTTAGCCCACTAATGTTGCTATCGCAACTCTTCTCTCCTCTTCTCTTCTGATGAGACCCAGCCTGTCCACTACGGACGTACAGAGGGTTACCACCGCGTTCCATCCCTCCTGGGAGTCAAGCAGGCACGCCCCGATGCCCTCAGGGGTGAGGGGACCGCTCCAAGTGATTTGAAATTGGTCCCGTTCCTCCCTGAAACGAGGACACCGTAGGAGGACGTGTTCCACGTCTTCGTCCACCCCTGGACAAGCCGGGCACTCTGCGCTGCCGTAGACCCCTATACGAAATAGGTAACTACGGAAGCATCCGTGCCCGGTCAACACCTGGGTAAGCTAGAAACTGACGAAGCCGTGTTTCCTGCTCGCCCACTCCCGGATCCGCGGGATGATGCGGTGGGTCCAGCGGCCGTCCCTGGCTGAGTCCCATCTCCGCTGCCACTCCTCTACGGTCCGCAATGACCATCGGTTGTGGCAGCGGTTCTCTTCTAGGCGTCGCCCACCCTCACGGTGTCTTTCAGCTCTCTCGGCTGCCAGGAGGTCGAAGGGGGCGGTCCCCGCGACCACCGAGAGCGCAATGTCAGATACGGTTTGTGCCTGTTCAGGGCATCAGCCCAGATAGGAGCTCCGTATAAAATTACGGAGCTCACCACCGAGGCAAGGAGAGACCTTCGCGGTTGCTGGGGTCCCCCGATGTTGGGCATGATGCCCGCCAGCGCACGGGCCACCTTTGTCGCCTTTGAGCCTGCGTTCGCAAGATGGTGTTTGAACGACAGCCGCGCGTCTAATGTGACCCCTAAATACTTCAACGTTTTCACCGACCGTATCCGTTCTTTACCTACCGTGAAGGTGGCGGTCCTCTCCTTTTTTGTGCGAGAGATGAGCACCGCCTCCGTTTTTTCCGCCGCCAGACTAAGTCCGTGGTCTCTCAACCAAGTGGCGATCACTTCTATAGAGACGTCTCCGAAATATTCGATCTCTTCGACACTCTTTGCGACCACCACTAGCGCCACGTCGTCCGCGAAAGCCACCATCGAGACTCCCTCCGGAAGTTGCTGCCTAAGCAGGCCGTCATAGACAGCGTTCCAGAGTAGGGGCCCAATGACCGAACCCTGCGGCACGCCTCCCGTGATGTTGTGGGAGTGCACACCGTCGTCGGTGTCGTAGAGCAGAGTACGGTCAGTCAGGTAACTCGAGGTGACCTCCCTGAGATAAAGTGGCACTTGGAAGTGCTGCAGGGACAGCATGATGTCGTCCCATCTGGCAGAGTTGAAGGCATTCCGGATGTCCAAGGTGATGATGGCACACATCCGCCTTGCACTCCGACCAGCATTGATGGCGTTTGTGGCTATACCAACAACTCTGCCTACAGCGTCCATGGTCGATCGACCCTTTCGGAAGCCGAACTGGTTGTCGGAGAGGTCTCCGGCCCGACCGATGGCCGCTGCGAGCCTGGCGCAGATCACCCGCTCCAGGAGCTTCCCGACTACATCCAGTAGACAGAGCGGGCGGTAAGATGATGGCTCCTCCGGGGGTTTGTTTCCCTTCGGTAGGAGTACCAGCCTCTGCGTCTTTCTCTTATGCATGCGTTGAATGCGTCCAGGAACAAGCGCGGAGCACTCATCGCCGCTGTCTTGACGGCCAGACCAGGTATTCCGTCCGGCCCTGGGGCTTTACATACGGAAATACCTTTAGCGGCCATCCTCAGCTCGGCTTCACTAATGTCTGGCGACTCGGCTGCACCAATGGTAGCCATCAGGCCCGTCTCTGCTGCCCTTTTCCGATGTTCTGGAAACAGGTGGCGGACGACTTCTTCCAGAAAAACTGGGTCGATGGGTGCAACAGCGCCCCCGGGGTTGATCTTATTCATAACCGTTTTATACGGTCTGCCCCAGGGGTCGTGGTCCATCTCCTCACAAAGTTCCCGCCAATACCTTCTCTTGGCAGCCTTGATGGCCACCTTGAGATCCCTCCGCTTTTGTTCGTATTCTGCGGAACGATCTTGGAACCGCGGTGTTCCCCTCGCTCTTTGGTGCAGCCTTCTGGCACGCAGGCACTCACGTCTCTTTTCTGCGATGTCCTCACTCCACCAGATTATCGGTGGGCGGCCGCAAGGGTTAAACTTCACGGCCATAGAGGCATCGCAAGCCGCTGTTAGGGCATTCGTGAGGCCTCGTGCTTTTTCTTCGGCGGTTCCCTCCACTTTTGCCCCCTCAAGGGAGCAGAGGAACGTCTCACGATCAAACGTGGCTGGTGCCCATCTCTCTCTTGCTCCTCTTCCTGCTCTCTTTGTCCTCCCGCTGGTCAGCTGGAGCTGGTACACGAGTGCTTGGTGGTCACTACCCGTGTAACGATCGCTAACTTTCCAGCCGAGTCCCCCTCCCCCCATCAATCTTGGATCGACGAAAGTGAGGTCGACTATGGACGACTTGCCGGCTTTGGTGAAAGTCGGGGTTGTCCCTGTGTTAGCGATCTCCAGCCCCAGTAGAGCGAACGCCTCGAGAAGTGCGCGACCACGCGCGTTGGTCTTGGCGCTGCCCCAGTCCGTCGCCCAAGCATTAAAGTCCCCACCGATTGCGACCGGTAGCCGTGAGTACCGAGCACTGGTGACGACTGCATCCAGAGATCTCGCAAAGTCCTCGGTGGAATCGCTGGGCGGGAAGTAGCAGCTGTACATGCGTACCCCCGCCACCTCCACCCAGGTGAAGTTGGGAAGGGGGGCGACCATCTTTCTGGAGATGTGTATATTTCCACATACCCAGATGGCCGCCTTGCCCGTGGCATCCCTTACCCAGTTCGACTTCTCGAAATCCCGGAACTCCTCGCTGATGATCGCTACGTCCGCTCTCTCCTCTCTGACCAGCTGGGACAGCAGGTCCTGGGCCACAGCGCAGTGGTTGAGGTTTATTTGGAGCACGTTAATCATTTTTGATGTGTGCTTCTTCCTCATGCAAGGTCTTGGCTTTGGCCTCGCAGTCCACTGCTTTGTGGCCCTCTTGGCCGCACCGATAGCATTGCGCTGACCGGTCGACTGCGCTCTTGCACTCCCTCGCGATGTGTCCCGATTCGTGGCATCGGTAGCAGCGCGGGGATACCTCTCGCAGTCGAACTCTGCAATTGACCCATCCGATCCGGAGCTTCCCGTCTTGCAGCAGTTTTTTGGCTGCTACTGCCGGAAGCTGGATGGTCGCAGCTAGGGTGCCACTGTAGGATCCCCTGGTTTTAATATTATCCGTGGATACCACATTTGGCCCGATCTTTGCCGCAATCGCTGCGGCCACCTCCGTTGTTGTCGTGGACTCGTCCATGTCCCTGATGGTGATGGACACTTTGTGAGTCAGCAGCTGGACCTCTGCTGACCCACTCAGTGTGGACGAGACCACTGTCCTCAGCTCCGCCGTTTCCATTCCGGGTCGCCCCAGTTCGAGGAGGAGCTCTCCAGCCCTGGTGCGTCTGATACGCGTGACCCGTTCTCCTAGTGCCTTTAGCTCCGGTGCAGCCTTGACCTTCCGGAGAATGTCAGCGTAGGAAGAGCCCCCGCTAGGTGTCTTGATCTTGATGGCATCTGGGCGTGGGGGTCTTACTCCGGCCTTAGGCTCTGCCGTGCCTTTGGCCGGTTTGCTGGCACGTTTCTGCTGTTCATGCTGCTTCGGCTGGCTGTTCTTCATCTTCTTCTTCTTCTTGCCCTTCTTCACTACTGTGACCCAGTCATGGACTTTTGACTGGTTCCCACTCGTCTTAGGAACGGAGGAGAGGAAATTATTATTCAACTTCACATCAAATCAGTATAATGGGTATTGTTTTCAATTCTAGCTCCCATCTAAGACAACTATCATGTCAAACAACCACCAGTCGAGCAAAGAAACTCAAACCGTTAACACGGAAGAGCATTCTTTTCCTAAAAAGTCTAGGACTAAAAGTTCGTGGAAAAATTAGAAAAATGGACGAAATTCTAAGCATTCTTGCTCCTCTTCCTGCTCTCTTTGTCCTCCCGCTGGTCAGCTGGAGCTGGTACACGAGTGCTTGGTGGTCACTACCCGTGTAACGATCGCTAACTTTCCAGCCGAGTCCCCTCCCCCCATCAATCTTGGATCGACGAAGGTGAGGTCGACTATGGACGACTTGCCGGCTTTGGTGAAAGTCGGGGTTGTCCCTGTGTTAGCGATCTCCAGCCCCAGTAGAGCGAACGCCTCGAGAAGTGCGCGACCACGCGCGTTGGTCTTGGCGCTGCCCCAGTCCGTCGCCCAAGCATTAAAGTCCCCACCGATTGCGACCGGTAGCCGTGAGACCGAGCACTGGTGACGACTGCATCCAGAGATCTCGCAAAGTCCTCGGTGGAATCGCTGGGCGGGAAGTAGCAGCTGTACATGCGTACCCCCGCCACCTCCACCCAGGTGAAGTTGGGAAGGGGGGCGACCATCTTTCTGGAGATGTGTATATTTCCACATACCCAGATGGCCGCCTTGCCCGTGGCATCCCTTACCCAGTTCGACTTCTCGAAATCCCGGAACTCTCGCTGATGATCGCTACGTCCGCTCTCTCCTCTCTGACCAGCTGGGACAGCAGGTCCTGGGCCACAGCGCAGTGGTTGAGGTTTATTTGGAGCACGTTAATCATTTTTGATGTGTGCTTCTTCCTCATGCAAGGTCTTGGCTTTGGCCTCGCAGTCCACTGCTTTGTGGCCCTCTTGGCCGCACCGATAGCATTGCGCTGACGGTCGACTGCGCTCTTGCACTCCCTCGCGATGTGTCCCGATTCGTGGCATCGGTAGCAGCGCGGGGATACCTCTCGCAGTCGAACTCTGCAATTGACCCATCCGATCCGGAGCTTCCCGTCTTGCAGCAGTTTTTTGGCTGCTACTGCCGGAAGCTGGATGGTCGCAGCTAGGGTGCCACTGTAGGATCCCCTGGTTTTAATATTATCCGTGGATACCACATTTGGCCCGATCTTTGCCGCAATCGCTGCGGCCACCTCCGTTGTTGTCGTGGACTCGTCCATGTCCCTGATGGTGATGGACACTTTGTGAGTCAGCAGCTGGACCTCTGCTGACCCACTCAGTGTGGACGAGACCACTGTCCTCAGCTCCGCCGTTTCCATTCCGGGTCGCCCCAGTTCGAGGAGGAGCTCTCCAGCCCTGGTGCGTCTGATACGCGTGACCCGTTCTCCTAGTGCCTTTAGCTCCGGTGCAGCCTTGACCTTCCGGAGAATGTCAGCGTAGGAAGAGCCCCCGCTAGGTGTCTTGATCTTGATGGCATCTGGGCGTGGGGGTCTTACTCCGGCCTTAGGCTCTGCCGTGCCTTTGGCCGGTTTGCTGGCACGTTTCTGCTGTTCATGCTGCTTCGGCTGGCTGTTCTTCATCTTCTTCTTCTTGCCCTTCTTCACTACTGTGACCCAGTCATGGACTTTTGACTGGTTCCCACTCGTCTTAGGAACGGAGGAGAGGAAATTATTATTCAACTTCACATCAAATCAGTATAATGGGTATTGTTTTCAATTCTAGCTCCCATCTAAGACAACTATCATGTCAAACAACCACCAGTCGAGCAAAGAAACTCAAACCGTTAACACGGAAGAGCATTCTTTTCCTAAAAAGTCTAGGACTAAAAGTTCGTGGAAAAAATTAGAAAAATGGACGAAATTCTAAGCATTCAATCAGGTGTCGTTTTCGATGAGTCAATAGCTCATTACGAAATTCACCAGCCATACTCATCTGCAAACTTTAATAACAGTGATGAAATTCGCATTTCTATTCAACATCAAGATCTGTGTCTCCTGCCATCACGCAGTACGATACATGTTTGTGGAAAATTGCAAAAAACAGGTGGAGGAGCATTAACTAAAACTACTTTCGTTAACAATGACATTTGTCATCTGTTTGATGAAATTCGATACGAAATTAATGTGGTGGAGATAGATAAAAGTAAAAATGTGGGTTTAAGCAGTCTCATGAAAGGATGGACATGGTTTAATCCAAATCAAACTAACATGTTAGAAAATGCAGGATGGCTTGGTAATCAAGAAACAACTAAAACTTTAATAGATGCAAACGGAAACTTTAACGTTACAATTCCTTTAAGTATGATTCTGGGCTTTGCTGAAGATTATAAAAAAATTATAGTAAATATGAAGCATGAATTAATTCTCACAAGATCAAGAAGTGACTTAAATGCAATAATTCAGGAAGGTACCCTATCAAATAATGTTACTACTAATGAGGATTATCAATTAAACATAACAAAGATAGAATGGATGATGCCATATGTTATTGCATCCGATAAACAGAAAATTCAGATATTGAATTTTATTGGTAAAAATAATCCTATTTCTATGTGTTATCGTTCTTGGGAATTATTTGAATATCCTCTTCTTCCATCCACAAATAAACATGTTTGGACTGTGAAAGCATCAAATCAATTGGAGAAACCACGTTTTGTCATTCTTGGATTACAGTCAAAGAAAAAAAATTTAAGATTTGCTAATGCAAGTCGCTTTGATCATTGCCAAATCAGCAATGTGAAACTTTTCTTAAATTCGCTATATTACCCATACAACAACCTGAATCTTGATGTTAATAAGAATCAGTTCGCTATTCTCTATGATATATATGCTAATTTCCAAAAATCCTACTATGGAAGGGATCCACAGCCATTACCGACAAAGTCAGATTTCATAAGATATGAACCACTTATTGTTATTGATTGTTCACGTCAAAACGAATTTATTAAGAGCGCACCCGTCGATGTGCGAATAGAATCCGAATCTAAAGCTGAATTTCCAGCTAATACTTCAGCTTACTGCATGATCTTACATGATCTCATGGAGCACGCTTTCCCTTTCCCTAGGATTCTGGATCACCGTCAGAGGTAGTGAGCCAGAATCCGTACGGGTTCTAGCTCACTGACGGCGGAGAGGGGGGTGAGCCAGAACCCGTAAGAGCCAGAATGCCTATAGCTTATCTACTATTGTCAAGCAACCTATGTGGTTCGTTTATAGGGTTTAATCAGTATTATCACATAAATAAGCGGTTTGATTACAGGATCTTATCGGTTACGCCTGTCGTAGAAGCAACTGCTATTGAATCGTTTATCGTATTTTATGAGGTATTGCTGTATTTTCTATTTACAACGAATAGGCATGTATCTGGATTTCAAATAATTAATGATTTTTCATGATTGCAATCTATCGGGTTGAATAGGACATTTCACTATAAAGTCGAGCATTATTTATCCGAATCTGCCGGTATATTCTAATATTGTCAAGCAACCTATGTGGTTCTCCGCGTAAAAAGAATTACATGTAATACACATATAGAAAACGTGTGTGCGACATGTTGTTTAAAACATGTATCATGCATGTATCTTGTGATCGAATCCCATATTAGAAAATCACGTACATTCGTGTTTGGTTCGTGTGGGGTTCATGTTTTATACATGTGATATCTGCCAAATATATAACGAATATGTATATTATAAGCGTGTGGATACTTTCTTTTTTCAACCTTAACGCTCATGTTGCTTATGTGTAGATATTTTAAATATTTAGTGTATCTGAGATGTTTATAGAGTGCACTCCATAAATATCACAGGTACACTAAATATTTACAATATCTACATGGAAGCTACACATAGGCGACACGTACAAAATGTAGAAATTTTCATAAGGTACATGTAGGCTACGTGTACCTGAATACATGTAGTGCACATGTTTACTACAAGCGTGTTACATATGAAATCATTTTTTTACGGGAATTGATAGATCGCTGCATCTTTTGATCTCATACACTGCAGCATTTTCTTGCACAGCCCCTACTTAAAAAATTCGCTCCTTCTCTCCCTCTTTCGCTGTCTCCCTTTCTCTTTTTCGCTATGTATATCTTTTTTTAGGACAGTCTGATTGCGCGTATCTGGAAATAAAAAAGTAAAACACAAAGTATCGAAATATTTTTTTTTATATTTAAAATAGAAAAGAAAATGTATAAGATAACGGAAAAGAATTTATGGCAGCAAGAAAATTTTTGATACAGAAAATTTAAGGTTAATAGGTGATCAGACCTATAACCAAGTCGTATTATTAAAACTGAAAGACTTTCATATTTTTAAAAACTTATATGAGTAATCTGGTATTAATCATCTTCATAATTTAGACCTGATGCGTTAACTCCGACGAAGATTTTATTAGCATCCGCAGCGGCAGCGCAAACAAATTCTCAAAGTTCGTCACACTGAAGTTGCATCGATGCGAAGTTGCATAAACATATTCTTGCATCTTTAGTTTAACATTTAACTTCGCATCGATGCAACTTCAGTGTTGAATAGGACATTTCACTATAAGATTCGAGCATTATTTATCCGAATCTACCGGTATATTCTAATATTGTTAAGCAACCTATGTGGTTCGTTTATAGGGTTTAATCAGTATTATCACATAAATAAGCGGTTTGATTACAGGATCTTATCGGTTACGCCTGTCGTAGAAGCAACCGCTATTGAATCGTTTATCGTATTTTATGAGGTATTGCTGTATTTTCTATTTACAACGAATAGGCATATAATTAATGATTTTTCATGATTGCAATTTATCGGGTTGAATAGGACATTTCACTATAAAGTCTAGCATTATTTATCCGAATCTACCGGTATATTCTAATATTGTCAAGCAACCTATGTGGTTCTTTTATAGGGTTTAATCAGTATTATCACATAAGCGGTTTAGTATTACAATAAACACGGAATAGTCGATTACATTTTTGGCGCGAAATTTGTATTTCTCAAGTGGCTTTGGTGTTACTAAGAACACATAGAAATATTGTACAATTGAAATATTTTTTCTAAAAATAGGTTAATATGTTTTCATATTAGAAAGATAATGAAATATAAACTTTATTATAAGAGAATGCTAAATAAAGAATACATACTAATTCCGTAACAAATTCTGAATTATTTTAAATGTTAACATGAATCATCGAATCATATAAAAGATTAACAAAATTGGATTACTTTATTAAAAATTAAATTTAATATTTCTTTCCATAGAATAATGTTTATAAATACTTAATAAAAGTTATTAGCTTTTATTAGAAGTAGGTATAGGGTGGTATGGCGAGACGTAAACAAACCCCCACCACGCGGCCCCGCGAGGCCCGGGCGTAGGGCCGGTATGGCGAGACGCGTCTATTTTTAGCCGCGGCGCCAGTGCACCAGATGTGCTCTCTCTCTCTCTCTCTCTCGCACCCACGCTGTCCCTCTCTCCCTCTCTCTCGCTCGTGTGTCTCTCATACGCTCTCTCTTCCAACCGCTCTGTCTATGAAAAACACTGCAGCGTCTAAGGGCCGGTATAGCGCAGTGTATACACACTTCGTGCTACTCATTTTTGGGCCGGTATGGCGCGCTGTCAACATACCCCCACCACACCGATACTCCTGGTCGTCGTCGATCTCTGTTGCTCTCTCTCCCTCTCTCTTGCTCTCTAGCTTTGTCTAGAACTCTTGCGTGCACCTAAGAAGTGGTATAGAGTAGATCTCGGTTTTCGGGACGGTATGGAGAGACACCGTGGCGCCTAGCCAGATGTACCTCTCTCGCACCGACGCTCTCTCTCTCTCTCTCTCTCTCTTATACCGTTGTGCAATCCTTAGTTTTAAGTAATAAGAAGAAACACATGTTTATTTTCTGGCCTAATATACGTGTACGAATCTGTACAATACCTTGTACACCTTACTCATGCTGTACGACTGGTGCTTAGAGTGATGCAACCATGTCTATTTTTCGGTCGTCCATGTCCTATTTTTAACGCTTATACTTAACCGTTAATAAATACTTTTATTTCTCTTGCTCGCTCTTCTTATTATTATGATTGCTCATATTTATAAATTATACATCACGCATGTCAAATTTACAGGGATAATTAAATTAGGTAATTTTTAAAAAATAAAAATAATTATGTGTTTAATTTATAATGCAATTAAAATTTATTTCTTTATTCTCACATCGTTACATTATTATATTAAATATTATGTAACTCAAAAAGGAATACAGTATTTTCTATTTATTAAATATGTCTCTTGCTCACTGTTAATTATATTTTTTACTTGTCCCGCACTTATGAATTTGTGAAAACCTTTTTCGCCATAAGGATCTCGCAAAAGTGCATAGTTATCGAAAATTGATGTTTTTTCCTTGACATACTGGTACGCTTTAAATCGCCAAGCTGCGGCCAAGGTATTGTTAATTATTAAACTTTTTAGCATATCACCCATAAACATCGATAAACTAAAAGAAAAAGGTATAATTATAATTAATTGAACATTAATAAATTTACTGAGATTAATAAAAATTTTGACTCACTAGCCGCTTAGAAGTGCTTGTAATTTTGTCAATTTGTACTGATAAACGTATACATCCTTCCTTCTTATCGTTTCGATTGGCTTATAATCTTGTTCTGGTTCTTTGACGTGTGTAATGCTGTTAAAAAATTCTTCTCTTGTCAATGTAAATGGTTCGGTTTGTAATATATTTTTATTTGCTGCTAAAATTAACCTCCCCCATGTGGTGAATCTTTGAATGCCCGTATTCGGATTGTTACGTCCGTTACGCATTTATCCAAGGCTTCCATGCACGTTATAATATCGCTAGTTAACTTACTCACTCTTTCTATTTTATTAAATACCTGCGACATACTTTTCGTCTGTTTAAAAAAAAGTTCGCTCCTTTTTTCGCGCGAAGCCCGAGATTGATACGTATATTTATTAATTGTCGACGATTTGTTTTCTTTATTTGAATCTGATTCATGTATTATTTCAATGTCACTATCTTCTTCTTCCTCGGGCTCCTTCTCTGTATGTGTAATTGTAATTTCAGTATTCCGTTCATTAAATGACTGTAAAATAGATTCGATCGCCTCGGTAACTTCACTACTTGACATTTCTTTTACGGTTTCGGGAAATGCGTACTCCTTTAATTGCTTGTGCGACTCAGGTAAATTTATCACAATCTCGTCAGAATTTGACGTACTCGAATAATTTGTCGTTTGCGTTAAAGTGTCCGCATTATTCGGTTTGTTGAGCAATCCTGGTATTTGACGTTCAAAGTCGGAAGAACACGCTGAGAAAAATGAAAGATCGGTTAGTACCGCGAGATCGTCTGGTAAAAAAGAATTCTGCACTGTGTCTTCCTGTAAACATGGTGTACTTAGCGGTGTGATAATCGGATGTTGAAAACTATCGTTTATTCCATGTGTATACAAATTTGGTTGATTAATCGTAGAAAAATCGTCAACTGTCGTTTGAATTAATTCATTTGTACCCAACAGGTCCATCCAATCTATATCCATATCGAATTCACAACTGTTTATTTTATTTGTAATTTCCATCGCACTTTCTTAAACAACACACAAACTTTAAATAAACTTTTTAAATAAATTTTCAAAAAAACTTAATTATTAATAAGTCTTTTTTCTTAAAAACACGAGAAACCAAACGTATAAATTACCGAAATTATACAGTCTTATTCACCCTATTAATTAATTGTATTATTTGAAAATCCTTTATCAATAAAATTCTACTAAGGCACCTCGATGTGAACGTTCGGACTGTGCGAGTAAAACTAAAACCTTCAAGTAAAAAAGGAATACCCATTTAAATAGAGGGTTAAGATTTTACCTGTTTTTAGGGAAATCGACGAAACGTAAGTAGATAAGAATACGTTTTTAAGGATGTTTATAATAAAAAACAGATGGAGCACTTCTCTGTAGGGTATCTCTGTACAAAAAATTCGTTATCGTCCTAAGTAAACTTATACAAATGATCACATCGATAGAGTTTATTATTGAAAGTAAAATGCTTGTTGCGCACGTGTGCAGGAATGAATCTGTACCTGTAGCGGCAATAAAAACCAGATGGACCTCTCTAATGCACATACCTACGTATGAAAATTAGTATACATCTGTGTGCATGCCCGTGTCATAACGTAAATGAGAAAACAAGAGGAAGAAAAATCGGTTAGTAGGGATGAAAATCTGAAAATCGTCAGTCTATTTTCCTGTGCGGTCTCAGCTGCATCGTAGCACGCAAAAAACCTTTGTTTTTATTCTTGCAAATCATCTTTTCGACAAAAGTTTAAAAAATGATTAGCCCTGCTGAAATAATTTTGTGCGGTATTATTGTGCGAATCGTTGATTATATGCGCCAAAGACAGCCCCCCGCGAGACTTTGGCGCAGATGTGATTTTACGTGGCGTCATCGCGTAAGGCGAATGGAGTATGTGAGATTAGTGCGGGAGTTTAATTTCATCCTGAGCTGCTGCAAATTTCGAGAAATTGCCCATTTACATCGCTTTTTTTTTCGAGGCAACGAAGTGGCGGTAAGAGCAGCCGGAGATTTTATAATTCGTCTCAAGATGCAGGGATTGTATCCATTAAGAAATTTAATGGATGAATATAATGATTATGAAAGTAAGTGTACATATTTTATTTATAAGTAACATGGGTTGTTTATTATGCAGTTGTGAATTAAACTCTAATAGTATAAACACATGCGTTTAAAAAATTATTTCACACATGCATTTATGCACATACATTTAAATTCTCTCTCACCCTCTCTCTCTCTCTCTCTCTCTCTCTCTCTCTCTCTCTCACCCTCTCACTCTCTCTCTCTCTCTCTTTCTCTCGCACTCATCCTCTCTCTCTATTTCTCTCTCTCTCTCTCTATCTCCCTGTCTCTCTCTCTCTCTCTCTCTCTCTCTCTCTATCTCCCTGTCTCTCTCTCTCTCTCTCTCTCTCTTGCACTCATCCTCTCACCCTCTCTTTCTCTCTCGTGCACCCATTTTTGTCCGTCTCTCTCACGCCCACGCTCTCCCTCGTCCTCTCTCTGTCTCTCTCTCTCTCTCTAATTTGTGCTACTTTGGGGGGTGGCCCCCGTAGCCTAATAAAATAACTATCAATCAATCAATCTCTCTCTTGCACTTAGTATCAGGTGTATTCAGTATATATATTAATACAGATTACTTATGATTTCAACATGTATTAATAATTTCATTTTTTATTTTTCAGTTGGAAGAAATTTACTTAACGACATTGATAGCGACAGTGAAATTATTGTCGTTTCCTCCGAGAGTGATAACGATGTTGACGAGAACACCGAGTGTACAAGCGGTACTTGCGACTGCGAATCTTGTACGCGCAGCTCACCACTTACTACCCAAGAAGATACTGATCAAGTGCGTGAACAGATTAATGAGGAGGATGTTTTCGTCGATGTGGTGAGCGACGATGAAAGTATGTTTGTCGATGTGGTGGGCATCGATGATCCAACGGGGGAAGTCAGAGAGGTAGAAGTTGCCCCGTTAGAAATAAACAGCCCCAACAACAACCACCACAACAACGACGAGTACGAGGACGACGACGACGAGAATGACGCGGACTACGAGCTCGACGTCGCAACCGGGCGTCCTAGTGGTCTTATAGCCGGTATGATTATGAGTAGCTATCCTGAACCGGTTGGCATTGTCGAGAGAGCGATTATGGCTCCAGCTCCGATCAGTGGTGGTAGTCGTGACAATATCGAACAGCAGAATGCTCAACGTTCACTCGCAATTTACGATTTTTATTCTCGTCAAGAAGCAGTCGACGAACACACCGGATTCAACACTCTGCACGTTCTCGATAGGCGTATTAACGAGCGTTAGTATATAAATTTTTTAAATAATTATGTTTCTTTTTTCGTATGCTGTATTTTTATATACAAAGTTTTTTTTATCTAGTTATCCGACGGGATGAGAACGGGAGCGATAGAATTTCGCGATGGGGTAGTCAGGCGTTAAATGTTTACGCGGACAGAATCCGTAACAACAGACGGGCTCAAGAACTCCGGTGGATCCACACAATGGCTTCCGATGTGGATTCACCGCTGTATACAGAGTCTGATATACAAAATCTCTTGGAACGTGTTCATGAGAGTTTTAACGGGCCATCGGAACCATAAGAAGTAATTTTAATTAAATTTAAACTTTTATTAATTTTTAACATTTTTAAAAATGAAAAAAACTTTGTTATAAAAATAAATTCAAATATCTATGTACATTTTTGTTTATTTATATACTCATTATATTTAATATTTTCAGCTTCACGTGCACGCTGCAACAACCCAGGTCTTCGACTCGTCGATTACTCTGACTCTTCGAGCGACGGATCGGAAGCTGAAGAATCAACCAAGGGCAACAGCCAGAATGCGAGCGATGAATACGAAGCTGACGTAAGTGATACTGAATGTGAATGCGTGAGTCAAGTACGGGTTATGTTTCAGGGCGGTTATAGCGCGGATGTAGAAAGCGCGAGAGAAAGCGAAGACGAAATACACTTGTGCGTAGATAGGGCAAAGGAGGTGGAACAAAATACAATCGTACAAGTAGGTGGTGGTGCGCGTGATGGTACCGAGAATGGTACAAGTGTCGATTCCGGAGATAGCAGTACCGATACAGCTATCGAGGAAGAGGAGACCGGTAATTCCATACAACCGGCAGGTGTGTGTTTTATCGTATTAAACGAGCAGAATCAGCACGTTAAAAAATTTCGGGTCGACGGTCGTAAGTTAACACTTCGAATAAAACACCCACCACATGGTTTTAATTTATTTGTATGGTTAGAGCTCGTTATGCAAGATATTCATTCGTATGTTATTTCAAAAAGCGGAGAAAATGATTTAATAGGCGTCTCAATCAACAGTGACAATTTTGCTCACGGTACCGCTGGAATATCATTTAGAGCAGTGAATAACTTTTTTTATAACGATTTATGGGACTTGTTAGGAAGTGTCGCCCAAAGTAACACAAATTTTTACGTTGACGACAATTTCATTTTAGAAGCTACGTACGTAAGTATGCCAAGAGGTAAAGGTCGCGGTCAAAAACCTTTAACTATTGATGTTGTTCGCCAACGGTCGTTTTTATTAATCAATAATAATGATAATTTATGTTTGCCACGTGCGTTGGTCGCTGGTGAAGTTTTTATTTTGACTTAATACGACATCAGACCGGAAATAAAGGAAACGTGGAAGTTGATTAGAGACGGACGTAGGTCATATCAAAAAGAACAGGCTTTGGAACTTGTAATGGGTGCTTCGGTTAATGTACCTGAAAACGGTTGCGGGCTTGAGGAATTGAAAAAATTTCAAGATTTTTATGCGGCCCGTGGTATAGGTATTGTCGTCTACGATAAAAAGGATTTTGGGTCTGGAGAAGCTCCGCTGTTTGATGGGCGTAAAACTTTAATACGGCATAATGAACGGGAGAAACGACCAACGAATGAAATTAATTTATTATACGACGATGAAATTAAACATTTTGATTTGATTTTAAATTTATCGGGTGCAGCCAAAAATAATTATTTTTGCACTTCATGCAACAAATCATATAAATATGTAGACCAGCACGCGTGTTCAGCTATTTGTACGGGTTGTTATGTTTCACCTGCTTGTAAAAAGGAGAAAAGTATAGTATGCAAAGATTGCTCCAGAACATTTTTCACCGAAAACTGTTTTAAGAATCATAAATCAGATGGTACGTACAAACTAAATAATAAAAAGATTTGCGACTTAATTAAAATATGTCATGAATGTAAAAAACTTGTACATGTACATCGCGGGAAACACGAATGTGGGGTTACTTACTGTAAAGGATGTAAAAATAAGCACTCGTATAATGAATTATGTTATATGACACCATTGCAACGAATAAATAAAAAAAATGAAAAATATTTATATGTCTTTTACGATTTTGAGACGCGTCAAGATACCTCATACCGGAATCATGAAATGACTCGTATCCACTTTCCAACTTTATGCGTCGCGCATCACGTTTGCACAGACTGCATCGATAACGATAATATTTTTGACATTTGCACCACTTGCGGTACGCGCGAACACATTTTTTGGGAGAATCCGGTTAAAGAATTTACAGACTTGTATTTGAGAGAAAAAACAGTATTTCGAAAAATCGTGTGTATTGCTCACAATGCACGTGGTTTCGACGCACAATTTATTCTGCGTGAATTAGTCGAACATCCTGAAAACGTTTTGCCCAATGTAATTTTAAATGGAAAAAATATAATTCTGATTCAGAGCGGTAAAACTAGCTTCATCGATAGTTTGAATTATTTTCAAATGAAGCTCAGTGTCTTGTCAAAAACATTCGGGTTACCTGAAAGTTCAAAGAAAGGGCACTTTCCACATTTGTTTAACACGTTAGAAAACAAAACTGATATAGGTCCATTGCCCGATGCCTCCTTTTATTCACCAGAATCAATGTCGTCGACTGACCGCGAAGATTTTTATGTATGGTATAATGCAGAAAAAGCACGAAATGCTGTTTTTGATTTCAAACGCGAAATGCTGGAATACTGCCGCATGGATGTTGAGATATTGAGACGTACATGCTTGGCATTCAAGAAAATTTTTTCGGACATAGCGGATATATGTCCATTTACAGAAGCAACTACGATTGCCAGTGCGTGCTCGCTGCTGTATCGAAAGCAGTTTTTAAAAGAAAAAACCATAGGTATACTGCCGCCTAACGGGTACAGGCGGTGCGACACTCAATCACAAAAAGCTATCGAATGGCTTCTTTACTGCGAGCGAGAGATTGGTCATGAAATAATTCACGCAGGTAGATCTCACGAATTTAGATTGAAAGAGGGCTTTTTAGTCGACGGTTATTTACCAGCTCTAAGTTCGGAGCAAAAAGGAGTCGTATTCGAATTTGAAGGGTGCTACATTCACGGATGCCCGACATGTTTTTCAAAATCCCGCAACAAACAAGTAGTTTACGGTCGATCGTTTGACGAAGTTTACGAAAATACACAGCATAAACTCCAAAAAATGCGTGAATTCGGGTATGAGGTACGTTATATTTGGGAATGCCAGTTTAATAAATTAAAGCAATCAAATCCGGAAATAGATCTTTACTTAAAATCGCACCCATTAATTCATAAAATAACACTCAGTCCACGCGACGCATTTTTCGGGGGTCGCATTGAAAATATTGTACCTTTTTATGAAATTAAACAGGGAGAGCAGATTAAATACATGGATATTTGTTCTCTTTACCCGTTTATTTGTAAGAGAGGCAAATATCCTGTAGGTCATCCGCGAATTTTGATGGGTGAAGAGTGTAGTGAATTAACGGGTAGCGACATAAATGATCTAACACGCGTTGAAGGCCTCGTCAAATGCAAGATTTTACCTCCGCGCAATTTGTATCTTCCCATTTTGCCAGTTAAAATGCACAACCGTTTGCTGTTTGCACTTTGCCGGTCTTGTTGCGAAGAAATGAACAATGGCGAGTGCAATCACGATTCCGTTGCGGACCGCGAGTTTTCGGGAACGTGGGTGGTAGACGAATTGCGTAAAGCTGTCGAGCTCGGTTATCGATATATAATCTGGCAGTACGAAATTACGCAGTTCGACGGAGTGCAAGGAGGTCTTTTTCACGAGTACGTCAATACTTTGTTGAAAATAAAACAAGAGGCAAGTGGATTCCCCACAGAATGCGTCGACGAGGAATCCATTTTGCAATATCTGCAAAATTACGAGCGGAATGTAGGATTGAGAGCTGTTTCAAAACTGATGTTAAACACACAGTGGGGTAAATTCGGTCAACGCTCAAATTTAAAACAGACGACGGTTGTAAAATCGCGTCAAAAATTTTTAGAACTAATTACGTCACCCGACAAAGAAATTTTTTCTATAATACCCGTAAATGATGAAATTTTGTATGTGAATTGGCGGTATGTAGAAGAAGCAATGGAACCGTTACCAAATACAAATGTTGTCATAGCTGCGTACACAACCGCTCAAGCGCGGTTGGAATTGTATAAGTACATGGCGCAACTCGGCGAAAGATTGTTATATTGTGATACCGATTCTCGTATATTTGTAAGGAAAGATGAAACCGATGCGAGCGAATACGAGCCACCCTTAAATAATCTTTTGGGTGGTATGACCGACGAACTGGAGGGTTACGGGAAAGGTACGTATATACAAACTATGGTCGCAGTCGTCCCGAAATTTTATGCTTATAAAGCTATTACACCATCGGGTGACATTGTGCAGAGCTGTAAAGTAAAGGGCGTATCTCTAAATTTAAAAAATTCATTAAGCATAAATTTTGATAGTATTAAGAATATGCTCGATGCTACCTTTACCGATACCAAGAATGTGTGTGAAGATGAATGCGATGCTAATTTAAATACCGCAATAACTGTTAATTTTCAAGCGATTCGACGATCCACAGTGCATGAAATTTTGACTTGTAATGAATCGAAGACATGCACAGTTGTATTGAAAAAGCGGCGATATATATCGCAACACCGTTCGGTACCATATGGTTACAAGTCGAATTAAAGTAAAAATATTGTAAATATTGTAAATATGTAAAATATGTGCACATTTTTATTGAATAAATAACATAGTAAAATGTATTCTACTGTTTTTTATCACTTTTATTTTCCATGTATTATCATTTTCAGAGATCAGCGAGGGTTAAATCAATAATAATGATCACCGAGACAAAAGCTAGCAAGATCGCCGCAAAGATCAGGCTAGCACATACCGCGCGTCGAAACAGCTGAATCCAAGGCGGTGGTCTAGCTAATCACCGTCTGCGCCGCCGCCGCCCCTCCCCGTCCGCGAAGATCATGCTTTTTTGCGTTAAAATGTATTGTACGGAGAACATCATTCAGTTTTGAGAATGGACACGCGGTGGAAACATCCATTTACATGCATATGTGCCGGCCCTACGATGGCCGGTAAATCGGTATTCGTGAAACGATTTCTTAAACATCTACCGCAAATGTGTGATGTTCGGTTTGATCAAATTCTTTTTTACTACGGTGAATGGCAAGACTCGTATCACACTGCCTTTAAATCGGGCGATAATCAAAAAATTGAATTCAAGGAGGGAATACCGCAACCGACCGACTACTCTTACGATAGTCAAAAAAATAAATTATTGATTCTCGATGATTTAATGCGCGAATCGTCAAATAGTTGCGTGCTCGATTTATTTACCGAAGGATCACACCACAAAAACTTGAGTGTTATTTTTATTACGCAAAATATTTTTTACAGAGGTCAGAATCAACGCGATTTGTCGTTAAATTCATATTATATTGTACTGTTTAAAAATCCTCGCGATCGTGCCCAAGTTTTACATCTTGCAAGACAGGTATATCCCGAGGATCCTAAATTTTTGCAAGAAGCTTACATGGATGCGTGTACACCACCATTTAGCTATTTATTGTTAGATATGAAACAAGATACACCAGACGCGTACCGTTTCCGTACATGTATATTTCCCGATGATCGGGCACAATATGCATACGTACCAAAAGTATTAGCTTCGACAACCATGCGTTTTTTTCAATAATAATTTGATTAAAACTCTTAAAAATTTTCTTTATTAAACAGTCTTTAGGTGACTATGGCCGGGGCAACATTTAACTGCGTACCAGGGACACGGTTTTCAAAAAAATCTATTGCGCTGTTGACTGCTTTACATCACGCTGATAATCGACAACGCTGTGCTCTGTTACGTACAGCTGATAAAAACCTTATAAAGTGTATTTGCGAATGTGCTTTGAATGTACTTCAAGGAGTCGTAGAACTAAAAAAAAGCGAAAAAGCTCGTTTAAAGCGACACAAAAACGTTTTGAGGAAGCTGGTTATTGGACCTTCGCGTGGGAGTGGTACAAAGAATACGTGGAAAAAAAAGAAACGTGTAATAATACAAAACGGTGGTTCGTTTTTACCTCTTTTACTGGGTCCCCTTGTAAGCGTGCTATTTTCAAAAATTTTCGGTAAGTAAACGTTATGGAGCGAGGTCGAAAAATGGTTTTAGTACCGGCTGAAACACTAGATCGTATGCAAGCGGAAACGTATCCTATTTCCACTTTACCCGTAAGTAATGATGAGTTACCTAGTAAGATAGACGGCGTAGCAGACAATGTACTACATATCAATGAAAACTCAATTCAGACTTATTCAGAATTTATCACGCTTAGATAATGAAATGTTTGAAATCTTAAAATCAAAAAAATTTGACAATGAACGTGACAAATGTAAAAATTATCTACAGGTTTTGAGACGGTATTTATTTTTTAAGGAAAGCCAACGTTTTAACCGTGCTGGCGACGAGGAGGATAGCGAGTCGTCAAACCAAATAGACGAGGTGGAAGAAACTCTAACACCATTGTCTGAGGGAAATATTCTGTCAAGCTTTCCAGAAATTTATCGAAAAAGGGCACGATTATTACTGAAGTACTGGCGCAAGAATGCACCAGATAGGTTAAAGTGGAATGCCTCTGGAAACGTTTTGTTGGATGGAAAACTCGTACCACAATCCAACATATTACAACTATTAAACTATGTTGTGAGGGAGAGTAACACTAGAAAGAACGAAAAGGAAAGTATGGAAAGTAATGAACCGTCAGGTCGTTTAGAAATTGCAAAATTTATTGGTGAGTCTGAAACACCGATGCATCTTATTGGAAATCCACATTATATTAAAATTTTATACTGTCAAAATGACGATTTAAGTATAAATTATGTTATATTTTTTTAAATTGTTTGTAAAATTTATTTTTTTTTTAATTCAATATGATCGCGGCACCCAAAGGAATAGTTAGACATAGTGTTTGACTTTTTTATAGGTATTTAATTAATTTTTTATTGGTTTTAAAGTTTAAGTCTGAGCGTACGTCCGTACGTCCGTACATCCGTACAGGCGGCTTTTTATTTTTTAACTCTTCTTATATCTCACTTGGATTTTCGAAAAAATGAATTTTCTTTAATGAAAGTGATCGCGGAACCACACGGATTAATTAGAAATAGTGTTTAACTTTTTTATGGGTGTTTAATTACTTTTTTATTTACTTTTTTTACTTTTTTATAGTCGATTAGTTATAACTGAAGATAACATTAAGGACTGGACATCATCAACAAATATATGGGAAAATTTAATATATAAGGGAATATTTTTTTTTTAATTTCGAAATATGCCTTCCAGTAGATTCCAGTAGATGATGCCCCGTCGACCTGGAGGTAACAGTAGGGACCTAGACATCTTCTACAGGAAGAAAATTTTTTTTTTTTTTTTTACGTAATAGGTCTTTCAGTAGATGATGCCCCGTCGACCTGGAGGTAACAGTAGGGACCTAGACATCTTCTACAGGAAGAAAAATTTTTTTTTTATTTCGTAACATGCTTTCCAGTAGATGATGCCCCGTCGACCTGGAGGTAACAGTAGGGACCTAGACATCTTTTACAGGAAGAAAATTTTTTTTTTTTGATATCGTAATAAGTCTTTCAGTAGGAGTTGCCCCGATGACCTGGAGGTAACATTACCGACCTGGACATCATCTACAGGAAGAAATTAACTTTTTTTTATTTCGTAATCTGCGTTACAGTAGATAATAATAAAAATAATAATAAATAGTAATAAAATAATATAAATAATATAAATACCATAAATACTATAAATACCATAATACATAATAATATAAACTACCTAATATATATATAAAATATAATTATATATGTATGATCAATATTTAATTATTTGGTTGAGTTTTTATATAAATTAGTTATATATATAGACAAAAATTATTAAAATATTTATACTATATTTATTTATTTTATAAAATTTATAAAAGGAAGTTTTACAATATTTAATATGTATTGTTATAATCAATCTTACGTAAATAGCAAATTTTAATATCAAAATAACAAATGTTCTTACATCATATATCGTCGGCTGAGTGGAAGAACAGTCTATCTCGGAACTTGCTTGGAAAATTCCCTATCTCGGAACTTGCTTGAAAAACGCCCTATCTCGCGATCCGCTTGGAAAACGCCCTATCTCGCGCCTCGGTTGAAGAACGCCCTATCTCAAATGAAATTTTTCGCTTTCAAATTTTGTAGTGGCAGCACTACGCAACTTAAAAATTCTAAGCTTAAAAATCTCCGTTCTCTCAACTTTTTTTTTAACCTTTATTAACTTAAAACATTTTTTAAATTGCACACAGGTTGGCTGATATAATAAGTACTCGATACATCGCCGCTGATAGACAGATAAAGTCGGAGAAGTCTCTCTTTCTCTGAGGAGTCCCGATGCCGCATAAACAATTTTTTTCCGAATTTTAAACACTTTACTAATTAATTTATGTTAATTAGAAAGACCGTATTTTTAAGTTGCACAGTGCAGGTGCCACTACAAAATTTGAAAGCGAAAAATTTCATTTGAGATAAGGCGTTCTTCAACCGAGGCGCGAGATAGGGCGTTTTCCAAGCGGAACGCGAGATAGGACATTTTCCAAGCGAGTTCCGAGATAGGACGTTTTCCAAGCAAGTTCCGAGATAGGGCGTTTTCCAAGCAGATCGCGAGATAGGGCGATTTCCAAGCAAGTTCCGAGATTGACTGTTCTTCCACTCAGCCGACGATATAGTGAAATGTATATACTACATATATTAAAAATTGTATAATAAGTATTGTAGAAATATTTTATATACGCGTATATGTTCATTTCTTTTTCAGTATTTAATTGTTTTGAAACGACTTTTTAATTTAAGGCTATTCTAATTACTCCATTCGTCCAATAGGTGGCGTGTATAAGATTTTTTATTTTTCCAGTTCTTATATCTCTCTTGGATTTTCGAAAAAATGAATTTTATTTAATGAAAGTGATCGCGGAACCACACGGATTAATTAGTAATAGTGTTTAACGTTTTTATAGGTGTTTAATTACTTTTTTAAATGGTTTAACCTCGATTATTTAAAACGATTATTTATTTGTTTATCTCGATCAGTTATAACTGAAGATAACATTATGACTGGACATCATCAACAGGAGGGGAATATTTTTTTTTTAATTTCGTAATATGGGTTCCAGTAGATGCCCCGTCGACCTGGAGGTAACAGTAGGGACCTGGACATCTTTTACAGGAAGAAAATTTTTTTTTTTTGATATCGTAATAAGTCTTTCAGTAGGAGTTGCCCCGATGACCTGGAGGTAACATTACCGACCTGGACATCATCTACAGGAAGAAATTAACTTTTTTTTATTTCGTAATCTGCGTTACAGTAGATAATAATAAAAATAATAATAAATAGTAATAAAATAATATAAATAATATAAATACCATAAATACTATAAATACCATAATACATAATAATATAAACTACCTAATATATAAATAAAATATAATTATATATGTATGATCAATATTTAATTATTTGGTTGAGTTTTTATATAAATTAGTTATATATATAGACAAAAATTATTAAAATATTTATACTATATTTATTTATTTTTATAAAATTTATAAAATAAAGTTTTACAATATTTAATATGTATTGTTATAATCAATCTTACGTAAATAGCAAATTTTAATATCAAAATAACAAAAGTTCTTACATCATATATAGTGAAATGTATATACTACATATATTAAAATTTGTATAATAAGTATTGTAGAAATATTTTATATACGCGTATACGTTCATTTCTTTTTCAGTATTCAATTGTTTTGAGACAACTTTTTAATTTAAGGCTATTCTAATTACTCCATTCGTCCAATAGGTGGCGTGTATAAAATTTTCTATTTTTCCAGTTCTTCTCGCAAATGCTCAAAAATGTGTCAACTATAATATATGAAACAACAAGATATTTAATTATTATGCGAAAATGTATCTTCCGTTCAGCGTATTGCAATGATAGCGATTGAAATAATATTTAAGTTTGTGACTAATAAGTGTCATGAATAAATATATGCGAGTGAATAAAAATTGCGATCAACTGCGTAAGAATAGTATATAATTAAATCTCCAAATATTAAATGTTTCTGTAGTACTTAATTGACAAAAGGAATTTCCCCAATATATACATTCTATTTCGAATTAATTAAAAACAAAATATAATTCATTTTTACTTCCTTAAATTTGCATTTAAAAAATATCAGATTGAATAATAAAATTTGCTGACTTATATAATAAAAATTACAATATTGAATATCAAAAATTACGATATTGGATATTAAAAGATATTATATCTAAATTTTACTATATAATATAGCAAAAATTATTATATTGCTGAGATGTCACACTTTTCCTATACAATATAGTAATTTTTAATATAGATTATTTTAATATTTATTATAATATTTTTCTCAGTGTATAAAAAGTGCTATTACCAAATTACAAATAACACAAATTAATAAGTACTGCTAAATAAATAAAACAATTATTTCCAAAGGATGTATACATATCACATGACAATAAAAAATCAATAATAATATCTTTATGAAAAGTGCTATTTCAATAATAATTAAACTCTATTTCATACAAAAATAATTATTTTTATAGATAATTTCAATTTTTTTAATATTATCATTTTAATTCATCGTATAATAATAATAAGTTCATTAATTATTGTACACATGATAATAAATCTAAATGGATACAATTTAATAAACAATAATTAAATGTAGTTAAATAATAAAATATTTTTTAATTAATTTAATATTATCTATTATCTATTATATAATGATTTTTCAGCGAGCGAGCGTGAGCGAGTGAGGATTTTAGCTAGTATAGAAATTATTAAGATCATCAAAAGATTGACTAAACCATTAAATACGGCAAAACGTCGAGCAAGTTCGACCATATGTAGTAGTAAACGGCGTTCAATGGGGTCAGTATTTACACCACCACAGACGAGAAACATGGTGAAGCGAAGGTGGTTAAAATTGGACATGTAAAAAATGTCGGAAGATTACGATAAACAATATTACGACCCATCTAACGAAGCTGGTTAAGCTGGTGCTCACCGCCTCGCACTTGTGAAAGCAAAAGGCAAATCGTTATCGAAAAAAAAAGCGGGAACGTTTGCACGAATGGCTAAGCAATCAAGACGCTTACACCTTGCACAAACCTATACGTCGAAAATTTCCAAGACTACACTACAACGTTTCCAACGTGGACGATGTTTGGGAAGCTGATTTATGCCAATTAACATCTATAAAAAAAGAGAATGATGGTTTTTGCTATTTACTAGTAGTTATCGACATTTTAAGTAAGTTTGCATGGGTCGAACCATTACGCGACAAGTCTGCAGTCACTGTAGCTAATGCCTTTGAGAAAATTTTAAAACGGTCTGAGGGTAGGAAACCGGTGTACCTCCAAACAGACAGAGGCAAGGAATTTGTAGGTGCAGCACTGCAAAATGTTTTAAAAAAACATAACATTCGTTTTCGGGTGGCTCGAAATCCCGATGTGAAAGCGGCTGTAGTTGAACGGCTAAATCGCACTATTAAAGAGCGAGTTTGGAGATATTTCACGCATCAAAATACGAATCGTTATATTTAAAATTGGACATGTAAAAAATGTCGGAAGATTACGATAAACAATATTACGACCCATCTAACGAAGCTGGTTAAGCTGGTGCTCACCGCCTCGCACTTGTGAAGCAAAAGGCAAATCGTTATCGAAAAAAAAAGCGGAACGTTGGCCACGAATGGCAAGCAATCAAGACGCTTACACCTTGCACAAACCTATACGTCGAAAATTTCCAAGACTACACTACAACGTTTCCAACGTGGACGATGTTTGGGAAGCTGATTTATGCCAATTAACATCTATAAAAAAAGAGAATGATGGTTTTTGCTATTTACTAGTAGTTATCGACATTTTAAGTAAGTTTGCATGGGTCGAACCATTACGCGACAAGTCTGCAGTCACTGTAGCTAATGCCTTTGAGAAAATTTTAAAACGGTCTGAGGGTAGGAAACCGGTGTACCTCCAAACAGACAGAGGCAAGGAATTTGTAGGTGCAGCACTGCAAAATGTTTTAAAAAAACATAACATTCGTTTTCGGGTGGCTCGAAATCCCGATGTGAAAGCGGCTGTAGTTGAACGGCTAAATCGCACTATTAAAGAGCGAGTTTGGAGATATTTCACGCATCAAAATACGAATCGTTATATTGATGTAATCCAAAAAATTGTGTACGCGTACAATAATTCTACACATTCTGGAATAAAAATGAAACCAGCAGAGGTTGAATTGTACAATGCAGTGTAAGCCCGAGAGAATTTACAGAAGAGGTGGATAAAGCAAAATGGGAATCCTATTAAATATCCTAAATACAGCGTCGGTGATCACGTACGCATCAGTAGGTCAAAGGCAACGTTCGAGAAAGGTTTTGAAAAAAACTTCAGCGCAGAAATATTTATTGTAAATCGAATTTTACGACGCCAAAATATATATATTTACGAATTGCGAGATTTGAACAACGAGGTGATTGACGGAATCTTTTACACCAAAGAGTTAGCGCGCGTGGGATCACACCGCGTAGCCAGTGAGCAACAATTTAAAATCGAACGTGTGCTACAAAGTAAAGGTGTGGGAAAAAGAAAAAAACTATTGGTAAAGTGGGTAGGTTACCCTGAAAAATTTAATTCTTGGATTAAAGCATCTGACGTAAAATCGTTGTAAACATGGATCACCTTGAAGACTTTTATTTGGTACTACCGAGCAATAGTAGTATGTCGCACTTTCCAGACAATACAACTACTTGTTTTACTACGTATTTAAGTCACGAAATCCGATTAAATGGAAATTGGGAAGTTGGCCTCGCTGAAATTCACGTTCCTTGTACTATCATGCATATACAAAAATCAGAAAATTTTTATAACTTTAAATTAGGTACTGCTAAAAAACAATATTCTGATTTTGACGGCATCTGTAACTTTCCATACGGAATTTACGATAATATTGAACAGCTGGCGAGTGAAATAAACAATATTCAAATCGTACGCGAACATCAAGCCCTCGCACCGAGTCAATTTCAGAAAAGTTTTTACATGTTAAAGCAAACTTGTAATTGCGAGGTACCACATTATACGACATTTAATAAAAAAATTCTTCGTATTTTCGGTTTTCAAAATGATGTTCATAGAGCGACAGGTACAATTGTTACTGGAAAGGGTAGTTTATCGTCAAATATTGGTAATAGACCCGCTTGTCTCTCGCAAGCTATACCTGATCAACTTTACGTTTATACAGATATTTGTGAGCCTTACACAGTTGGCGACATTCAGGCTGCGCTTTTAAGAATAGTCGCTCTGGATACTCCGAAATATAAATTTGGAACAAATATGGTGAGGCAATATGCACCAATTCATTATATACCATTACTGCATCACACTTTTCGAAATATTATCATCGATATAAGAGATCAACACGGAAAATCAATCCCATTCGAGTTTGGTACATTGACGATAAAACTTCATTTCAAACGCATGCGCTAAGTACATAATATGAGTCATTATATTCAGTACTACGGCGAGCAGGCTGGTGGCGGTTCTAGAGGTGTAAAACACGTATACTCGGGTTCAACGTATCAAAAGGGTTGTGGAATCGGAAGTTTTCTCGGTTCGATATTTAGAAAAATTGTTCCTTATCTCACTAGCGGTGTTAAGACTGTAGGAAAGGAGGCTATTCGCGCTGGATTACACGTACTCGATGACGTTACAAACAGTGGTGCTAATTTAAAGGAATCTTTGAATGTACGAGCTCGAGAGTCTGGAAAAAATTTGAAAAGAAAAGCAGTGACAAAAATTTCGGAAATGATGCAAGGTGATGGATATAAAGTGATCGGTGCCAAGCGTAGACGCCAGTCAAAAAGAAAACGCGGACCAATGCGGGTCACTACAACAAAAATTCGCAAAAGAAAAACAGTTTCAAGAAAAAATAAAAAGAAGGGTAAGAGCAGAAAGAGAAAGAAAACAACCGGTAGAAGTGTAGCAGATAGTTTTGGACCTAAGTAATTAGTAGTTTTTTAAAATGGCGTATTTGCACGCCTGCAGCGGTGAAGGGATGAAGAGTGAACTCGATCTCTTTTCCGTACCTCTCACACAGATATCGATCGAGAGTAGTGCATATCATTACTACAAACCTGTTTCGTCTCTTAGCGATGAAACCGATTCACCTTTAGAATTTTTAATCCCAAGCTCTACGGAACATTACATTGATCTGGCTCACACCATGCTACACGTAAGTGTTCAAGTATCACCGGTAGCCGATGATACGAAAAATGCAAAAGTTGCACCAATCAATAATTTTATTCATACGATGTTTGATCAGGTCGACATATTTTTCAATCAAAAATTAGTTTCTCCACCAAACAACGCTTATCCTTATCGGGCCTACATAGAAACATTATTAAATTATGCACCTCCCGCTATACAATCTCATCTGACCGCTGCGCTATTTTATCCGGATACAGCCGGTAACATGGATGCACCACCAAATATGGCTCGTAATGCCACTGGAGCAAATATCGGTCTAATAAATCGTCAACACTTTACTTTAGGTGGAAAAACAGTCGACATGATTGGTCATTTGCATTGCGATGTTTTCAATCAATCAAAGTTTCTTCTCAACGGTGTAGAAATGAGAGTAAGACTTGTACGTAGTAAAGATGCATTCTGTCTCATGGATTTTTCCTCAGATGGACAATTTTCAGTACGTATTAAAGAGGCAACGCTTATTGTACGGAGAGCTAAAATAAGTCCTGGTATATTACTAGCTCACGCAAAGGCATTAGCAAAAACAACAGCCAAATATCCCATTACCAGAGTCGAAATAAAGTCGTTTACTATGCATAGTGGAATTCTTGGAGATACCCTCGATAACGTTATTTTAGGTCAATTACCGAAAAGAGTCATTCTTGGTTTTGTTCTAAATCGTGCATTTAACGGTAACGGGCAACTCAATCCTTTCCATTTCAAACATTTTTCAATAAACTTTCTCTCATTGTACGTAGACGGTGTGCAAGTACCGAGCGAACCACTATAACCAAGGTTCACAGGTACAAGTACTTTGTCTATAGATGCATTTCATACACTATTTTCTGGCACTGGCATACATTACCTAAACGAGGGTATCGATATCAGCCGTACCACTTACCCTCTTGGATATTCTTTATTCGCATTCGATCTTACCCCCGACATGTCGGCGCATTTTTCATCTCATTGGAGTCTTGTACGATCAGGTGCCTTGCGCATTGAAGTACGATTCGAGCAAGCTTTAACGGAAACCATTAATTGTATCGTTTACGCAGAGTTTGACAACATTCTAGAAATAGATTCCAACCGTCAAATTTTAACAGACTTCAACGCATAAAGCATTGGTTCAACTACACATCTGGCAATCTGCTCGTTACATAGTTAGAGCATGAAAACGTGGAGGGGGAAACCTGTATAAAATGTCGATGTAGAATTTTCGATTTTCAGTTTGCTTCTCAGTCTCCGTTCTCGCGATAGTTCGTCTTGGCAAAAGTACGTCGGTAATCATGGATTACATTATAGATATGCAAGGTCTAAGGGACAAGCATAATAAATTTTTTCCAAAAGAAGTTGCTATAGTTTCTCTTCAAGGTCACGTTATCGGTCATTGGATAGTAATGTCGCCTCGGTATTACGAAGAATTACCATGCAAAGTAAGATCTGCAAACGATTTTGTTACGGCACGACTTCATGGGATACCATGGTTTGATGGTGATATTACATTACGTAAATTACATGTGTATTTTTATGGTATCGCGAGAAACGCATCAAAAATATACGTGAAAGGAAGTGAAAAAGCTCTATATCTTGAATCTCTATTGGCTCGAAGAATTGTTAATATTGACGACTATACCAAGGAAAGTTTCAGCGATTTACATAAAGCGTTCGATTGTAAACACAAATGCATTCTACACGCAAGTATGCAAGACAAGTATAAAACGTCGCAGTGCGCTTTGCAGAGAGCATACTTATTAAAGGTATGGCTTTATTCACAACTGTCGGAGCAAGATCGTAAATTTTTTCCTAAAAATAGTTCTGAAACAATTTATGATAGTCTGCAAAAACGCTTATGGAGAGATACTAGAGATAGTGATACAGATTCAACAGCTCCAATCTCTGACGACGACGATAGTGCAAGTGTCGATAATTATATTCTTGATAGTGAGAAATCCCTTAAAGAAAATACAGAAAAAGAAGAAGACAATAATTAATACAATAGAGATTGCGAGAGCTCTGGAGGGTATAGAAGCTACAACAATCGGAGTCTACGCAGCGGATCGGATTCCACGTGCAATGCCAACCCCAATAGCAATAACGTGTAATGTGGATGAACATACAAAACCAGGGACGCACTGGATAGCAATTTACGTAAATAAAGACAAAATTGGGACGTATTTCGATAGTTATGGTTTCCCACCGTTGTCTCATCATCATTTAGAACGTCTTCGACGTAACTGTGAAAGATTCGTATATAATACTAAGAAACTTCAAAGCGGTGATTCAACGTGCTGTGGTCAATACTGTATAATGTTTTTACATCATATGTGTTAAGGTGGAGATCTCAACACATTTTCTCAATTATTCACACAAAATACTATAAAAAATGATAATTTAGCTATTAATTTTTATAAAAAAATTTGTAAGAAACTGAAATATAAAAAATGTAAGAGAACGTTTGCGTTTGGTGATGAACTCTCACATGGTTTAGGATATTGTAATCAATCATGTATTTCTAGAAAGATTATTTAACATTAATGTAGTTTTAAAATAAATAATATGGTTGATGTGTAAACAGTTGTGTTTCTTTTCCTAACATTCTAATCCTTTCCCTTTTTTTATTATTATATTAATGACAAACGTTATTTATTTCTTATATGCAGAAGTGCATAATTTTATTTTTCCTGTTACATCTGATTTCACAACCAAAAAATCAGTGCAACATCTGTTAATCCGCATTCATTTTATTTTAGAATTCTATTTTATGTACTCCCCCGTGGTATCGCGAGAAACGCATCAAAAATATACGTGAAAGGAAGTGAAAAAGCTCTATATCTTGAATCTCTATTGGCTCGAAGAATTGTTAATATTGACGACTATACCAAGGAAAGTTTCAGCGATTTACATAAAGCGTTCGATTGTAAACACAAATGCATTCTACACGCAAGTATGCAAGACAAGTATAAAACGTCGCAGTGCGCTTTGCAGAGAGCATACTTATTAAAGGTATGGCTTTATTCACAACTGTCGGAGCAAGATCGTAAATTTTTTCCTAAAAATAGTTCTGAAACAATTTATGATAGTCTGCAAAAACGCTTATGGAGAGATACTAGAGATAGTGATACAGATTCAACAGCTCCAATCTCTGACGACGACGATAGTGCAAGTGTCGATAATTATATTCTTGATAGTGAGAAATCCCTTAAAGAAAATACAGAAAAAGAAGAAGACAATAATTAATACAATAGAGATTGCGAGAGCTCTGGAGGGTATAGAAGCTACAACAATCGGAGTCTACGCAGCGGATCGGATTCCACGTGCAATGCCAACCCCAATAGCAATAACGTGTAATGTGGATGAACATACAAAACCAGGGACGCACTGGATAGCAATTTACGTAAATAAAGACAAAATTGGGACGTATTTCGATAGTTATGGTTTCCCACCGTTGTCTCATCATCATTTAGAACGTCTTCGACGTAACTGTGAAAGATTCGTATATAATACTAAGAAACTTCAAAGCGGTGATTCAACGTGCTGTGGTCAATACTGTATAATGTTTTTACATCATATGTGTTAAGGTGGAGATCTCAACACATTTTCTCAATTATTCACACAAAATACTATAAAAAATGATAATTTAGCTATTAATTTTTATAAAAAAATTTGTAAGAAACTGAAATATAAAAAATGTAAGAGAACGTTTGCGTTTGGTGATGAACTCTCACATGGTTTAGGATATTGTAATCAATCATGTATTTCTAGAAAGATTATTTAACATTAATGTAGTTTTAAAATAAATAATATGGTTGATGTGTAAACAGTTGTGTTTCTTTTCCTAACATTCTAATCCTTTTCCCTTTTTTTTATTATTATATTAATGACAAACGTTATTTATTTCTTATATGCAGAAGTGCATAATTTTTATTTTTCCTGTTACATCTGATTTTCACAACCAAAAAATCAGTGCAACATCTGTTAATCCGCATTCAATTTTATTTTTAGAATTCTATTTTATGTACTCCCCCACTACGTTGATGTACTACGTTACATCTGGTTAAAGTAACTAATACCCGAAAGTGGTGGGACAATCATACATACATGAGAAGGTGATTGTAGAACAGTCAGTTGAGCATAGACAGTCAATCTGTGAGTTTACCAAACGAAATAGCGTAGTAGAACGTTTGTAAATTTCTAGTGTACAATTGAAGTAAAAAAAATGGCTGAGTGTCAATTAAGAAAACGTGAAGTGTACCCGGAGTTGCCTAATCTCTTATTAGCTACAACGTATGCTCTGAATAAATCAAACACAAAGAGGGTCTGCGTAGGACTTGAGCAGAGAGGAGGATATTATCACTATGTTATTAAGTTAATTACCGCAGGACCGTCATACAAGAACCTTACGCTGGACGTAGAAAGTTGGGACAGTTTGAAACTACACTTTGATCTGATAACATCATATTTCGATAACAAATATTCTTTTTATCGAGAGTTTGGACGTCCAAGTAAGATTTTTCTCGAAAAGCACGATTTAAGCTTTACATCGTCATACGGTCATAGAACAATTATCATCGACGAGAGACCAGAGCCTAATCACGATATTATAGAAGAAAGTGACATTGAAACGCTAATTGAAAATCCATCTTGTAAGAAGAAGAAGCTTCGTCATAATCCACCAGCTATAGTAATGCAACAATCAACGTTTGATGGACTTCGAAACCAGAGCGGTTTGATAGATTTGCATCTTGGATTACTCAAAGAAATAGTTGGTAAAGTTAATAGGACTGTCGATTGTACGCTCGAATTTTTAAAAGATAAACTTGGGAAGGAAGAAGGTGAAAATGCTAAAAGTATTTTACAAGATTTTAAAGTGTTTAAACAGTACTATTCAACCCAGTATGCTGACATAGAAGGGTTTGTCAACGAGAAAATGGTCGAAAATGATAACGATGGGTTTAAGTATATATATTTACCAATTGTATTGGGTTAAATTTACGCGTTCGACTTACCCTTGATTTCAAAAGATCTACACGCTATCATGTTTGAAGAATAGTATAAATACAAATTACTCGAGCAAGTCTACTCATTCTATTTCAATACTCACATCAACATGGGTCCAAATACCAGCAATCCGGAGCACAAGCCTCTACTAGATAGGCAAGAAAAAAATAATGAAAACAAATTCAAGTCTCAATGGAAAAAATACAGTGAAAAAGTTTCTATTAATACTTGTAGTATACCAAAAAAAGATGGTTATAAAAAAATGTAATTTTTATGAAATCTTTATACCTTAATAAATAAGTTTTTTTTAATATTTAATCAAAAGAGAGTATTGAATTATTTACCCTTACACTATAACCACATTACTTTTTTTCCTTCTTATATAAACCTTTAACTAATTAATTTGTACAGAAGAGAGACCAATCCGGTATATCGACGCATTGTCTATAATAGATACGTCTCTGCATATCGTACCTGCGCACAAACACCACGGAGACGGCGTGGTAGGGATTTGTTTACGTCTTGCCATACCAGCCCCAAAACCGAGGGCTGCGCTATACCAACCCATAGATGCACGCCAGAGTCGTAGACAGCGCGAGAGAGAAAGAGAGAGGTTGCCGAGGAGTGGGAGTATCGGCGTTGTGTACATCGCGCTATACCAGCCCTTAGATGCACGCCAGAGTCGTAGACAGCGCGAGAGAGAAAGAGAGAGGATGCCGAGGAGTGGGAGTATCGGCGTTGTGTACATCGCGCTATACAAGCCCTTAGATGCACGCCAGAGTTGTAGACAGCGCGAGAGAGAAAGAGAGAAGTTGCCGAGGAGTGGGAGTATCGGTGTTGTGTACATCGCGCTATACCAGTCCTTAGACGCTCGAGTGCTGGAACGTAGGCGCGAGAGAGAGAGAGAGAGAGAGAGAGAGAGTTTAAAAATAGACCCCGCGCGCTATACCGGCCCTTCGGCAGACCCCGTAGGGAGGCGTGGTGGGGGTTTGTTTACTACGCTATACCAGCCTTTAGACGCTCGAGTGTTCAAACGTAAGTGCATGAGAGAGAGAGAGAGAGAGAGAGAGAGAGAGAGAGAGAGCACACGTACATGTGCGTGGGAGAGAGAAAGAGAGAGATAGTCTAAAAATAGACGCGGCGCGCTATACCGACCCTTCGGCAGACCTCGAGGGAGGCGTGGTGGGGGTTTGTTTACGTCTCGCCATACCACCCTATACCTACTATTAGATTTTCATAACACTTTATAAAGTGCGGATTTTGGACTCAAGTAATATTAAAAAAATTTGGTAATGTTTATAAGATTTTATTAGTTGTTTGTAAAATTTCGTAAATATTCCTAAGCTTTATTAGGTTTTATTAGATTTTTGTATTTCGAAAATATCGTGAAAAACGATAAAATGACATTAATAGTAACTGTTGCATTTTCCTATATTTAACTATTTTTATATGTTTCTAAGTGACGTATGCAAAAAAACAGAAGCTATTAATAAAAGATTGCTATTGGTAAATATTCATAAAAATTCTAAATACTTATTTACTGTATATAATAATTTAAAAAAGTTATTAGTAGTTATTAGCTTTTTTAAACTCGCACATTTCTTTTGCTTTTGAAAAAAAACTAAAAGCTAATAAAATCTAGCAAAAGCTAAGAAGAGCTAATAAAAGTTATAAATTCTTGCTAACTATTAACAGAGTCCAAAATCTGCATATTATAAATTGATTATAAAATTTTTTCTTAGCTCTTTCTGGAAAAATAAATTTCCGTCTGGGTTGGTGTTTATTACTAGCTTACTGTAGAAAACCACTATCTTTACTTTCATGAAGAATAACATTGAAAAATATTTATAATTAAAGGGCACAAAATTAAGAATACCTGCAAGTGTCACTCGAGTCTGACAGTAACTTCTATAACCATTAATAAATCACTTAAATATAGAAATATTTAATATTTCTTCGATGTTTATTAGTAGTTTGTAATAAAAACTTCTATTCTTATATGCATGAAGAATATTAATAAAAAACATTTGAAACTAATGGGCACAAAACTAAGAATACATAGAAGAATTGAGAAATATTGTATAATTGAAATATTTTTTCTAATAGTCAGGTTACTATATTTAACTATTTGAAGAATAACGAAGCAAAACTTATCTAACAAATGTATACTAATTAAAGAATACATATAATGTATACAAATATTTTACAAAGTTTACTTGCATCAGTCGTCATATAAGAATTATTATACTGGATAAGTTTATTTAAAATTACATTTAATATTTCTTTGTTGTTTATTAGTAGCTTACTGTAGACGCAGCTTCGTTCTATACTTTCATGAAAAATAACAATGAATAACATTTATAATTAATTAACAAAACTAAAAATACATGCAAGTGTCACTCGAGTCTGACAGTTATTTCTATAACCATTACTAAAGTAGTTAAATATATAGGAATATTGAATATTGAAATATTTGTTCTAAAAGTTCGGTTAATATTTTTTTTATTTTTAAAAAATAATAAAGAATTAACTTTTATACAAGAGTATACTAATGAAAGAATACATATATTAATGCCGATATACATTCTGAATTATTTTACAGAGTTTACTTGAATCAGTGAATCGTATAAGAATTATTATATTGGATAAGTTTATATAAAATAATTTTAATAATTCTTTGATTTTTATTAGTAGCTTTATAATAGAAAACTTTTACCTTTACTTGCATGAAGATTAACCATAAAAAATATTTATAACTAAATAATTCAAAATTAAGATTACATGCAACTGTCTAGAGTTTGGCTGTTATCTTATAAACATTGCTAATTAAGTTAAACAAAGACGTAGTATGAACTTTGAATATTTTTTTTTTTTACAAGTTAGGTTAATATTTTTTCATATTTCAATAATTGAAAAGAAAAACTTATTTTACAAGAATATACTAATTGAATTACTTTTTAACAAGAGCATAGTGTATATATCGACGGCTCCTATTCATAAAGTTCTATCTCAAAAATTAATTAAAAAATGTCCTAACTCAAGAATAATTCTATAAAGTCCTAACTGAAAAGAAAATTCTATAAGGTCCTATCTCTAAAAAAAATTTAGTCAGTATTCTAAAGTCCTATCTCGGAAGTCAATTTTATAAAGTCCTATCTCAAATGCAATTCAATAAAGTTCGATAATAAAAGTCAATTTTTTTAAGCCCCCCCCCCCTTCCTTTAATACACTTTCTCTTAACTTACCCTATTACTTATATTTACCCTAGTGGAAAAGTGAACATTTTTTGGTTAAGTGAAACGTTTTTTCGGGCATTAATGTACGATTTATGGCCATTTTAATGGCAATGGCCAATTTCTTGTCTAAAAAACGTTTCATAAATGCTCGAATTTCCACCTGGATACAAAATTCAAATTTTAATATTTTTTATATACTTATAAAATTTCGATAACGAGGTTAATGAAATATAATATATTCGGTAAAAGTGTACTCTTTACATGAGCATTATTATCCGATTCTGCATATACATTTATATTTTTAGATAAAGGTGTAAATATTATTTTTATAATTTATTGTTTTTATTAAAAAACTTATTGTTTAATGATTTTGTAGCTTTCAAAATTTGAGATGAGATAGGACTTTATAGAACTGACTTTTTCAGATAGGACTTTATAGAATTATAATTAAGATAGGATCTTATAAAATTTTCTTTAAGATAGGACTATATAGAAATGACTTCTGGTATAGGACTTTATGAATAGGAGCCGTCGATATATATATGAGTATATGTAAAATATTACTCACTCAGAGCTACTAATTATTGCTATTAATTAGTTTTATAATTTAATTTAATTTAAAATTATTTGTTTTCCAGATCTGTTTTGTCCTTGGAGGAAGAATATTCTTTGTATTTGAAAATATACTGAAAATTAACATGTAATTGAGTTCGATTTGATGCCTGAAAAGAAAAGAATTATTATATTGGATACGTTTATATAAAATAAATTTAATGTTTCTTTCATGTTTATTAGTAGTATATCATAGAAACTTCTATCTGTATATGCATGAAGAATAACATTGAAAAACATTTATAACTAAAGGTTACAAAACTAAGAATACATGAAAGTGTCACACGAGTATCGCTGAATTATTAAGTATACTTATGTAATTCGTATTATTTTTGGCGCAACCGATACAACCCGATAGGCCGTCTGCCCCTTACACGCGTCGAACCTCGTAAAACCTTATATAAAGACGTCAAACATTCGAAAACTGGATACATGCCTATTTGTTATAAATAATAAATACGGAAAGAATGGGATTAGCGATTTAATTAAGATTTGTTATTACTGGCGCAGCCGGTAGTAACGGATAGGTCGTATGCCCCTTACATGCGTCGATCCTCGTAAAACCTTATAAAAGATCTGTAATGGTTGCTTTAAAATTATGGAATTTAACGGTAGACACCGATAGCTGTTAGTGGACAATATAGTGAAAAGCCTTATAGAACCTTATTCATTCAATGCACACTAAGACGTCAAATATTCAAAAACCGGATACATGACTATTTGTTATAAATAATAAATACAGAATTGCCTGGTAGAACGTGATTAACAATTTGATTAAGATTGTTTTTATGGATGTCTCAGCTCATACGATCCGGTAAACGAACCGCCCATTTATTTTGTTGATCATCATATTGTACTATAAAATGTTTTTTTCTTTTGTGAGGTTTATCTTATAAAATACTATAGGCATTTATTGTATAGTATGGTATGAGGTTTTTGCCTTATAGACTCGATTTATAAACCTACCATTAGAAAGCAAAAAAAGACATAAACATATACAGTAAAACATATACAGTAATAGTAAATTTGTATGAATTATAACCTTTTCAAAGTCATTTGTTTTATTATAGAACCCGATTAATATTTTCTTGGATGTACTTGTGTAAATTCATGTAGTAAAACATCTATGTAGGCTTATAATTTTTCAATCAATTTATTACGATATATGCCGATTCTGAATTCATATTGGTAAAGTGAATAGATTTCTATAAATAATTATATGAGCATATCTCTATAAAAGCCTATAAGTTTAATAGTCTCATAGAAACTGATATATCTTTTATCAGCTAAAACTTATAAAAACTAAATTTCGGAACTTATGATTCGTAGCTGTGGGGAATTCATTATAATAAAAAAGAAATCGCCTTATATATTACTATAAAATTTTTATCGACACCCAGATACAATGAGCCATTATTTTATCGGATTTTATAAGGTTTTTTCAACTGGGACTATTTTTTGTGCTCATTGTTTTACTGAATTTAGGCTTAATTATAAGTTTCCGTCTTGTTTTACTTTCTGAATTGAAAATTTGTTTTTTGATATCGTTATAGTAAAAAAGAAGACATTGATAAGAGATAGTTATTTGTGCAACAAGGGCGTAAAGGGAGTTTTTACGCACGAGTTATGATCATGCTGCACGAGAGTCGGCGAAGCCGGCCCGAGTGTTCGCTGATCATAAGAGTGTGTAAAAACTACGCCTGAGTTGCACACATCATTTTTTCTAATTGTGTGCGTAAAATTTCGCTTTGTCTTGGTGCAAAAAGTGAAACTTTTTTTTACATTATGTGCAAAGTGCCAATTTTTTCTTATTATGCATTACTTTATAATTTGCGTACAATGTAAAAAACAGTTTCACTTTATGCACAAAAAATTATAAGACAAAGCGAAATTTTACGCATAGAATTAGAAAAAAGATTTTTGTATTTTTAAAGGGCTTATGATTTGGAAAGTGTTTTTGTTTATAATTTTGAGGATCCTTGTTTGTACCGATTATAATAGTTGTAAGTTATTTTAATCACACATTATAGTTAATCACACTGCTAAATAGAGCATAGTATATAATTTTCAATATGTTACTTTGGCAATTCGTTTATTTTGATCATGTTTATCGTACATTGCATTTGTTTTATAGTGCTTGATGCATGCTTTGTTCCTAAATTTTTAATAAATGAAAATTGTTTTTTACTTAGTATGTTGCGTTTGTATATAAAATCAGTAATCCTCTCATGTATTATTTTTTCAAAAGTTTAGACAATGTTGGATATCAAGAATATGGGTCTATAGTTACCCATTTCATCTTTCTTTCCTGCCTTGTAAGTTGGAATTACTTCTGCTGTTATTAATTGATCAGGCCATATTGACTTTTCTATACATATGATGAAAACATAGGTCAAAATATCTGCAATGTTTATTGCAATACCCTACTAAAAATTATCACGTGATTATCACGTGGATATCTACGTGATAATCACGTGATATATGAAAATTTTTGTTTTTTTATAAATGTAATCTTAGACACGGAGTTGATGGGATTCAATTTCACAGAAACTAAACTGGCCATTTGGTTTTGACAAAAAAAATCCTTTATTCGCCACGTTATTAATATACGAGGCAAAGTAAAGGCATAGAATATGATCGAAGTCGGTTTTACCTTCCTACTTTGCCTCCATATAAGCCCTACGCGCACGCTAATCTATAGCGGGTAACTGGCAGCCACCTATCGGTCGAAACAGTTTTAAAATATGACTACTGCACTTGCTCACGGTAGTACCAGTTACGACCGATAGGTGGCTGCCAGTTACCCGCTATAGATTAGCGTGCGCGTAGGGCTTATATGGAGGCAAAGTAGGAAGGTAAAAGCGACTTTGATCATATACTATGCCTTTACTTTGCCTCGTATATTAATAATGTGGCATATAAAGGATTTTTTTGTCAAAACTGAATTGCCAGTTCGGTTTCTGTGAAATTGCATCCCATCAACTCCGTGTCTAAGATTACATTTTTAAAAAAATAAAAATTTTCATATATCACGTGATTATCACGTGAATATCTACGTGATAATCACGTGAAAAAATGGTCGAAAATCTCACGTGATTATCACGTAGATATCCACGTGACAATGATGACGTAGTTATTCACGTGATGATCACGTGATAATTTTTAGTAGGGTAGTCTTCAGAGTTTTTGCATTAATCCCATCAACTCCGCCGTTTTTAAGCTTTAGTTCATTTATAGTTTTGAAGATCTCCAATTTGTTTGCAGGTTTAATGAAGATTGTTTTTGGGTTATAATTAGGCATTTCTAGCAATTTTTGATTAGGTGTTTTTATTTTATTACTTAGAGCCTCCCATAATTTGCAGTAAAAATCATTTAAACTGTTAGCAAGTTCTTTTTCGTTTTTTATTATTAAATTATCATTCATTTTAATTTGCTTTATTGAAGTATTATTTATACATGACCACAATTTTTTAGGATTATTTTTATTTTCTTCAATCAATTTTTTATTGAATTTTAATTTTGCATCTATAATTATTTTATTAAGTGCTTTAACATATGTTTTATATTGTGTTTTGAGTTCGTCATTGTTAGGATTCAATTTTAGTCTATTATAAAAATTTTTTTCTTATAACAAGAAATTATAATGGCTTTAGTAATCCAGTCTTTTCTAGGATTTATATTATTTTTTTTCACATTCTTTTTTATATACATAGCTTTTTCAGTACATAATTGTATATCCTTTATTATGGTTTTGATGATTTCATTAGGATCATTCGTATTAAAATATTTAGACTATTCTACCTTATTCGCTTCATATAATAACTTGTCGTAGTTGTATAAGTACAATCCTTCTTGTTTTTCATTACTTGTTGTTGTGATTTTCCTATTTTTTAATTCTACAAAAATCGGGTAGTGGTCTATTATATGTATTTTTAATGTTAAAGCTTTAGTATTCATGAAGTCTGTTTTAATATAGTACATTTCGACACTAGTGCGAGTATTTGATTTTTTTGTCGTGTGACGGTTTGCGCCCGAGCGAAGCGAGCGTCTTTTGTTTCGCGTGCGCGGAATCGAGCCTCACGCACGAAGTGTCGAAAAAGATATTTTTGATACGCCGTGCGCGGAGACGTGATTTTACGCACGCTCCAAAAAACTGGCGTGGTGAAATCTCGCTCCGCACAGGTTGTATCGAAAAATATAGTTGAATACAAGTGCGTTAATGTGATTTGATCCTCGTATGGCCTTTCACCATCGCTTTGCTCGGGCGCAAACCTCTATACGAGAGTCAAATCACATATACACACTAGTATCGAAATGTACTATATCTATACAAGTCCCTGTTTCCGACATTAAGTTTTTTGGCCTCGTAATATTAGTCAAATTTAGTAGAAAACCATTTTGAAGTAGGCTATTCAAAAAGTTTAAACTTAAGTATTACATTTCATTATATTTATGTTAAAATTCCCAATAATCATATGATTTTGTACTTTACCTTTAATGTCTAAGTAAGTTTTAAGATTATGTATGAATTCTGCACAAGGAAGGTGATACGGTCTATATATAACGAAGATATTTGTAACTGTTGATTATTACTTAATGTAATAATAGTATTTATTATTTTAAGTCTATTTATAGGTATTGTTTCACACGTATACATTACATCTTCTCTTACGTATACTACTGCTTCATCATTTTTATCTACATCTCCATATTTATAATAAATTTTATAATCATTTAGTTTATAAAACTGATAATATTCTAATTCCCATACCTCTGTACAAACAATAACATACGGTTTAATTTTAAGACCATTAATAAAGATTAGGAGTTTTTCAAAATTTGCTTCAGGCTTCTAATGTTCATTGATAAAATTAAATTACTATTATTATTCCTTTCTTTATTAAAGGTATCAAAATCAATATATTCCCACTCACAGTTTTGTAAAGGGGTCGCTGATCATAAATCTGAAGTTAGAATTTCGAAATTTTCAATACAAGCTTCAATATTACTACTTAGGAATTTTTGAGATTGCTGATTACAAATCAGTTATTATATTTTGTAGTTTTTCATAATAGATCTAATACGGTGAGTACTAAGATATAAATTGTGGTTGAAATATTGGTGACTTTAAAAAATTTACTCTTTCTTCGCGTAACCCAGAGCTAACGTAAAAGAGTACTAGCTCCACTGATGTTAGATTATTTAGTTAAGGAAGCTAGGATAGCACACAGGTTATAAATAAGTGACTCTCGGTAGTAAAAGAACTGTTTACTGAATATTTATGGCGAGGGTAACTCTTGTCGTTCAAGTCAACTGTGTAATCACGGCACAGCACTTGAGCGGCGACTGACTGTACATACATATCTATACAAGTGTAATAGAGTCAACAAATAAAGGGGGGGGGGGGGGAACGTAGCCGAACATACAGTGTATATAGACGTAATATTTAATTGTATAATACATCATCCACTTTTTATGTTCTTACTTTTTTTGTGTTTTTTTTTTTAATTTTTTTCTGCAGTTTTTATACGTTTATTCAACATTTCGCGAATATTTTTTCGTATATTTTTCTTCGATTTTGCTCATGAGATTGTGATAAGGTAAGCATCCTTTTTGACCTAAGCGTAGTAACTTTAGAAACAATTTCTATCTTTCAAAAAACACAGTGGTACATCGGATGTCACACATTTCCATTTTGTTCTTCTTTGAACCCTTTTTGTACTGCAATTAACATATCTTTTTGCAGAGGCCTGCGATGGCTCGGTCGGTAGGGCGTCGGGCTCGTAATCTGGAGGTCCCAGGTTCGATTCCCGGCCCCGGCCGATTGATACAAGCACCACTGACGAATGCTCTTTCAACAAGTGCTTTCTTCTCCAAGACATCGTATGATTTCCGATGCTGATTAGCACCGATTTGGGAGCATAGAAAGAGCGACGTTAAAATAATAATAAAAAAAAATATCTTTTTGCGCTATCAATAGAAACAGGTATATGAGCTGCTTCATTACGTCTTTTTTCTAAAGACCCTTGTGGTGTTTATACCGAAAATCTTCCAAAATTTCAGCTTTACGCTTTCGACTGTTTGGTAGTTGGAATTTTGTGTCCTACCATTTGTTCTACTAAAATTAATCGAATTTTTTCCAATTTAACTTCGGTTTTATATCTTTTTCACAGAACAAAGGGTATGCATTACTTATTGTTAGATCGAGAAAATGCCAAAATAATCTAAACCACCTCATTTTAGATTTATAATCAATTTTATAAACTGAAATAAGTCGATCAGCATAATCCACATAACCCATATTCTTATAAAGCATCTTATGAAGCATATTCTTATGAAGCATCTTGGTAAGACCTGTCTTGGTAGTCATGAATTCATACTCTCCTACGTACATCTTTTTTTAGATTGTTTATTACTGATATTCGTTGGTAGACCAGAACGCTTCTGCGGAACTGTGCCACACGCATATATGTTATCTTCTTTCACTGACGAAAGAAGTTGAACCCCTGTAAAAAATTGTCGACATATACGTGATTATTACCACCAACAAGTTCTCGTGTAAGGACTTTTACAACTCGTGTTCCCAATTATTTTTCAGTGTTGTCTGCTTTTCTAGTATCGATTTGAAACTGGCAAACATAACCAGACTTATCTGCGCGAGTCCAGCACTTATATCTGCGTTTTATAGGTTTAGCTATCATACATTGCTTCATAACGCTTCTTCCCTTGAATTTTATATTAAACTCGTTAACAGACTGGTTACTAGGATTGAAACATTCTTTGAAGATTTGCGAAAGCTTATCCAAAAGTTGTATAACTTATATAATTTATCGTAATTTGGATCACCTTTCGTTGGTTATTCAGACTTATCGTTGATATGTAAATGAGACAGAAAAAAACTAAAGCGATTGACAGTCATAAGAGAAGATTATGACGTAGCGTTTTCTATCGTAGATGATAGAATTCTCGGAACGCTAGTCACGAATAATATTTATTATTAACAACAGAATTCAACTGTTTATAAAAGAAATACAAACCTCATACTATTCTCAGTATGTCATAATATCACCGTCCCAAGGTACGGGCAAATCCAATAATTCTATATTAAATTAAGGAGGATCCCGTTTTGGACGTTCTCCGGTTCTCCGGTTCACCGATTTTGAGATGTGACTATTTTATTCTTAACTAGCATCCCCCGGCGTGGCTTCGCCCACGCTATAGTTATAATAAGTTTATTTTTAACTATTTAAATCGGGTTATCAACCCCCCCCCCCCCCGGTAGTTAATTATCCATTCTCCCGTTTACAAAAATATATTTTTCATTAAAATTGTTTTTTATTTAAAGTGTAAAATACTTAAAGTAAAATTTCAATTAAACCTGGCTGTTACACCTCCCGGTATTGTTTATCCATGCACTGTCTTACCACCAATTATTTTTCATCAATTTAATAAATGTCCAAGCAAGTAAAGGTTGCCAAAAAATTCTCCCCGTGTTGTAATGTCGTTGTCTTTACCGTATCTTTATTGAATATTTATTTGTTTTTACAATTGTTTCGACTGACGTGATCGAATATTGACCATTAAAAATTAGTATTATACGACAAATAAAGCAGAAAGATCAACTATGATTATTGTAACTCATCTCATTGCACACGTGAACGTGCCCGAAATAAAGCTTTAGAACTAGCTTAGTTTTAAAACTTTAATGCTGATACATTTTTTAAAGACAGTCGCGAAATACGACAGTAGCGGAAAGCATGTGGCAGTAGCACTACGTACAGTTTACAATAAGTATATCGAAGAAAAGCTATAGTGTAGTGAAGTCAGTTTCGAGCATACGTTAGTTTATCAGAAAGCCTTTGTCCTTCACTAAACTTTATCAGTATTCAGTTTATAGTACACGTTAATCTCAGACTGATAGTTCAAACGGTCATATCGCTAGATATCGCAGTTGTAGGTATATTGTTATATACAGATATTTCTTTATCATCCACGCATAATTGTTTTCAAATGAGGATCGTTTGAATAATCTTCGGGCCTCGGAAGACCCTCGCGAAATTCAACACACTGTTGACTTTGGAAACTATTGACTTTTGTAGCCATCTTGCCACTCTCCCTAATAAAAAATAATCCTATCGAAAGCAACGTCGGTCATTTGAGTACGAAACTTTATGAATTTTAGAACCCACACCGATTTACCACAACTCGTAGGACCGTACAAGTCCACGGATGATGCCAACGCGTATCCATTTTGTGATAAGGTCGTTTCGCGTTCGGCGGCGGCGGCGGTAAACGCGCTGCTAGAGTTTTAGCGTCGTTTTATTTAATTAGCTAAACGCAAAATAAAAATCATATTTAGCGGACGCTGCGCAATGTTAATTTTACAGCGTTGCGCAGACTAGCTGACCCAGCAACGGACACGGGAAAACCTTAATTGTACGCGTATGCTGAAAAAAGCTTGTTTGAACGCGCACGCGGAAAAACCTTTTTTGAACGCGTTCGCTTAGAAAAGCTGATTTATGAGCGCGGGTGAGCGGACGAGGTATTATTTCGCTAAAACTATTATTATGTAACGCCATCTGTTCAAAATCACAACCATTAAGCGTATAATTTATCGATTTTTCCTTTTTTGAATCCAAAATTCTCCCACGACAGGGTGACTGCGATTTAACAAATTAACAAAGGAAGGCGTAGTTTTTATTACGAGGTATTGTTGACTCATCTACCAAGGAAGATGCGTGGCCCTTTTTCCTTTTTTACAGAAAGAAATGTAATAAAAAATTTTGATTAATTTTCTATTGTACATTTTCTAAATTTATATCTGTTTGTCAATTTATTAGTTTGTCAATGTATTAGTTTTTCAAATATTTAAAAATAGAATTCCGCGAAGGCAAGGTGTTCAAGAAGAATACACGAAAAAAATCTTTTGAGTACACGTAACGTATAAAATTTAATTTACGAGATTGGGTAAAAGCTTGAGCATACGATTGTTAAACTTTTTTTAAATAACAATATTCAAATATTAGATTCCCACACTTTTAGAGAATGACATCTGTTCAAAGATTATCGTTAAATGAATTATTTATAGAATTTTCTTTATTCTCTCAAAATTATTCCACGACTCTATAAAAATTTATGAAATTCTTAAAATTTTAAAAATTTACAAAAGACATTTTTATTTATTACGCGTATTGTTCATTTACCGACAAACGTAGACGCGTGAACTTTCTTTATAGTAAGAAATAAATAATCTTTACGACTTTTTATTGTATATTTTTAAATTTATGACGTTTCATCCGTTTCTTACCTTGTCAACTACACAAAAACGTAAACGGAATAAAAATCTATTCAAACTTTTCTTTTTCGATATTGCAAGAAAAAATAATTTTTACGTATACGCACCTTCCCACGATATCCTCCCTTACAACTTACCCTCGATTTTCCTTGGAGGTGGTACCTAAGTAACGCTGCAACTTCACCATTGGCCAAAATTTTTGTCTATTTTATTTTACTCCCTCTGCTAATTTTTCCACCTCTACTCGTCGTCGACTTAAATATCAAAACTTTGTGTAGGGAGAATCAGTCATTTTTTAAAACCACAGTTAAAATAGAATTTTGACAAAATGTCGAGTAACTGTAGGATACACGTTTTCAGAGATTTAAAACTTAGCGACATCAGAAGAATAATTCGAAACAAAGTGTAAGAGTGTCAACGTTTCATACCCCTTCATCTTTCTACGTACAAATAATCGACGAAGACGAAGCATACAGAGCTCAACAGAAGGAAATCAACGAGTATTACGAAGTAGTACCGAAATACATTCACACCGAAAAAATTGTGTCTGAAAATAATCAAGAAAGAGTAGTCATTGTACCTGTGACTAGTAAATTAAATCATGCAGACCTTCATGTAAGTATACAAAGAAATTTAAACAATAATAATGAAAATTAATTTAATAGTGTATTAATATTATTTTTTCAGCCAAGTCAATTTATAGCTATAAAGGTAAACGGTGAATGGGGACGATATATCACGGATAACGTCATCGAACGCTGCATATCGGTAGACACTGGAGATAGTATCGAGCTTACCCAAGACGTAATAGAAAATGGGATTTATGACTTCGACGATCGTTTCATGCTGCTACCCTCGAGAGTCATACTATGCGGACTTTCAAACATACTACCAAAAACTAATAAACCACATCGATGGACCGTCAAAGCTTGTAAAATTATGAAGGACGTAATGACTGATCGAAAGTTAACTGCAATTTTTCAGCATAAAGGACTATTTCACGACTCTGCGTATACTTGCTTAACGTGTCAAGATAACGATAATACCGAGATACATTTAGGCTGGTTACTCGTAGCGTTAGATTTAGCGATATTCGATGCAAGCGGAATTCATCATCCACTCTGGCCAACCAATACACCTTGTTAATATTAAAAATAAAAACTCTTACCTTGGAAATGTTATATTATTGTTATTAGAATTTGAAATTTGATAATAAATATATGTTTGAAATATAATTGATTGTACGTTTATTTAAGTACCTGAAAATAAAAATAAAAGGATAAGGAACAGAATATGGGAAAAAAAGTAAATTACAAATGTTTAATTTTTAAAATATATATTTAATTATCATTAACGTTATATTTATATACATATATACATAGAGTTATAATTGAACGCGGGACAATTATATATAACCGAACGGAAGAGACAAAGTATTTGAAACAAATCTTCGTTTTTTCAAAACGACGCTACAATTGTATTTTATTTTTATCGTCATCGTTTCTATTATTAATAAGATTTACGATACTGTCAAAATTAATCTTTTTTGAATTTTCATAATTTAATTTTATTCCTTTAATTTTACAAATTTCAAATGTTTCATTTTTACTATTTCTTACCTTAAAAGCATAAAATTTTGGACCTCCTGAAACAAATTTTTCAATATTTGAACCTTTACCGTAAATTACCAATTCGCAGGTTAATTCGCCTAACATGGACCCTAACTTTGGTTCGTACGTATCACTCGGTTTACTTGTAAAAATAATTGAGTCGGTGTCGTAGTAAAGTACGCGTCTATCTAGTCTTTCTAAATACGAGTACAATAACAAACGAGCCTGTGCTGTAGTGTAGGCGGCGATCACTACGTTACTACCCCCCGACTCGGTTTCTGTTTCTTTAATGTATTCTATGGAGACATAGAGTACCTCGTCGTTCGCTATAACGATTTGTTCCACATTTATCTCGGGGTCTGAAAAAAGTTTGAGCAAACTTTGATAATCTTTGACGATTTCCGTTCTTGTCAGATTATCGCGTTGCCCAAACTTTTCCCAGAATGAATTTAAACATAATTTAGCTACCGAGCGTAAACCAGGGTTTTTTTTAATTAATTTCGGATCTAAATTTATTCCCTCTTTATTTTTATACTCTTCTATAAATTGTTTTTCTTTTACGTCGTCTGTACATTCACTGGGATACCCACTGGCCTCTTGCTTTAATTTAAAAAAAGTATTAATATATTCGTTAAAAAGACCATCTGTATTGGCTGTATATTGACAAACACTATACTGCCAAATTGCGTGAATTTTTATTAATTTATAGCCGCGTTCTAAACTTTTTTTTATTTCATCAGACACCCATGTACCGGTAAAAATACGTTCTTCTTCCCGGTCGTGCGTGCACTTTTGCTAAGTTAGCATTTCTATGCAGGTACGACACAATGGAAAAAGTAATCTTTCGTGCATTTTTACCGGTAACACGGGATGAAATAAATTTCGCGGAGGTAAATTTCGCATTTTACTAAACCTTCGACATTATTAAAATTTTTAAAACCGGTACCTGCTAATTCGTTACATTCTTGACCAATATAAATTTTTGGATGACCTAGTGGGTATTTTCCGTACTTGTTAATGTACGGATACAGCGAACATACATCTAAATATTTAATTTTTCGCTGTCTTTCGTCTCGTAACGAAAAGTAATCTTTCGTGCATTTTTACCGGTAACACGGGATTGAAATAAATTTCGCGGAGGTAAAATTTCGCATTTTACTAAACCTTCGACATTATTAAAATTTTTAAAACCGGTACCTGCTAATTCGTTACATTCTTGACCAATATAAATTTTTGGATGACCTAGTGGGTATTTTCCGTACTTGTTAATGTACGGATACAGCGAACATACATCTAAATATTTAATTTTTTCGCTGTCTTTCGTCTCGTACATAATTACGGTATTACCTGTACGACCACCGTAAAACGCATCCATCGGTTCTATTTTAATTCCTTTTAAAAGAGGATGTGATTTTAAAAAGTTATTTAAATCGGTATTATCTGATAAATATTCTTTAAAATCACACCCTCACATTTCTATTACAATATATCCGAAGCTTTCAATGTGTTTAGTTTTTAAAACGGTTTTTTCGTAACGACTGCTAAAAGTCGAACCGTCTGTTAAAATTTTATCACGACTCGACGAAAAACAGCGAGGACACCCGTGGTAAAAACAACCGTGATATTCATAAACGGTACCCTTATGGTTTACGCTCGGTAAAAAACCACCAACACGGAAACCTTCGGTTAAAATTGTAACGTGGTCCTCACTTTCGTGGCCCGTAAACCACGCTACTCGGTTCCACTTTATTTAATATATATATATATTACCTTTAAATCCGGTAAGACCGTATTTAATAATTTTACTGGGCGCCAGGTCTTACCAATACAAATAACTTCCCGGTACGACTCCTCAGGACGTGGCTCCAACGCCAATACGGAGGTGGCGAAACCAACGACGAATATTATCTCCTTCGGAACACGTGGCGGTAAATTGTCGAGGTGTAGGTCGATAAATTAACGAACTCAATAATTTCAATTAGATCAAAGCGATAATTCTTTCGATTTATTTATACACTCAAATTCCGATCACTACGGGTGATCACCGTTACAATTTATGAACACGAAAAAAAACAATTGTATTTTAATAAATTTCCGCGAGCTAACCCGATCTTCCGATCACCGATAATCTATTAAAAAAAAGAACGCAGGAGATCTATACGCGACGCGCAAGAAATCCCCGGCGATATACTCGATTTACTACTAAATTAATGGGTGGCCGTGCAGCCCACTTACCGCAACTAGAAACGATCTTCTTCAAGAAATCAAACGGCTTGACTACTACTACTACTATTATCTCGACTTCTACAACAAAAATACTACTGAATCTACAGAACTGCTCGGTGTGCTCGGGGAGACTATCCGGCTACGAATGACGATCGGGACTCGTAGCATCCCGCTCGTCCTCGTAGTTCGTTAAAACGCGGCGCTGATGGTCTTCTTCTTCCTTAATTTTCAACCAATAATATCTTCCAGGTTAATTAGATGGTTGACTATTACCGCCGTCCGCGCTATCTATTCCGTAACAATCTTCTTTTCCCCAGTGACGGAATAACGAAATAACCCGTATTCCGTTGAGGAACTGACTTGCGCCTCCACCAATGCAACAGGTGTGTCTTCTTTCTCTCTCGTACACACACGCTGTAGATGGCTACTTCCCGCTCATTCCGTCGTTCCCCTCCTCGGTGCGCCGCCATGTGCCGCGTCGTGCATGTGCGAGAGCAACGAGCGCCGCCCCCCCCCTCTCTGCCGCGCTGACCCTAGTACACGAGCAGCCGGCCGAGTCGTTGCACGCGAGTCGGGCGTCGTTTGTTTACACGACGGCGAACGGGTTTTTATTTTGTGTTTGTGAAGAGTGCACCAGTTCCTGGGTCGTCATCTTCGTGGCTGCCTTCGTTCTCCATCACCAGGTCGTCGGGAGATGGTACTGGATCTACGTGGGAACATGGTTGGACGTCGGTGGCGGTATGGTTGTATTGTTCCTTCTTTATTATTAAACTCCTTCTTTTCTCCAATCCTCCGATTTCCTCAACAAGTCAAATAAAACCCTATTAATTCCTTCCCGTTACGTACTAAAATATCGGTGACGAGAATGGCTCGGGCCAGGATTCGTAGCCGGTGTTTACTTCCTTCCTAACCTCTATTCCCACATCCTATATATAATATACTATACTCAAACATAACTTCCTTATTATAACCAACTCTATCCTCCTATAAATCCTTCTATCCTAACCTTATATTTATTCTAGTTTATTTATTATTAATCTTTCAGGTACCCAACGCTACCAAGGAGCGGACCCAGGATCCAAAGGTTCACCCAGGACTCATCGCCTCAAGGGGAAATGGACTCACGATGGACAGTACCCAGGACTCATCGCCTCCAAGGACAGGACTCACATGGATAGCAGCGTTGGATCACCCAGGACTCGTCGTCTCAAAAGGTATGATATTGAATTAAAATGTTATTTCACTTAAATCTATCTCCTCTACGCTAACCTTATAACTATCTATATATACTAATAATTCTTTTTCTTATTTCAGGTACGTCCCTTCGACAAGGCTTCCCTCCTTTAGTTAATTATAGATAAATACCGGTGTGAGGTTTACCTCACAAAATATATTCTCGAGCGCGCGCGGCCTCGAGCAGCAAGCGGCGGCGGGTGAGCTTCGTACCTGAAATTCATGCCGTACCAATTAGTTGATAATAAGGAACGAATTATTAGTTACCTGGGAAGAGGTTGTACCGCATCTCCGAGACGGAAGCAGCACCAGGTCATCATCACCATACAGCCGATTTGCACCGATACAGCCTGAACGCAGCGGCCCTTTACCCGCTCGCGAGACGCGACATCGAGGTACCACGTAAGAGTAAGTACTGCGCAGGCGCGCGGTACAAACACGGAGCTCTTGAGCACGCCGAGAACCAGAGCTCTACGGACGGTCAATCCGACGACAACCGATAGCTAGTGTGCGAGTCATATCGAGTACGAGTGAGCAAAGCGAGAGAGAAAGAGAGAGAGAGAGAGAGTAGCAGCTTCCCAACCAAGTGTCCCGGAGTTCTGTAAAGGTTGGTGAAAATACCTCTCTCTGCTGACGGTACCGCCGAGTACCGTATAAAGTGCGTGCGAGCATTCCGTTCTTTCCCGTCCTTCCCCTTCCCTCCATACAGCGTATCCCGGTGTACTCGAAACCCGGCTGTATATCGGGCCGGTGATGGTATTGAGTACTGCACATTCTTTGTTACGATTACCCGCGAGTAATCGGTAATTGCCGCGAATCAACGCGGCTGGCGCCCACCCTTAGTTATTATATGTTCTTTGTAATAAATATCTATTTTATCTATAATTAATTGCTGACCCTCATTAACCTGCACCCTGATCCCCAGTGCAGCGTTACAAACTTGGAAGAATGTGTATCAGTTTACTCATTGCTGACAAAACTCATGAAATTTATAAATTTGTACTAAGTAATAATAACGGATCTAAAATTCAATATAATGCTTTAAATTGTTTGTAGATAAAATAAATATTAATCAAGTATAATAACATAGACTTTTCCAAATATCAATATGATATACAATGAGTTTAAAATTAAATACATTAATTATTGCATTTTTTTAAGACAATTCCATTAGAAACCCTAGGGGCAAAAAAAAATTAAAATTTTAACAGTGGTAATATAAAATGTGAATTAAAATTGATAAGTTTTTCATAATTTATTAAGTTAGGAGAATTTGATATCCGAAAAAATACACTAAAAATACACTAAAAAATACAATACAAAAAATTTAAATGTTACAGATTTTAAATATTTCGCGGACGCCGCCTCCTCGTCGTGTCTCAGATTTCATGATTCTATATATATATAGAAATATATATACAGAAATATAGAAATATACATACATCTAAGTGTGAGCACGTGCGTGTGTGTGTGTGTGTGTTTATATCTGTCATTAGAGAGAGAGAGAGAGAGAGATTTGATTTGATTTGATTTATTTATTGGGTAATGAGGGGTAAGACCCCGTATACACTTCGGAAAATAACTGCGCACATTAATAGTACTGATAAAACAAAAATAAGAGTATAAAAATATAAAAATATAAAAATATAAAAGTATAAAAGTATAAATAAAAATATATACAAAAATAAAAAATAACAATAAAATATTTAACAATAGTAAAAAATAACAATAAACATAATAAAAATAAATATAAAATAAAAATACGCAGCGCCAAAAGGAAAAAGCCAAGTAATAGCTAATTAAAAACCTAAAGATACAATAAACGCAGTAAATTAAAATATAACGACGGAAATACAATAGTAAAATAATAACAATTCATAAAATGATACAAATAACGCACGAAAAATAAATTAACAATAAGTAACACTAGACATATATTACACCTCCGGCAGGGAAGGGCAGCTTAACCCCTCACGCCTAACCCTCCCCTCCCAAGCCTGTCGGTCGAGCTCAGAAAGGTATAATGATAAGGATGATTTAAATGAGCTGAAGAGGAGAGGGTCGAAATTGGTGAACGGAAGGTGATTGATGAGGCGAGAGGCAGTGATGATAAAGGAGTTGTTTAGGGCTTCCGTTCTAGGGGGAGGATAAAAAAGGGACGAAGGTGGGAGACGTGAGGAAGAGCGGGAAGGAAAGGAAGCGTCTCGAATGGTGAAATGGCGAGCTATGTAAGAGGGGGAATTATGAGAGATGATGTTATAAGCGGAAGTGGCAATGAAGTAGGATCGCCTAAGCTCGACCGACAGCCACCCCAGTTTAAGACGGTAAGGCGTAACATGCTCCCGCCACGGAATCCCTCCCCAAACAAAACGGACACACGCATTTAATAGCCTTTGCAGCTTTAAGTTTCTGGTAGCATCCAGGTCATGAAAAACCGCACATGCGTAATCAAAATGCGGGAAGATTAAAGCCTCGACCAGCCTCTTCCTGTTTCGACGTGAGAGCGCTCGCTTAAAAAATCTTAAGGAGTGAAGAACTCCGTGAACCCTTTGTGACACTGACGCGACCTGGCGAGACCAATCCAGGGTAGGCGAAATCCAAACGCCTAAAGACTTGACTTCCGTCTCATAATCAAGAAAGCTATTCCCTATTGTAACCCTCGGGGCAGTGTCCAAGCCAATGCGCGAAATATAAGCCTGACTACCCAAGATCATCACCTTCGTTTTCCCCACATTTAAATTCAGTCCATTCGACCTCGCCCAGTCGTTAACCGCATTTGCATCCTCCGAAATTCTCTGTACACCCTGATCGAGTTCGGTTGGGTAAAACGAGTGATAGATCTGGGTGTCATCTGCGAAGATCATGTAGTCTGAATGACTTAAAACACGTGGAAGATCATTTATAAAAATTGAGAATAACAATGGACCCAGGACACTGCCCTGAGGAACCCCCCTAGACGTGTCGAGCCAGGCCGAGGTCCTCCCCAGCTCATCCACTACCGCTTGGGAGCGACCCACCAGATAGTGGTAGAACCAGGTGATAACCGTATCCGAGCACCCCAGGGAGCGTAACTTGAGAATCAGCAAGTCATGCGGTACCGAATCAAAGGCTTTTGAAAAGTCGAACAAAACAAGAATGGTGATCTTACGCTTGTCTATGGCCCTCCTAATATCATCCAGGACCCCGATTAAAGAGAGAGAGAGAGAGAGAGAGAGAGAGAGAGAATTTATATATATATTTAAATATATACAGGAGGGTAGTCTCCAATCCTGCAAACTTAGACACGGACGCGGCGGAATATTTATATGTTATACATATTGCCACAAAGTTGTGAGGCGAGCCTCACTAGCCCACATACAAATACATATTATCAGGGGGGAGATTGACAGAGCGGGGCACACTTAAAACAAAAACATATATATTAGTAATCAATAAACAAAAACTTATGAATATAAATTAATATAATAGAAAGAAATGAATAAAAAAGAATGAATATATGTATAATGTTATTACCTTGATACGTACTGGAATCCTGGAGTCCAATAGTGGTCCAACGTTGACCACTCGTACTCTGGAGAACTCCTTGGGTAGCTCTCGCTGATGATCCTGGGTGTTCGCTGGAGCTCGTAGTTGGTTCCTGATCCTCCTGTAAATAAAATAATCATAAGTAAAATAATATTAATGAATGTAGAATAGGTTAGGATAAATATAATAAGATATATGGGATATAAGGAAATATATGTTTTGTATGGGAAGTTTGAGGTTAGGAATAGGTAAACATTGGTTTAAGAATATAGGCCCGAGCCATTCTCGTCACCGACGTTCACCGAAGGATAGGATAGGAAATAATCTTATTTTATATATGTATGTTTGAGGAAAATGTAAGGGAATAAAGGAGATGGAGAGAAATGGAAGGCAACACAAGAAACGATACCACCTACCGTACAAGCGAAGTATACCTATGTCCATCGATGCCGTCTGCACCTGTCCTCGTCCACGGGAGCCAACGTTGCGGTGATCCTGCCCAGGTACGGAGTTCCCCCGGCGAAGAGATTGACCCCGTTGAACACCGACGAAACTCACGATGTACAAAATTGCATACGGGTATACGCGCACGGAGACAAACAACATATCTATACCTCTCGTCGAGCGTGAGAGTGGGGGAAGCCTTCTCGCTCTCGCGCAACTGCTCGACGCAAGATGGTGGTGCGCCGCGGGGGAACGGAGGAACGAGCGGGAACGATCCATATAGACTCCCCGCGTGTAAGAGAGAGAAAGAAGATACAATGATGCATTGGAGGAGGTGGAGAATTCGCCCGCTGCGGATCATTTTCGCAAGAATCGTACCGCCACTAGGAGAGAGATTGAAGAAGAGAGGAATAGGTGGCGGTACAGTAGTTGGCAGGAAATTCAAACCAGACGATAGGAGTACGGGATTGGAGAAGAACAACGGCAAAGAAGGATACGAGTAGCGCCGTGTAACGGAAGAATGGAAAAGGATATCGAGTTAGAAGAACGACGAGAGACTCACCGCCGATACCTGTAAGGAGACGCATCGAGATAATATAGAGGATAAAATAGTCGAATAACGAGCCAAGGAAATAAGAGAGGATATAATTAATTGAAGAGAAAGATAAGAGATAGAGTAGACATCCAGGAAGGATTGGCATATTGAGATATTGAGATATTGAGAGAAAAATTTGTGATTGCGGAGACGAGAGACCAAGAGCGGAATCACTGAGGATAAAATCTAGGAAAACAGCGGTGAGTGGTCTGCACGTGGCCATTTTTATACTTTATAATTTTCTTTTCGGAGTGAATCGGGTTCCTCACCGCGGTAGTTAATAATTTTTCGGGATATTCACAACCTTTTTTTTTGATTGGATTAAATCCAGATTAATTAATATATATATAATTTACGGTGTTTTATTAGAAGAGTGTGACGGGAAGATCGGGCCCGTATAAAATAACATTATATTCAAAAATTGTTGTCGGGAATAAATTTATATAAGTAAATTATAATAAATGTGTTAATGGAAGTTTTCATACATTCTCGTAGTAATTATTTTTAACACCATTGAGTCTCCTCATCCCCCTTTTCTAATAAGTGTCGTTCTCACAACGACGGCACCACGAACCCGAGACCAGAGTCGGCGACAGCAGTGAGGAGGATAATATAAATATATATTTGTATTATTAATATTGATGATTAAGAAAATCATATAAGGTAGAAGTATATTCCACGTGGTGTAATGCGCGGGATACAACATCACAAAGTCTCTTGAGAGCATATATTCATGAAGTAAAATAGAAATTTTACATATATAAGATAGTGTTCGTATAATCTCAATAGACTTCCCAGTGACTCGAGTACAGTGGATATAAATTAATAATTATTTAAACTTGATGAAATTCACTACAACTCCAGTGATTGGAAATAAATAGTTCAATATTAACTCGAGTTACTGGTCCTTGTGGTGGTGGAAGTCCATTCAGATTATATTAGTTTATACTTTTCAATAATTTGACTGAATTTTTCTGAACGAAATGTCAAAATCTAAAAAAATCTCAAAAAATTTGTACGGGTAGCTTAAAACAAAAGTAAGGGCATAGCGTTTTGATTTTTTAAGAAATAATTATTTTTTTAATAATAATTAAGTAAACAATTTTTAGACGCTAATTATAAGTAAATAAGTCATAAACTTTCAACGCAAACATTGTAATTTTAAATAATCAATTTAAAAATCTGGAAAATTTTGGGTATATTGCTAAACCATTCAGTCTAAGACATTCATTGCTAAGACATTTTTAAGTTTTAATAATCACAAAATATCAATTAAATTAAAAATAGTTTAATTTCATTAAACAATAGATAAAGTAAAAAAATTTTTTTAATAGTTTATAAGAACAATACGAAAAAATATCTCAATTCTGCGATGAAGCGTACAAATTTTTTAGCGACCTTACAATGCGATGGTTTTTGTTATTGGCATTGAAAAAATTTGGCTTCCACATATTCTGATGTAGAATTTTGTGCTCTTTCACAATCCCTGGTCAAATATTTGGCCAGATTTACAGGAGAAATGACAAAACCAATTTAAATACTACAAAAAATACCAACATTAATTAAAAAAAAAACTTTTACTCCAGTTTTTCATAATGTTATTGCAAATATAATATTTGCTCAAAATGTGAAGAAAGATGAAGAGAATAGTTGCTGTTTAAATCAGTATTTTTATAAAAATTCACGTTTTGTCAAATTATTGTTAATTATAGGTAACCTATTGAATCATCAAAATAACTTATATATTATACCCTGGTAGAGAATTGCCTAGTTTGACTCGGCAGTACACTAATTAATAGGAAAATCTATTGGCTAATATTTAAAATAAAAACTTTCGAAGGACTACGGAAGAATTGGTCAAATAAAGTTTTGAGACGTATTGTGACCGCGCTCACGTCAGTTACATTGAATCATTGACAAGTACCGTACTGTTCATCAAATACGGCGATACGCGTATACGTAATGTATAGCCTCAAAAAATTGCTAAAAGGTAAACAATTGGATAAGAAAGTAATTAATACTGAAAAGCGTATCATTGATTTTGGTACAAAATACAACATACAATTACCTATTGCAACTAAAGAGAATTTTGAAGAATTTGAAGACATTTTGAAAAAAACAATTTCTTTAAACAAGATGTTGTAAGTATAATTCTAAAATTAATAATACAATATTACATATCTAATCTATGTAAATAATTCAACATTTTATTTTATTTATGTTAGTGCCTCCAATTGAAATCTTGCATCGCTCAAGATTATATAATCACTAGAAGCTTTAGTAAAATGTTAAAAACCTTTATTTCAAAGGAATCGGCTATTCAATTTACTACTGTGCGAAAGTCTATTAATAAAAACAAACCACCACTTTTATTTAAGCCAACAGAACTATGCAAATGCATGGACCGTACAATATTTGATTTTAAAATTAACTATAGTTTAAGTTATTGAAATAAATTGTTAAATTAATCAAAATAATAATTTACAGCAATTATAACAAAAGAAAGAATGGACAGAAATCTTCAAGTATCTGACAAGGATTTAATTTCTGGCCTGAGTGACGTCTTAACAAATGCTAAGAATTGGCATAAAAATGATAAATAAATGTAAATGATGTTTAAATAAATTAAATTAGTAACACTGAATTGTTTAAAAAAGGAATTATTTATTTGTATGCATTTACACTTTTATATTCATTTGCACTTTTTGTATTATTTTACACATATATACACAGATAAAATTAGATGCAAAGAATAATCCTATTTTTTCACTTGCACTTGATAATATTCTCGTAAAGTCCTTATTATTTTAATAAACTTAAATAAAAAAATTAGATACAGCTGTGACAACTGGCTTTAAAACAAACACTGAAGTAAGGTTAGGATTGGTCTCCGCACATGTGTATATTTGAATAAGAAACTTCAAAGTATACATTCAAAGTAAATTTACAACATACAGGAACAACAAAATAGCTCAGTTGGTAGAGAGCAAGCCTTCGGAGCTGAAGTTCCGAGATTCAATTCCCGCGGGTTGAAAATTTTTTTTTATTTTTCTTTATTGGTTAAAATTTTGTGCATTTAAAAATGTATTTTATTGTTTGCCCAGGACATTTTTTTAAATTTTCTATGAAATACATTTTTCAAAGGCATTTTCAACGTTGGTCAAAAGTTATCACAACGTTATTTCCACCTATCGCGGCAAGTTACATAAATCTTAGCGGACATATCCCACGTTGTAGCAACGTTGCTCCAACGTTTCAAAAACTTTTATAACAACGTTGTAACGTTGTCAAAACAATATCTTATCGCCCGCTCTGTCTACTGGATACAGTCGGGAAGCTCCTGGGGCGGGTGATCTGCGTCAGGCTCGCAGCGGCCATCGAACGGGCCGGAGACCTCTCCGACAACTAGTTCGGCTTCCGAAAGGGTCGATCGACCATGGACGCTGTAAGCAGAGTTGTTGGTATAGCCACAAACGCCATCAATGCTGGTCGGAGTGCAAGGCGGATGTGTGCCATCATCACCTTGGACATCCGGAATGCCTTCAACTCTGCCAGATGGGACGACATCATGCTGTCCCTGCAGCACTTCCAAGTGCTACTCTATCTCAGGGAGGTCACCTCGAGTTACCTGACTGACCGTACTCTGCTCTACGACACCGACGACGGTGCGCACTCCCACAACATCACGGGAGGCGTGCCGCAGGGTTCGGTCATTGGGCCCCTACTCTGGAACGCTGTCTATGACGGCCTGCTTAGGCAGCAACTTCTGGAGGGTGTCTTGATGGTGGCTTTCGCAGACGATGTGGCGCTAGTGGTGGTCGCAAAGAGTGTCGAAGAGATCGAATATCTCGGAGACGTCTCTATAGAAGTCACTTGGTTGAGAGACCACGGACTTAGTCTGGCGGCGGAAAAAACGGAGGCGGTGCTCATCTCTCGCACAAAAAAGGAGAGGACCGCCACCTTCACGGTAGGTGATAGACGCGCGGCTGTCGTTCAAACACCATCTCGCGAACGCAGGCTCAAAGGCGGCAAAGGTAGCCCGTGCGCTGGCGGGCATCATGCCCAACATCGGGGGACCCCAGCAACCGCGAAGGTCCCTCCTTGCCTCGGTGGTGAGCTCCGTAATTTTATACGGAGCTCCTATCTGGGCTGATGTCCTGAACAGGCACAAGAGCTTTGGTGCTCCGTGCCAGAGAGCCTGCAGGATAGCTGCGCTAAGGGTGGCCCGGGCGTACCGAACCGTATCTGACATTGCGCTCTCGGTGGTCGCGGGGACCGCCCCCTTCGACCTCCTGGCAGTCGAGAGAGCTGAAAGACACCGTGAGGGTGGGCGACGTCTAGAAGAGAACCGCTGCCACAACCGATGGTCATTGCGGACCGTAGAGGAGGGGCAGCGGAAATGGGACTCAGCCAGGGACGGTCGCTGGACCTACCGCATCATCCCGCGGATCCGGGAGTGGGCGAGCAGGAAACACGGCTTCGTCAGTTTCCAGCTTACCCAGGTGTCGACCGGGCACGGTCCGCTTCCGTAGCTACCTATTTCGTATAGGGGTCTACGGCAGCGCAGAGTGCCCGGCTTGTCCAGAGGTGAACGAAGACGTGGAACACGTCCTCCTACGGTGTCCTCGTTTCAGGGAGGAACGGGACCGATTTCAAATCACTTGGAGCGGTCCCCTCACCCCTGAGGGCATCGGGGCGTGCCTGCTTGGCTCCCAGGAAGGATGAAACGCGGTAGTGACCCTTTGTACGTCCGTAGTGGACAGGCTGGGTCTCATCAGAAGAGAAGAGGAGAGAAGAGTTGCGATGGCAGCAGTAGTGGGCTAGTCTAGCCGTTGCCTCCCCCCGTGAAATATGCCTTGCGGCGGCTCCCGCGGTGGAATAAAGGTAAGAAAGAGGTGGAGTTTTAGTGGGTATGCATATCGACATCCTTCGGTAGGAGAGTCCCACACACCGGGAGTCTCGCATGGCTCCAGTCATGGTGCATTAAGCATTCTTCTCCACCTCTTCGGAAAAAAAACCACACACACACATACAGTTATATATGTATATTTTTATATTATATATAGATCCCTGAAATCTTAGACACGACAACGGCGGCGAAATATTTATATAATATATATATATATATATATGAATTGTTTCTCTGAAACTATTAATCTCAACACTTTCCATTTTGTTTCCTAAATTGACTATTTATTTTATGCTAATAACAGTAATGCATGACTCTAGTGACATCTGTTTACGTAAATCAGATGAAAAATATATAAACTATATTATCGACGAAGCATTTTTTTATTTTTCTTTATTGGTTAAAATTTTGTGCATTTAAAAATGTATTTTATTGTTTGCCCAGGACATTTTTTTAAATTTTCTATGAAATACATTTTTCAAAGGCATTTTCAACGTTGGTCAAAAGTTATCACAACGTTATTTCCACCTATCGCGGCAAGTTACATAAATCTTAGCGGACATATCCCACGTTGTAGCAACGTTGCTCCAACGTTTCAAAAACTTTTATAACAACGTTGTAACGTTGTCAAAACAATATCTTATCGCCCGCTCTGTCTACTGGATACAGTCGGGAAGCTCCTGGGGCGGGTGATCTGCGTCAGGCTCGCAGCGGCCATCGAACGGGCCGGAGACCTCTCCGACAACTAGTTCGGCTTCCGAAAGGGTCGATCGACCATGGACGCTGTAAGCAGAGTTGTTGGTATAGCCACAAACGCCATCAATGCTGGTCGGAGTGCAAGGCGGATGTGTGCCATCATCACCTTGGACATCCGGAATGCCTTCAACTCTGCCAGATGGGACGACATCATGCTGTCCCTGCAGCACTTCCAAGTGCTACTCTATCTCAGGGAGGTCACCTCGAGTTACCTGACTGACCGTACTCTGCTCTACGACACCGACGACGGTGCGCACTCCCACAACATCACGGGAGGCGTGCCGCAGGGTTCGGTCATTGGGCCCCTACTCTGGAACGCTGTCTATGACGGCCTGCTTAGGCAGCAACTTCTGGAGGGTGTCTTGATGGTGGCTTTCGCAGACGATGTGGCGCTAGTGGTGGTCGCAAAGAGTGTCGAAGAGATCGAATATCTCGGAGACGTCTCTATAGAAGTCACTTGGTTGAGAGACCACGGACTTAGTCTGGCGGCGGAAAAAAACGGAGGCGGTGCTCATCTCTCGCACAAAAAAGGAGAGGACCGCCACCTTCACGGTAGGTGATAGACGCGCGGCTGTCGTTCAAACACCATCTCGCGAACGCAGGCTCAAAGGCGGCAAAGGTAGCCCGTGCGCTGGCGGGCATCATGCCCAACATCGGGGGACCCCAGCAACCGCGAAGGTCCCTCCTTGCCTCGGTGGTGAGCTCCGTAATTTTATACGGAGCTCCTATCTGGGCTGATGTCCTGAACAGGCACAAGAGCTTTGGTGCTCCGTGCCAGAGAGCCTGCAGGATAGCTGCGCTAAGGGTGGCCCGGGCGTACCGAACCGTATCTGACATTGCGCTCTCGGTGGTCGCGGGGACCGCCCCCTTCGACCTCCTGGCAGTCGAGAGAGCTGAAAGACACCGTGAGGGTGGGCGACGTCTAGAAGAGAACCGCTGCCACAACCGATGGTCATTGCGGACCGTAGAGGAGGGGCAGCGGAAATGGGACTCAGCCAGGGACGGTCGCTGGACCTACCGCATCATCCCGCGGATCCGGGAGTGGGCGAGCAGGAAACACGGCTTCGTCAGTTTCCAGCTTACCCAGGTGTCGACCGGGCACGGTCGCTTCCGTAGCTACCTATTTCGTATAGGGGTCTACGGCAGCGCAGAGTGCCCGGCTTGTCCAGAGGTGAACGAAGACGTGGAACACGTCCTCCTACGGTGTCCTCGTTTCAGGGAGGAACGGGACCGATTTCAAATCACTTGGAGCGGTCCCCTCACCCCTGAGGGCATCGGGGCGTGCCTGCTTGGCTCCCAGGAAGGATGAAACGCGGTAGTGACCCTTTGTACGTCCGTAGTGGACAGGCTGGGTCTCATCAGAAGAGAAGAGGAGAGAAGAGTTGCGATGGCAGCAGTAGTGGGCTAGTCTAGCCGTTGCCTCCCCCCGTGAAATAATGCCTTGCGGCGGCTCCCGCGGTGGAATAAAGGTAAGAAAAGAGGTGGAGTTTTAGTGGGTATGCATATCGACATCCTTCGGTAGGAGAGTCCCACACACCGGGAGTCTCGCATGGCTCCAGTCATGGTGCATTAAGCATTTCTCCACCTCTTCGGAAAAAAAACACACACACACATACAGTTATATATGTATATTTTTATATTATATATAGATCCCTGAAATCTTAGACACGACAACGGCGGCGAAATATTTATATAATATATATATATATATATATATGAATTTTTTTCTCTGAAACTATTAATCTCAACACTTTCCATTTTGTTTCCTAAATTGACTATTTATTTTTATGCTAATAACAGTAATGCATGACTCTAGTGACATCTGTTTACGTAAAATCAGATGAAAAATATATAAACTATATTATCGACGAAGCATTACCAATAATTATTATTATCCCCTCTATGGAAACGTATCTCCTAATGTTTGACATGATTGGTGGGAGCAGTTAAACGATCGCGCTCTCTGATTAGCGGGAGCATTGACGGATGGGAACATTGACGGTGATCCCCACCAGATGGGGACGACTATCTCTCTACACTCGTTGGAGAGATCGTCGTTTCTTTTCTATATATATAGCCGCAGAACATCTTGCTGGCGTCGCGGTTCATCTTGCAACAGACGTCTAGGGTAAGATCTCCAGTTCCTTACTGAGGAGTCCAAGCTGGAGATCGAGAACGAAACGCCGTTAATTTTTTTAAAAGGCCGTGCTCTGGGAAATTTCACCAACCATAGTGGACAAAGAGTACAATAGGCATGCTTTATTCTAAAGTAAAGTATTTCGTTCGGTGAGACCGAATTATATACACGTATATTTCTAGAAATATTATGATAATCCTTGTAAATACGTTTTTGAGGAATGTTTTTAGGCTTTCAATAAGTGGAAGTGTAATATTTTCAAAAGGTTTAAAGTAATATTAAGAGAATATTTTTCCGAAAATTTCTTAAAAACATCTCAGAAACATTTATAAAGGGCAATTATTAATAACGTCTTTAAAACATTGCTTATAATATTTCAAAAAAACCTTTCAAATACATTTTAAAGGATGTTTTTAAGCGTGCTATAAGTGGACATAGCAACATTTTATAAAGTTTTTAAACAATGTCTTTGAACCATTTTTAAAAATTTCTATAAGATATTTCTGCAACGTTTATGAAAGGATAAAATAAGTTTTTAAAAGATACCCATTCCTTGAACATAATGTTGTTATTACGTTTTTAAAATATTTCTTAAAACATTTACAAATACCTTTTACAAATGTTATCCAAGAATGATTTTAAGCGTACAATAAGTGGACATAGATTAATCTTAAAAACATTTTAAGAACATTCTGTGCTATGTGGGTGTACTACATGAAAATATGCTCTCAAGAGACTTTCTGACAAATAAATAACATTAAAACTAACCAATTGATAACAATTCATCACATATGATAGCTTGTGTATAATCTGAATGGACTTCTCAGTTACTCGAGTAATATAATAATATTGTACTATTTATTTTCAATCACTGAAGTTAAATTGAATTTCACCATGTTTAAACAATCATTAATTTATATCCACTGTACTGGAGTCACTGGGAAGTCTTACATATATACTTGCGTACAGCAAAACAATTTCTTGAACGTTCGTTATTTCTTTTGCTGGTGCATTATATTTCCGTAAAGTTATTTGTTTCTTTTGTTTTATGCATATGCTTGCGGTGGAATTATAAGAATGTCATAGAAACATCTACTTGTTTGACTTGCTTATTTACCGTTTGTTATCCCTTTTTAAATAAAAGAAAAATTACATAAACAAGTTATCAATTGTAATAACTCATATTCACAATAAAATCGGCCAGACGATACAGCTGTGATGAAAGTATTCACTTGATACTAGCTCCCTCTTTCGGTCACGTTATGTATTGGATAAGAGAGAAAGAAGACACTCTTTTCCAGCCCGTGAAACAATGCGTACAGAGGTAAAAACATAATAAGCTTATTATGTTTTTACCTCTGTACGAATTCTTTCAGGAGCTGGAAAAGAGTGTCTTTCTTTCTCTCTTATATATTCACCTATCGCTCTGTCTCAACTTTTTTCCAAGTATAAATATAGATATATACGGGTGATGTAATAAGGGAAGAAGCAAATTAAGTAAAGGAAATCGACAACCAATTTTTTTATCGCGGCTTTTCTTAATTATGCGTGAATTAATTCGCACAAAACTTGATGTAAACCAATGATCAATAAATAGGGAAAGCGATGTTTCATAAATTTCATAAAAATAAATAGTATATAATAAACGGTTATGAAAAGAAAAATACGATGACCGAGTTAGCTGTATAATAAGGCTTACGCGCCCATACTTGCGTCGGGAGGTATCGCGCCCTTTGATAAAGAAATTCTTCGTAAATAATTTTTTATCTTTATTATTTATTAATATTGATATTAATAATAAATTATATTTTGTAGTTATATGTACAATTAACAGATCTACTTATTTCTAATTACGCCGAAATCGATCTGGATATTCGAAATTCGAGATTGAATGTATGTTCATTTGTAGAATGTGAGAATAAAGACTTAGTTCCAAGTAATTATTTAACTTTATGATTTATTAATATTTAATTATATTTTATATTTTGTATTTATATCGTTGCATAATTCGCTGATTCCCACACAACATAAAAACTTCTCGATGAGAGATTCATGCAATATTCCTTTGCAAGTTTGCTGCAACCTCCCTAAAACTTAACTAAATCTTACAGCAATCTTTCAAAGGAACATTCTACGAAACCGTTCTGTAATTTTTTAGTAACATTCCAAGAAATATATAAATAATGATAAAATGTTACATTATAGATTGCAGCAGCATTTCTAGAAATGTTTCAAACTTCATCACAGAAAACTTTCATGAAAGACAACCAAAAATATTTAAGCATGATTTATGACAGATTCAAAGAAATGATACAGCGAAAGTTTGATGCAAGCTATTCAAATATATTATTGCAACCATTCAAGGAATATTGCTGCCTAAGGTTCCAAAAAATTTCAGAGAAAGAATAAGGCAATCACTGGTCACTAACTTCTAGAAAGCTTGCGTAAAAGCCTTCCAGCAAGATTTCAACTCATTGATTCTGAGCGATCAAAAGACAATATTTCCAGCAAGCTTCTTGCAAGTTTTCAGCAAACCGCACCGAAAGTCACAGTGAAAAATAAAATTAAGCTGACATGAAAACTTGCTGAAATGTTGCCGCAAATATTCCCCGATGGAAATTTTAAAAAGTAAATAAAAGTATATAAATGCAGCTAAATGTGACAATTGAGACTGTATTTACTTTTATTTACGTTTATATACTTTTCTTTACATTTATTTACATTTATATATCTTTAATTATATTTGTATACTACTGTTATTTACTTAGTAAATAGTCGATTGTAAAGGGTCAATAATAAATAAATCCAATTTATTTATGTATGTGCACAACGTTTCGTCTGCTAGGTTTGCAGACCTCTTCAGGTGCTGAATTTATTGGACAAAATTATAAATATTTATATAGAAATTTTACATTTCTTGTGAATTAAAAATTAAATTTTACCTTGATAATGAATATAATATTACAGCCCAAGTGAGCTTCGTCGAATAACATTTGATACGAAATCAACGAGTATTTATACAAAAACAAAGTAGGTGTGTGTTTACAAACTATATACGTCATAGTTTGTGTACATTAGTCTCTTTAAAATATATTCATAACATTTCTGTATTGACGGTTTAAATGTTGAGTATCTTCCATTCTGTTAATTGTCGAATTATAATGATTGATGTGTAACATTTCCGAAATGAGTCTTTTTTATAGCAAGATTCTTTATCTATTATTTTTGTATCTTCCCAGTTAAAATTATGATTTACGTTATTTAAAATGTGTGCAGTAACAACGGCTTCTTGATTTTTATTGTTCTGATGTTCTTTTATTCGATTTTTTAGGCAGCGTTTTGTTTCTCCAATATAAATAGCCGGGCATTTAATACAAGATAACTTGTAAACTACCCCTGTCTCCTCCCATTTTGATGTTTTATCTTTGCCTAATTTTATAATTGTATCAAGTTTGTGATTAATTAATGGAATAGTATTAATATTATATTTTTTTAGCATTCGGGAACATTTATTGAAAAACTCTTTATTGTAAGGTAGTGATATCGTACATATTGGGATTTTTTTATCTATTTTAACATTGTTTTTAATTGTAATATTGCGTTTTCTTTTATTTATTGCTGTATTTATAAATTCTTTTATTTACTGTTATTTACATTTCTGATTATTTCAAAGAAAAATTTACTGGCACCAAATAATCTTTTATAATCCTATATATATAATTCATTACAGATATTTACATTTATTTAGATTTATTTACGAATGTATACATTTTTTATCGTTTATATAAATTTCTGTACATTTATTTACAGTTATAAAATAAATTGCAATAATAAAATTATAGAAAATTATAAATAATAATAAATTAAATTAAAATATTAAAAAACTATTTATTATAGATACACTAACTAGGAGAGTGTTTCACCTTCGGGTCAAGGATCTTAACCAAACTCTGGGATACGTTTTGTGATATAAAAATATGAAGAAATTCAAAATTTTAGACTAACGCTCTGATTTATGAAAATTAAAAGCCACTAAAGCAAATTTTGAAGAAAAAATAACTCCCATTTTAATCGCTTATATCTCGGAAACAAATAGAAATATACACTAAAACTCAAAACCACCAAAAAACTGAGATGAAGAGGACATAGTTTAAAAAATAGTAAGCTCAAATTGGTTAATTTCCCACACAGCATGAAATATTACAAAAAAATATTGCGGAAATGTTTAGAAAATATATCAAAAATATTACAAAATATTCTTCTGAAATAATTCATAGTAATATATTTTAAATATTATTGAAATATTTGTGTAATATTTCCACTAATAGAAAGTGGAATATTTCACAACATATTACAACAATATTACTGAAATACTTCATGTAATATTTTGTGTAATATAAAAATAATCATTTGGAATATTACTAAAATATTGTACAGACTTTCATCACAATATTTCATGTAACATTGTCAAAACATTACAGTGTAATATTACGTGAAATATTTCAACAATGTTTGAGGAATATTCCTGGAGACTCGCTTATATAATTTTTTCTTGTGTAATAGAATTTCGAAACGAAACGTATTTGACATCCGGCATTGCACTCAACACAATATGAAATTTTACAAAAAAATATACCCTAAAATAATGCTAAAGATATTGCAATAATATTATAAAGTTTTTCAATTTCTTATTTTCTTAACTTTGCATTAAATTGAACAATTTAAACATTTTTTTTTAACCATATCTACTTGAACTCAACTACCTTTCAGTTTTTGGATTGATTTCCTATCAATATTCGTTTTTGAGTCATAATAGCAATTAAAATGAAAGTAACTTTCATTAGAAATATTATTGTCAAATGTCGAATCACTTTTGTAAAAGTGGCAATTGGCAAGTAATAACTTGGCTTTCTTCATATTATTATATTTCAGAAGATATGCCAAGGTTAAGATAAGATATATCCGTTTCCGAAGGTCAAGTACTTACCTTGTGAGAGAATACCAATACTGCTACAAAGGTAATAATAGTGTAACAATAATGTAACTAATAAAATATGTAATGTATATATATGCGAATATGATGGATATTAAAAGTTAACATATTAAATTTAATCCAATAGCATGTATATAATAACAGTCTTAAAACATTTTATTTTTAAGCAGAATCTACTTATTAAGATATATTGTACGTACGTAAAAATATAAACTATTGCCACTGTATTGCAAAGTGATAGGCAACAATTATTGCAAACATATTGCCAATAGTTACTATATTACAATTTTTAAACTGTTGCCAATATGTTGGCCATAGCTTATAAATTAAAAGAAAAAATTTAAAAAAAATATTTGCTGTCTGTGGGACTCGAACCTTCAATCTTAAGATTCGAACGCTGACTCTTTACCACTATGAGCTATTTTGCTATTTTGTTATTAAGAGTTGTTACCAGGCTATAAAGATCAGTTGAATTTATAAAATTTGAACTTAGTAATTTTTTATCCATTCGTAGATTTTTCTCTCCCGCAAAAGGAGCTACGCTTGGATACGATTGTCCGAATTTAGATACCCGTGCTTTATTTTTGAACATAATTATTTTAAATATTATTGAAATATTTGTGTAATATTTCCACTAATAGAAAGTGGAATATTTCACAACATATTACAACAATATTACTGAAATACTTCATGTAATATTTTGTGTAATATTTCCACTAATAGAAAGTGGAATATTTCACAACATATTACAACAATATTACTGAAATACTTCATGTAATATTTTGTGTAATATTTCCACTAATAGAAAGTGGAATATTTCACAACATATTACAACAATATTACTGAAATACTTCATGTAATATTTTGTGTAATATTTCCACTAATAGAAAGTGGAATATTTCACAACATATTACAACAATATTACTGAAATACTTCATGTAATATTTTGTGTAATATAAAATAATCATTTGGAATATTACTAAAATATTGTACAGACTTTCATCACAATATTTCATGTAACATTGTCAAAACATTACAGTGTAATATTACGTGAAATATTTCAACAATGTTTGAGGAATATTCCTGGAGACTCGCTTATATAATTTTTTCTTGTGTAATAGAATTTCGAAACGAAACGTATTTGACATCCGGCATTGCACTCAACACAATATGAAATTTTACAAAAAAATATACCCTAAAATAATGCTAAAGATATTGCAATAATATTATAAAGTTTTTCAATTTCTTATTTTCTTAACTTTGCATTAAATTGAACAATTTAAACATTTTTTTTTTAACCATATCTACTTGAACTCAACTACCTTTCAGTTTTTGGATTGATTTCCTATCAATATTCGTTTTTGAGTCATAATAGCAATTAAAATGAAAGTAACTTTCATTAGAAATATTATTGTCAAATGTCGAATCACTTTTGTAAAAGTGGCAATTGGCAAGTAATAACTTGGCTTTCTTCATATTATTATATTTCAGAAGATATGCCAAGGTTAAGATAAGATATATCCGTTTCCGAAGGTCAAGTACTTACCTTGTGAGAGAATACCAATACTGCTACAAAGGTAATAATAGTGTAACAATAATGTAACTAATAAAATATGTAATGTATATATATGCGAATATGATGGATATTAAAAGTTAACATATTAAATTTAATCCAATAGCATGTATATAATAACAGTCTTAAAACATTTTATTTTTAAGCAGAATCTACTTATTAAGATATATTGTACGTACGTAAAAATATAAACTATTGCCACTGTATTGCAAAGTGATAGGCAACAATTATTGCAAACATATTGCCAATAGTTACTATATTACAATTTTTAAACTGTTGCCAATATGTTGGCCATAGCTTATAAATTAAAGAAAAAATTTAAAAAAAATATTTGCTGTCTGTGGGACTCGAACCTTCAATCTTAAGATTCGAACGCTGACTCTTTACCACTATGAGCTATTTTGCTATTTTGTTATTAAGAGTTGTTACCAGGCTATAAAGATCAGTTGAATTTATAAAATTTGAACTTAGTAATTTTTTATCCATTCGTAGATTTTTCTCTCCCGCAAAAGGAGCTACGCTTGGATACGATTGTCCGAATTTAGATACCCGTGCTTTATTTTTGAACATAATTATTTTAAATAAAAATATATTGTGCACAATTAAGTAGTACTATTTCCGAAATAGTGTTTCAAACGAAATCTTTTTCTGCAGTTTGCTCTTTACACTTAAAAAAAATGTATCTAACTACGAATTATGTTATTTTGTCCCGCGAAAAGGTACTTCTTATAGTAAATAATTATTTCTAAACAAGAATAAAGAATCACATTAAATGAAGAATTAAATACAATTTTTTAGGATAATTAATCCAATTTCTAAATGTATAAGTATACAAATTTTGAAATGTAAAATTTTTTTCTAATAATATAATATCAGAATTGAAAAGGATAGTGCATATACAGTTTGCAGTCCTTTATTTAGAAAAAAATCGTTCTGTAATATTCTTCTATTTGGTTTAAATGTAAGCTCGAATTTTTTGCCATCCTCCTCAGGTTATACTAACCATTGACGAGTAGAATAACCAGAGAAGGATGGCAAAAGTCATCGAAACGTCGCCCTTAATTATCTTGGTTTATTCATCGAAATCGATTGTTGCAATGTAATATTTCGAGAAATATTGATAAAATATTTCAAATACCTACTTCAATAGGACCAGTGAAATATTTCATTAATATTACCGTAATGTTCCAGTGTAATATTTTGTGAAATATTATGGAAATATTTCACATTAAGATTCACATTTATTTCACATCTTTTGCTTTAATTGCCATAATCGAAAAATCGTCGTCTTAATATATCTTATTTTTATTTTGTACAAGGTTTAAGAAAAATTACATATCAATAATGCAGAAAGATTTTGCTTTCTATCGTAGAGAAATTATTATAGAAATACAACAATAAAATATTTCAACGATATTTTATGATAACAAAGATTTAAGATATTTAATTAACAAGATTTCTTTTCCAAATCATAGTAAAATCTTGTCAATTTCATTAAAATTGTATTACTATTAAAAACACATTAAATAGCAAATCAAATAGCAGATCATCATGTGCAAGTTTTAAACATAATCGATAAGCGTTGCAAATAGCGTAGTGGATAAAGCGTTTGTATTTGATGCGTGCATACGAGGTTCGAACCCAGGTTAGGAAATATGTAAAAATTTTTTCTTGCGATAAATATGTGTAAAAAATAATGTGTATTAATACTTTGTGACATCCCAAACGCGATACACAGAAATTTAAATGTCTATCTCAGTTAAATAGCGTAAAGAATATGACTACATAAGCTAACACTAACGATTAGCTAATGTAGACATGCTAAACTATCCCGTATAGGGGAATGAGATAGCTCTGCGGTAAAGTCTCTGACTGCCACGCGCTATGACGGGGTTCGATTCCCGGCGAGGGCAGATTTTTTTTATTTCACATTTAATGTTTAAAGAATTAGTTTAAACATTAAAAAGTGGAAAATTGTAAAATTTATAATTTTATAAAATTTTTTTATTCATTTGCCAGTTTTGCTCTGAATATCATTGCGATACGACCAAAACTGACAAAGATGCTAATAATTACTATATAAAACAATTGTTATAAATTATTAAAATCTATTTTAATATTTCATATGTAATAATAATAAGATACTAAATTTAAAATTAATGTTTACTGCAATTTACAGTGAAAATTGACATTAGGCCAATTTTCAATGAGATTATAAGTTTTACAATAAACCAAGACTTGCGTATAGATTAAGCGTATTGTAAAACTTATACCGTTTCTATTATAATTAAACAATATAATAACTAATATATTTATAACGCGAAACAAAGTACATTGAGAGCAACGACATCTCAGGCTACTAATACAGATACGTCGACGCATGTACGTGAGACGGCCTATGGTGAGGAAAGCAAAAGCCTAAGAAAGATCAAGCCGATCCCACCTCAACGGGAAAGTTTCCCCCAAACCGCCAAGCCTGGATAAAAACAACAGCTCTCGCTGCCTCGGCAGCATTTTCGTCGTGAACAACGACGGGTTTAAGCGGCCTCACTGCATTGATAGAGCCCGCGTGACTCTCTATGAATTTATTAATTGTATGACTCCCCGAGTGAGTCGATGTAAGGGACATATATTTCCCAAATAAATACATAGCAAAATGTTATTACTCTGTTAATAAAGTATTACTATCATTTCATAAAACCGTATAAAGTATAAATAATTTATGCATGTGGGGATAGTTAGCCTATTAAGTCTAAAGGAATCGCCGTACCATTCATAAGATGACGCGCGAGAAGAGAATTTGTTTTCTCTTCGAACTACGTCATTGAATGGATATTGGGATCTTTAGACTTAAATTGTTAAACTGTTATAACTCACGTGGTAACGCGTGACAAGAGAATTTGGTTTCTATTCGACCTACGTTAATGGGTTAAAACGGGACTACAATTATGGGCAACGCTCATCCATTACAAGTATTAACGATGAAATGCTCATTTGTCACTCGGTTGTTGGATGGGAACGTTTCCCTACCCAGCACGGAGTGGTGAATTAATAAAAATGAAATTTAAAGACATAATTTCAATTTTATAATTTATTATGCGACAAAACAGGACCGTCACATAATAAAATGGCGCTCGGACAGGGACATGATACAAAAAAAAATCTCAATTGAATAAGATACTAATGTATCCAACCAAAGTTTGTCAATTTTGTTCCAAAATAAAAACCCATTTTTCTTAGAACATTCAATCTTACGCGCTAAAAAAGCAGTATTGGTTAAAATATAGCATATATTTTATCAAAAATGTCCTAATTTACATATGATATAACGGGAAACATTTTTTTTTGGAAACATTAATGGCTAGACAAAATTGAGAAAAATGGTATGGTTGACTATACTAACTAAAAAGTAAAAATTTTTTTTTATTGTTAACCATTTATACCACATTATGATTGATCAAAATAGGAGCAATCACTTCAATGAAACCCACTCAAATCATGTGTTCGACATAGGCGGACAAGTTACGTTGTTAAGCAAAAATTTAGAAAATAATAACGAATGTATTTCTGATTTGCAAGATGTTAATGAAGTTCGCGACGAAATTAAAAATTTAAATATTGTAATAGTCGATTTGATAGCGGAAAATAAAAGTTTAAAATCAAAGAATTTAAAGCTTGAAAAACAAGTCAAAGTGTTGGAACTTGATGTATTAGACTACCTGAGAAGATTACGGTGTCAAAATGTTAATTTTCATCAGCGAGTAAGTTTAATTGAAGATTTTATTACGAACGTAATGATTAACGACTTTCAAAAAATTAAACATTAAGGATTAATACTTAGGTCTATTTTCAGTCATTTATTAATGATAGATGAATTACAATGCAAACAAAAATAATATAAAAAACCATGAAAATAGATAAATTTGTATTTGTAAATTGTATTATTAAATATAATACACAAAAAACTATTAAAATGTTAATTAATACGGAGAAAGAAGAAATAACTTATCAAATCGGTAACGAAAATGGAAAAATAAATTATAAAACTACGTCTGTCAACTCAAATGAGTACAAGACAATGGTGATTGAATATGACAAAAACTTCATAAACGAAGATGTTCATTTCAACAATAAAAAATCCAACTATGTGGATTACGACTGTGCTATCTCAAGCGAAGAAATCGAGTCATTAATAAACGAGTGTAATTCATTAAATGATACACAAAAAACGTTATTAAAGAATTTAATTTTCAAATTTAAGACCATTTTTAAACGTACACCGGGATTATTATTAAACTTTAAGTATCGACTAGTATTAAACGACAATATAGCCTTTTTTAATAAACCGTATCCAATTCCGATCAATTATCGAGAAAAAGTAAAAACTGAAGTAAAACGAATGTTAGATTTCGGATTAATTCGCCGATCGACAAGTAACTTCATAAATCCGTGCGTAATCGTCCCTAAAAAAGACGGGTCTATTAGAATTTGCCTAGACGCAAGACAATTAAATGAAAAACTTATAAACGATTATGAATCACCCCCAGAAAGGTTATTTAATAGATTACAAAAATGTAATCTAAGGTTAAATATTAACAAATCTAATTTTGTAAAGCAAGAAATAAAGTTTCACAAATTTAAAAGACCACGCAATGTACGTAAATTACAAGGGTTTTTAGGATTCATTAAATTTTATACAAAATACGCTAAAAACTATGCAAGGGAGACCGTTTCTTTTATTAAAATTACTACGTACAGATGTTAAACATATTTGGACAAATGAACACGAAGTTGCATTTGCCAAAGTAAAAAATTTGTTTGATCAAAATGTCATATTAAATTTTGCAGATAAAGACAAAGAATACATACTCACTACGGATGCGAGTAATCATGCAATCGCGGGAATATTATCCCAACTAAACGAAAAAAATGAAGAACAAATTGTAACTTTTATAAGCCGCACTCTTAAAAACTCAGAAATAAATTACTTTACGACTGAGAAAGAAATGTTAGCTATTGTCTGGTCTCTTAATAAATTAGATACATACCTACGAGGCGCCAGATCAATTATTATTAAATCAGACCACGAAGCACTAAATTTCTTACAAAACTGCAAATTTAGCAATTCCAGGCTCTGTCGGTGGAATCTATATCTACAAAATTATAATTTAAAACTGGAATATATACCAGGGATAAAAAATACAGCTGCGGACTACTTAAGTCGCAATAACAATAACTATGATCAGGTCCCTGTCCGAGCGCCATTTTATTATGTGACGGTCCTGTTTTGTCGCATAATAAATTATAAAATTGAAATTATGTCTTTAAATTTCATTTTTATTAATTCACCACTCCGTGCTAGGTAGGGAAACGTTCCCATCCAACAACCGAGTGACAAATGAGCATTTCATCGTTAATACTTGTAATGGATGAGCGTTGCCCATAATTGTAGTCCCGTTTTAACCCATGTGACATTGTAGTTATACTACATGTCACTTAGAAATAAACTAGCGAGACAAGGTATAGTATAGCACCTGTCAAGCTTACTATGCGAAGTAAGCGTGCTATACATACCAATTAAGTCCTATTAGACACACATATGCGAATGTGTGAAACCGATATAGGCTTACAGTGCGTAGTTAGCAGGAAAACCCGAAGCAAAGGAGATGCGACACCTGACTGCGTACAATTGCACACACACACACTGCTCCGTTGATCCAGCATCCTAATGCCTTCTCCAACACCAGGAATGACCCGTACCATATTCCCAGGTCCCATCCAGCCTTGATTGCCCTCTCTAGCACCCAAGAGAAGCCTCCGATGTTGAGCAGCCCAGGTGAAGACTCCAGGCCTTGGAATGAGGTAGCGCCCTGGCGCTCAAGCAATGGTGTACTGCCAACCAGAGTACCTGAAACGGTAATTAATTACCAAGTTGGTCGACTACTAATGAACGAGGATGGAGAAGCTATAACCAAGCATAGCTCTCCCAGGTATGTCAGTAGGACCAAAAGGAAAGGAGATGACAGGTCTAGTTTGAGGTTATGGCAGACACAAACAAACATCTATATAGAGCTCGAGGATAGTAGATAAATTACCTCGGCGGTACTCCATAGGACGACGACGATTCTCCGCTGCCTGGCTCCGCTCACTGAGGGCTGTTATTATGGGGCGCCGATCTGCTCCAGCTGTCCGGACACTCCGAGCCGAAGATCCCGTATTGACAATATACGGCACCTGCAATAAAGAAACTCGAGGGGCTCGATTTAGCTTTGAATCAAGGTCACACGGAACGATTTAAAAGCTTACCTCGCAGATAGTATTCTCAGCAGGGCCGCAGTTACTCAATCGCCATCCAGCACCACGAAGTCAACGTCGTCGACGACATCTCCGTCGAGGCAGCGAAATCACGGCCCGAGCGGCCAGTACGAACCGAGCCGAGCGCGCACGACTCGAGACGCGAGAGTAGGCGCGCCTGCGCAATACGCAGAGAAGAAACTCTCTCGCTTCGTGCGTGCCGATAATCGACAGACTGCGACCGACCACCGATCGTATAAGACATATACCGCAATTTCAAAGGCTACGTGACTGGCATTTTTGAACGGCAGAGCCGCTGCTTTGCCGTGTGATACTTGAGAGCACAGTAAGTGTAATAAACCTGCAATCTCTTTTTTAACTAAGTTGTTTGATTTGTGTTTAAACCGTGACTCCACCCTAATCCCCAGTGGACACGTCACACCCAGTAACGTAGGTCGAAGAGAAACCAAATTCTCTTGTCACGCGTTACCACGCGAGTTATAACAGTTTAACAATTTAAGTCTAAAGATCCCAATATCCATTCAATGACGTAGTTCGAAGAGAAAACAAATTCTCTTTTCGCGCGTCACCTTATGAATGGTACTGCGATTCCTTTAGACTCAATAGGCTAACTATCCCCACAAGCATTAATTATTTATACTTTATACGGTTTTATGAAATGATTGTAATACTTTATTAACAGAGTAATAACATTTTGCTATTTATTTATTTACATCGACTCACTCGGGGAGTCATACAATTAATAGATTCATAGAGAGTCACGCGGGCTCTATCAATGCGGTGAGGCCGCTTAAACCCGTCGTTGTTCACGACGAAAATGCTACCGAGGCAGCGAGAGCTGTTGTTTTTATCCAGGCTTGGACACATGAAATATTAAAATAGATTTTAATAATTTATAACAATTGTTTTATATAGTAATTATTAGCATCTTTGTCAGTTTTGGTCGTATCGCAATGATATTCAGAGCAAAACTGGCAAATGTATAAAAACAATTTATAAAATTATTAATTTTACAATTTTCCACTTTTTAATGTTTAAACTAATTCTTTAAATATTAAATGTGAAATAAAAAAAATCTGCCCTCGCCGGGAATCGAACCCCGTCATAGCGCGTGGCAGTCAGAGACTTTACCGCAAAGCTATCTCATTCCCTTATACGGGATAGTTTGGCATGTCTACATTAGCTAATCGTTAGTGTTAGCTTATGTAGTCATATTCTTTACGCTATTTAACTGAGATAGACATTTAAATTTCTATGTATCGCGTTTGGGATGTCACAACTTAATAAATATATATCAATAGCATGGCTCTTGGGATTGCAAATAATTAAGTTAAAAATTCAATTAATTGAAATATTTTAACAATATTTTGTAAATATTTCATGCAATATTTCTGTTATATTTTGCAAAAATATTACTGTAATATTTCACTATACCTATTGAAGTAAGTATTTTAAATATTTCATCAATATTTCAGATATATTTCTTAAAAATTTCATTAAAATATTCTAGAAACATTAAGGTAATATTTCAGTGGTCCTATGCAAGTGTGTGTGAAACATTTCATCAATTTTTCTTAAATATTTCTTAAAATATTACACTGAAATATTACAATAATATTATTGTAATATTTCGTGGAATATTACAAAGTAAGAAATTCGCGGACATAACAATATTTCAGTAATGTTTCATTCTAATATTATTGTAATATTCCGAATCTTAATATGAAATATTTCCGTAGTATTGACGTAATTTTCTGTGCTGTGTGGGTTGTCTTAAAATTATGCAAAACGAATATTGCTGCTTAATGTTCCAGAAAAGTTCAGAGAAAGTATGCGGTAATTTCTAGTTAGTAGTTTGCAGAAAGATTGCATAAAAGATTTTAGCAAGATTCCAATGCAATTTTTGTGAATGATCAAAAAACAATGTTTCTGGCAAGATTCTTGCAAATTTTCGGTAAAAAACGCGATAAGTTGCAGCGGAACATAAAATTAGGGTTGCGTGAAAGCTTATTAAAATATTGCATTAATAAAACTGGTAATCTTTCGTGAAGGACAGCTAGATAGACTACTATAATCTTTCTGAACACGCTCAAAAAAGTTACGTAACGCCTCGCACAAAAAGCTTCCAGAAGCTTATCATGGAAGATTGCAGCAATATATCAAGGAATATTCCCGATGAATTATGCAAAAATGTTTCACTAAAAAATACTGCAATGCACATCTTACCTGCTTTGTGGAAAGATTCCTCAAAAGTTTCCATCAAGTTTTTGGAAATTAGTACAAAATAAACTCTCCACCACATGCTTTCAAAATTTCAAAGTTTTAGTGCCTAGCAACAAAACGTTGCAGCTTAAAAAATCCAAAGCCTTTCGAAAAAGCAGGTAAAAGCTTTCAGTAAATGCTACTGCAAAAGTTAAAAAATTCAAATTTGTGTTTTTTATAAGTATTAAAAAGAGATGAAAACACTAAACAACTTATCTCTTTTTGATCCATTGTAGATTTAGTGTACAGATAGCTCAAAAAAACTAACGAGGTTTAGAAGGTAATTGCTTTAGCTTTAAAAAGAGAGGTCGAGCGTTTTTTTAACCCACTTTTTACCAATGTTGGAGTATTTTTAGTAAAAAAAACACGCTTTTTTTAAAAATCGAAATATTTAAAAAGGAAAAGATATAGAGAAAAACTTCAGAGCGAACAAAGATGCTATTTTACTCACAGAACATAGATCTGCAGCTTAAACGAGATATTAACAAAATGTTTTCCATGTTTTAGCATAACAAAAAATTTAAAAAATCTCTTTTTTATTTTATATAGTATTGAAAAATGTTTAAATTAACATTAATTGAATTAAAAAATTATAGAATAATAATTATTTTAAAAATACTGTATTAACTGAGACTCAATTAAAGATTTTTTAACTTTTTTATATACGAGAAAATGGAAAAAAATTTTTTTTTCATATCTCGTATTAAGATGCAGATCTACATTCTACGAGTAAAATAGTATCTTTCTTCTCCTTGGACTTTTTCTCTATCTCTCTTCCAATTTTTAAAAAAGCGTGTTTTTTTACTAAAAATACTCTGGTTTTTTTTATTTTTTCAGTATTTGCACACAATAATAAACTTGAAATACATTATGTTTAGTTTATTTCTCTATAAATCTGTAGTACCCCGTAATTTATTTTCAAATAAATTATTTCTTTAATGTAGTACTGATTTTTTAAGAACTGGGTTTAAACTGAGGACGAATTTAGTATAAATTTCATGAATAGTATTTGAGGAGTTGTGTGGAGATAGGTCCGAGTTAGGTCCCTTATTAAATTATGATTGAAAATTTATCTAAGAGGCACCATTTATACGTATTACAAATAAGAAAAAATGAAAATGTTTCTTTGTATTTCAAATGATACAGAACACCCAAAAAGGGCCTAACATATGCCCTCTTAGCCTGCTTTGAATCCATTAAATGGGCAGAGTAGCAAAAATAAAAAAAGTAAGAATAAAAAAAATAAAGTAGAATAAAAGCAACATAAAATTATAATACCTAATAAAATTTTTACCTAACACTGCGCAAAATTGGTCTAATGTGAATTTTTTTCTTTTGCGAATAAAGACGAGGATTTAAGAACTGGAAGAGAGACTGATGAAAAATAGTTCAATTCACAAAGTTATTTATATATATTTATGAACACTTTGTAAACAGAATTTATTATCTAAAAAATAGAAAAATATATTTTCGTTTTCATGAAAAATGTAACAGTACTTTTTCATACAAGAGCGAAAACTTGCAAGAAGCTTGTCGGATATATTGTATTTTTATCTTTCACAAAAATTGCATTGGAATCTTGCTGGAAGCTTGTACGAAAGCATTCTATAAAGTATGGGTACTGTTTATTGGCGCAATCTTGCGTGAAACATTTTTGCATAATGCATCGGGAATGCGTAACGAAACTTTTCACATAATATTTATCCATCATTTGTACAGATACATACCAATTAATTATTAGTATCTCCGCGGCTATCACCCCTATCAGCACACAATGTCTTAAAAACGTTTAAATTACGTTGCGGCTAAAACCTTTAAACGTTAGAATTTAATACTTGAAAAACGTTTGAACTACGTTTAAATTTGGTTAAAATGTCCTCTTTAATTTTAGGAAAGTAATATTTTTTAACGTATTTCAAACGTATTTTTAACGTTGGATAAACAAAATTATCAGATGTATATTATTATGGAGCATGCGCAGTTGTTACTTATCAATTATAGCTATGCGCAAATGCTATTTTTATATTTATTTATAAATATAAATTATTTATATGTGCAAAAATGACAATTGCGCATAGCTATATAATTGATAAGTAACAACTGCGCATGCTCCATAATAATATACATCAGATAATTTTGTTTATCTAACGTAAAAAATACGTTTGAAATACATTAAAAAATATTACTTTCCCAAAATTAAAGAGGACATTTTAACCAAATTCAAACGTAGTTCAAACGTTTATCAAGTATTAAATTCTAACGTTTAAAGGTTATAGCCGCAACGTAATTTAAACGTTTTTAAGACATTGTGTGCTGATAGGGACCTAGCTCGAGGTTCTCGTAACCCGATCTAATATAATATATATATATATATATATATATACATATATATATATATATATATATATATATATCACAAGTACACGTAGAAAATTCTGTTTTATTCTTATTACTCGTACATCATTTATTAACGCGATTCATCAAAATTATACCAGTCACATTTATCATCAAAGAACGGAGAGAAAAGGAGAGAAACCGTACAAAAAGAATCCAATAAACGAAATACTCTCGCACGTCCGATTTATCGATAATTAAAATGGCCGGCGCACAGTCATCCACTTACCGCACGTGAGCCGCTTCACCTATTTCAACCTTTATCTTTAGCTCCTAATTCCTTGGTATCTCTCAAAGAGAGTCATCAACCTCTCAACAATCAATGATATAGATTTAACAACAATAATTAACAATATATTTAACACTCCTTTTCTACCTTTAACAACTTTTACAATCTGAATTGGTTTTTAGTGCGTCACGTTTACTGATTAGCGGGGTAATGGTCTTTTCCGGCTCCTTGCCGGTTCCATCCCTTCAATTCTCGAACCGCGGCGCTAGCATCCCTCACTTCCGTCATTTCAAACCATTATCCTACCGAGCTACGTCACGAGGATAGTATTTCGTTGCCGACGCTACTTCCACCTATTACCATATTTACGGTGCTTTAGGAATAGCAGTCGAGTCCGATTTTATCGGGAAGCTAGCGTAAAACGGCATGCGCCTCCACTAATGCAAGACTCGGGCTTCTATCTCTCTCACACGTACATATTAGATATCCCGATCCCCGTTTTCCCCCAAGAGCAGGCGAATCTACCCGCTCTCTATCGCCACCTGTATGCATACGCGCAATATCGGCATGCCGCGCGCGCTTCTCGGTATCTCTCTCATTTTGTTGTTTACGAGTGGACCTGGTGCGAACCGACGGTGTTGGTGTTCCCGGAGTGAGGAGGATATCGGGGTCGTCCATTGAGTCTTTACGTGGTGTGAGGCCATCGTCCGTCTATCATCGGTTCCTTCATCTTTACTTCTCTCTTTTTTATCACCCTCCCTCTAAACCCTGGTTTCATTCCTTTACCTTTGACAGATCCTCAATAACCGTCGTTTGCAGATTGAGGAGTAACTACTACAGCTTAGCCTCCAGCCTCTTCGCTAAGAACCTCGCCAACTCCCCAGACTATACCAAGAAGACATCGAAGACCTCAACCACGTATTTTTCGCCTGCCCCCGTTTTAACACTCAAAGGAAATCCCTTCTTAACAAACTTACTTCTCTTAAACTCTACCCCCCTTCCCCATATCCTTTTTTCTCCACAACGCTCGACAAAATTTAATCGTAATTCTCCATCAGTTTCTTAAAGACTGCAAATTAAACATTTAACTGCATCTTCTCTATTCTTGCCTAAACTTAAACGCTCTCTCTCTCTCTCTCTCTCTCTCTCTCTCTCTCTCTCTCTCTCCTTTTCTATTTTTATTTCTTCATACTTCTCTAGACCTTCAGGGATACCTTCTCGTGTTCCATATACCTTTTCTTTTCTGCTTCCCGGGGATCTCTTCATCCAGTCCTTTTCAGGACTAACTTAGAGAACCCCTGGGAAACAGGTCTGTTTCAGACCGACCCTACCCCAGCCCGACGACCCTTCCAAATATAATAAAAAAAAAATGCTAATCGACGTATTTTTAATTGTACTTTTCAACAAAAAAAAAATTTTCAATTGTACCCCCGTAGTTTTTTAGAAAAAAAATCCTAAAGTACTAGAATATTAATCCGCCAATAGCTCCTTTTAAAGTGGTTTTAATGTTAAAGGAAAGGTGCAGAAAAATTGTACCTTTTTTATACTTAATTGTACCACCGTTACTTTTGCAAAATAATATAATACAATAAATAAAAAATCAAAAAAATTGTACTGACATAATGCAAATATATTTCCAGTCACCGCGCATGCGCGGTCACCGGAAATACGAGAAACGCATGCGTAGGAGCTTTCTTATGGCGCGTTATTTAAAAGTCATGAATAGATCAAAAAATGCTCGAAAGATGTTGTAAAAAATAGTCAACGATGTATATTCATTTATCTTTCATAGACTTTACAGAAAATTTAATTGTACCACCTGAGGTTTTGAGAAAAAAAAAGTTATTGTCAGGTTACAGGTGGAAACGTTGGAAGCAGCGTGTGCAACAGCTGTTTAACAATAAAAAGACAAATTAAATATTCTTTTTTATTTGTTCTTAATTGTACCATCATTAGTTTGTTGGTTTACACATTAAATTTGAGCAAAAATAATTAAATAATTACCAGCGGGCCTATGAAGGCAGGCGTCTTAAAATTGGGAAAAAAGCAAGTAACAACAAAAGTGTTTATTATTTATGAGGCTTATGTAGGTATTTGAGACTTATGTAGACAGTCGTCTATAACTCGTTTTGGGTTGAAAAATTGAGAAGTAAGTACGGCCCCGTCTTAGTCAATAACCTGAGGGATAGTTTATTTTTAAAAACATAAATCAAATCAACAATAAAAATATGGTCCACCCTATATCTATGCATACATATATATATATATATGGAAAGGTATTTATCTGAACTCTTTATTATTGATTTGCTTTATGTTTTTAAAAATAAACTATCCCTCAGGTTATTGACTAAGACGGGGCCGTACTTACTTCTCAATTTTTCAACCCGAAAGAGTTATAGACGACTGTCTATATATAAGTCTCAAATACCCACATAACCCTCATAAATAATAAACACTTTTGACTTTTTTTATGAAAAAACTATAAAAGCCTTATAATAATGCATCTTCTTTAGGATTATAACCAAAAAACGGGGTTACAAGGTCAAATAATCGAGCGTTACTTGCTTTTTTCGCGTTTTTAAAACGCTTGACTTCATAGGCGTCACAACCGCACATGCGCATAGTGCGCCCGTTCGTTCAGCTAATTATTTACTATTGTTTCTAATTGATTCCCATTAATAAATACAAAGTTTGACGATTGTACTATTACGTACAGATAATGTACATTTTTTTATTTACTCATAGGTAGAGTTAAATATCAATGATTTGGAGGGTACAATTACTTTTTCCACAAATTCTGGTAATTAATAATAATAATGCGACGATGGATATTTTATCAATGCCTGCCATGCATTTTTTCCCTTTTTTACGATTTTAAAATCTCGTGCGGTTGAAAATCTCGTGTGCATGCGAATCTCGCACTTCCGTTGGCCGCGCATGCGCAGTAGCTGAAAACGGACTGTCAATCAGACGATATTGCTTTTTTAATATTTTTGCGTTATACCGTTATTTTTTCGGAAAAGTGAGGGTGGTACAATTAAGTACAAAAAAGGTACAATTTTTTTACACCCTAATTAGGACGAAGGAACGATTGTAAGGTGAGGTATCGGTGTTTTAATATTGCAATACTTGGTCATTTTTTTTCTCAAAAACGGTGGGGGTACAATTAAAATTTCTTGTTTTTTTAGAAAGTACAATTAAAAATACATCGGATAGCATTTTTTTTTTATAAAATTCCGTAGGTCGGTGGGCTGGGGTAAGGGCGGTCTGTTTCAGATGATATCACGCAGGCTCACTCCACGTTCCGACCTTCCAATCTACAAAAATTATCGCGCCTTCAATGAACGAACACTAACAAAAGTCGCGCAAGCGCAGGCAGTCTGTTGATGGCAGTTCACTGGTGCTCATATTCAAAGAAGAGGGAGTGAATGTGTAACTAATAAGTAATAAGTAACTTGAACATTATGTTAATTAATTATAAAGAAATTGGAAAATTGGATAAAGCATTACGTTATTTATTTGTTCACTAAAGAAGCTTTACTTATTAAAGAAATAAATGACATTTAATAATTAATAATACATGTTAAATAACATGACTGACGTACGTGACATTTTAGATCTCGAAACTCCCATATCTAACGAATTAACCAAAGAATCAATATTTAACAATGAGAAAAAGAATAAAAGAAAATATGATTACAAAGTTCCTAAACGTCCTGAAGGAATGCACCGAGAAGTATTTGCTCTACTATGCAAAGACAATGATACACCACCCTTATTTCCAACAGATACAGGAAAAGGTTATAAACAAATAAAAGCTAAATTAGGTATGAAAAAAGTTAGATCATGGAGATGGACTCCATTTACTAATCCAGCTCGTACAGATAATGCAGTATTTCATCATTGGCGACGCAGTATCGACAATGGAAAAGAATATCCATTTGCTAAGTTTAATAAAGAAATACCAATACCTATATATACTAGTGCAGAATATATACAACATTTAGTTACTAATGGTTGGACTAGAGCTGAAACTGATCATTTATTTGATTTGTGTAAGAGATTTGATTTAAGATTTATTATTGTTCATGATAGGTGGGATTCTAAAAAATATCCAGCAAGAAGTGTAGAAGAATTAAAAAATAGGTATGTTGGGACGAATATTAACTAAAGATTTTGACAAATTTAATTAAAGATCAAAAAATATATTTCTTGTGTCATATATATATTGTTTACTCTAAATTTAGTACATTATTATAGTTTGATTTTGTATTGATTTTATATTATAAACATTTCAAATATAGCATAAATTATTTTGTACAAATGTATTACCATCAAAAATGGTCATTGCGACAATATACCCAAGTTCATTGTACTAGCTGTATATAGTGTTATATACCGTGTCAAGCTAAAATATTTAAGAGGTTATATTTTTTATATTGACCCTGTTTAATTTAAATATTTATTAATGTACAAACTTTTACAAAATACTGAAATATTATTAAATTTACTAATTATTTTATTTGTTCGCAAATATGTATTGATTTAAATAAGACAAATTTCTTAATTTATTTTTTGTTACACTTTTAAAAAAATTAATTATTTATATAGATTTGAATAAGAAATAAAAGTAAAAGATATGTTATATATACTTCTAACACTGTTCAACAATGATTGTTGAACTTTAACAATAATATAAGTTATGATAATCAGAGTGCATGTCACAGTGCCGAAATGACTTTGTGCCAGAAGCGGTGATGGTCCGGTTCGCATTTTTTGGAGGGGGTTGTGACAATAAAATTTGTCCAATTTTGCAAGGTCATTTAAAATTCACTGTTTAAAATAATTAGTGTAATGAGCATTAAAATCGACGACATTTATTGTAAGTATACAATTTATAGAAAGTAATTGATTTACTTTCTGCATGTGTATATATATATATATATATATATGTGTGAGTGGTGTTATGAATATAATTACAAGTGATTTGGAACTCTTATTCTTTTGCAAAGAACCATTAATTTAAAGTTTTGACATCAATTTATTATTAAATATTCTTACATATAACATATTTTAAATCTTTAATGTGCTTAATACTATAAAGCTATTTTATTTTATTAATCTATTCCATTTCTTCATCCGTGCCTTCATTATCATCTATGAAAAAGTAATGTTATTTATGATTCATTATTTTACGTGAATTAGAATAAAGTAATAGCGAAAAAAGAAAATTTGAAAAACCATAAAAAGAAAGAACATGAAATTTTGCTCAAAATGAGGTAAATTCTTAATACAATTTCTTTTAACCTAATAAGAACTCAAGCTACTACTATCTAATTATTTTTTATGTCATGCATTATTTCTACATATCTGCAAATATTACATGTCGGAGGAGTCGTAGTCCTTAAGAAAAGTTTCGGAAAAGGCCATGATATCATGATTTGAAGGTACAATTAACGATTCAACGGATGAGAAATGAGTTTTTAGTCGGTTGATGTTAACATGAAAGATGGAAAATGTAGTGTTAGTGAGAGATGATGCCTGGCCGGCTGACCCTCATTTCGACGAAGTGGAGTTAGAGGACGAGAGACTGAGGATGTCCGATTCAGAATGTATGGGCAGAAGCTGCCCTCCCTTGGTTTGACGCATATGTACAATAAGATTCTTGACTATAGGCCTCGCATAACCCAAGTCAGAAGAACGACGAATAGCTTTAGATAATAAAACATGTAATTGCTTGGGCCATAACGCACGTAAAAATTTTATATTTTCTCTAGTATTTGAATCATAGTTTTTTGAGTAGGAAAGTATATATGTAATACATATATACTTTCCTACTCAAAAAACCATGATTCAAAAACTAGAGAAAATATAAAATGCAGCAATAAAACTATCATTAGGATATAGGAATAGCACACCTAACAACGTAATTTTAGCAGAGGCCAAACTATCCTATATACAGGAGCGTACAAGATTATTATGCTATAACTATCTATACAAAACATATTCAAATACGAAACTATCAAGTAATGAAAGTATCTTAAGAACATGCAACAGAATCTGAAAGAAGCATTTAAAAAAAATAAAAAGAAAAGGATACTAATACAATGTATTGAAAATTTAGATTTCCTCGAAGAAATAATCATAACAAGCGATCACTTTGCTTTATATTCTAATGAATATCAAATACCTTTTGTAGAGATTCTGACAGATGTAGAAATTGGTTAAAATTTCAGAAAGCCAAATATCCTAATATTATAGTAAATACAATTATAGAAAAAGAAAAAGCTGCAGCCATTTTTACGGATGGTAGTAAAACCAAAAATTCGGCATCTGTCGGTAGCTCCTGCGTATGTCACGAATTGGACAAATATGTATCGATCAGTACCTATAAAGAGGCCTCAATTTTTACGGCAGAAAGTATCGGCCTGATGTATGCAGTAGAGATAGCACTAACGCAATTAGATTCAAATTACATTGTATTCTCCGATTCACTTAGTGCTATAACAACCTTGACAAAACCAACATTAGTTGCAACCCTTATATTTATGAAATTAAAAAGAAGTTAAAAAATTTTTCGACGGATCAGGAGGAAAAATGATAAAGTTTGTCTGGATTCCAGCGCATATCGGAATAAATGATAATGAAGAAGCCGACAAACTAGTTAAGGAGGCAGCCATGAAGAGACCCGATCACACTTGTAAAATTCCCTTTATTGACCTGTATGAAATAATAAAATTAAATGCAAAAAATTAACAAATGACATTCTTGAAGAAGAAGGCAAAAAGAAAGGTATAGAATACTTTAGACACTTTTATAACACAAATAGTAAACCTTGGTTTTATAATAAAAAATTACCTAGAGAAATTATTACAATAATTAACAGATGTAGATCGGGTCACTATAACCTTGCTTTCTCCTTAGCTAAATGCAAAATAATTGAAAATTCATACTGCAACTATAGTCAAAATTTGTACAAACAAGATCTAGAACATATTTTATGGCAATGTTCGCTATATAATAAAGAACGATCTAAATTTATAAAAAAACTACATAAACTAAAATTCCAACTACCATTAACAAGCCGTACAATTTTACTTAACCCGGATGTCACAACATGCAGTACGCTACATGAATATTTATAAAAATATAATGTAAAATTGTAAACTATAAAATGTATATAAAATTGATGTAATAGCTAAATAATCGTTCATTTGAGGATTAAAATAGCTTAAATAAAAACAAATATATATATATATATATGGGCTATTTCACGTCAAGTGGTACGATGAAAATTTTAAATCGCTCCAAAATTTGAAAACAGGCTGGAAATATCTTTCAGAAGATAGAAAAAAATTTTTAGGTGTTAAAAATAATTTGCCTAAGAGTTATTCCACCATGAAAAATGGAAATTTTTCAATTTCTTAGAAAAATTTATATTTTTAAAGCCATTTATCTCAAAATCTATTGATTTTTTTGAAAAAACATTAAAAACAACTTTTGTTCAAAATAATCTTTAGAACTTATCTACCTGGGTTACAATTCTTAATTTTAACATCTCGAAGAGATAGGGCACTTGGAAATATTGAATATCAAAAAAAGGCGACCACGCCACAATCGATTTTGATCTAACACCGCTCAAAAGATCACATTTTTCGCGAGCTTTCGAATGGCGGTGGTTAGATTATTGGCCAAGACCGTTGGTGTAAGTTATACCCCATAAACCTCATAAAATCACTAATTTTCATGTATTTTAGGGCATAACTTACACCAGCGGTCTTGGCCAATAATCTAACCACCGCCATTCGAAAGCTCTCAAAAAATGTGATCTTTTGAGCGGTGTTAGATCAAAATCGATTGCGGCGTGGTTGCCTTTTTTTGATATTCAATATTTCCAAGTGCCCTATCTCTTCGAGATTTTAAAATTAAGAATTGTAACCCAGGTAGTTTAATTCTAAGGATTATTTTGAACAAAAGTTGTTTTTAATGTTTTTTCAAAAAAATCAATAGATTTTGAGATAAATGCCCTAAAATACATGAAAATGAGTGATTTTATGAGGTTTATGGGGTATAACTTACACCAACGGTCTTGGCCAATAATCTAACCACCGCCATTCGAAAGCTCGCGAAAAATGTGATCTTTTGAGCGGTGTTAGATCAAAATCGATTGTGGCGTGGTCGCCTTTTTTTGATATTCAATATTTCCAGGCGATATATTTCTTCGAGATTTTAAAATTAAGAATTGTAACCCAGGTAGATAAGTTCTAAAGATTATTTTGAACAAAAGTTGTTTTTAATGTTTTTTCAAAAAAATCAATAGATTTTGAGATAAATGGCTTTGAAAATAGAAATTTTTCTAAAAAATTGAAAAATTTCCATTTTTCATGGTGGAATAACTCTTAGGCAAATTATTTTTAACACCTAAAAATTTTTTTCTATCTTCTGAAAGATATTTCCATCCTGAATTCAAATTTTGGAGCGATTTAAAATTTTCATCGTACCACTTGACGTGAAATAGCCCATATATATAGAAATAAGTGTACTACATTGAAAAGCGAGGGATGGAACGCAAAATAATTCCCTCTGTCCTAACACGGTCAGACCAAGCTGCCCGGTTAAGTCCAAACAGATGATCAAAAAGGTTTTGAAAAGGTTTAGGGAGGATTGCGTAAATCTGGCGATGGGTATATGGTTAATTATGCGGGATGACGTGATAACGAATTATTTGTTTAGTGCTTCTGTGCGAGGTGGTAGGTAAGTATGTGCTTTAGGCGGATGACGACATGAGACACGAGGATTTGTGACGGGGTTATTTAATATTATGAAATAATTTGCAAGGTAAGCTGGTGAGTTATGAATTATATTGTAAGCTAATGAACGGATGATGAAGGAGCGTCTTGACTCGACCGACAGCCATTTAAAATCAAGCCTGTGAGGGGTAACATGATCATATCTAGACAGATCGCCCCTCACAAACCTAACGCACGCATTTAATAGCCTTTGTAATTTCAAATTTTTGCCTGAATTTCAACGATAGAGTTTTCTTGTAATACCTCAATTAATGAAGGACCCCATGAACATGTTTAGAGATTGCCGACACCTGTCTTGACCAATCAAGAGTAGGAGAGATAATAAGTCCGAACGACTTTATTTCATTTTCATATCTTAGATACTCATTGCATAATCTAACTCTCGGGGCAGTGTTAAGGTCTATGCGAGAAATAAACGCCTGACTGCCCAGGATTATAACCTTCGTTTTATTTACATTTAGTTTAAGATCATTATTTTTAGCTCACGCAACGATGACATTTGCATCCCTAGAGATTCGCTGTATTCTTAATTCGAAATTCGCCGGATAAGACTAAGAATAAATCTGGACATCATCCGCGAACAGCATACATTTGCTGTACTTCAGAACACTCGGCAAAACGTTTATAAAGATAGAAAACAAAATCGGACCAAGTACACTACCCTAAGGTACACCCGCATTTACCCCCAACCAGTCAGACACCTATAACCAGATACCTATAAAACCAGTTCAGTTCGATATCTGAGCAACCAATATTATTCAGTTTAGTGATAAGCTTGTCATGAGGCACCATACCAAAGGCTTTGGAGAAGTCGAATAATATCAGAATCGTGATTATCCGGAAATCGATGGTCCTTTTAGCATCATCCAAAACTCCCAGGAGTGCCGTCTGGGTACTATGGCTCCTCCGAAAACCTGCCTGTCTCTCGGTCAGAATGTTATTACTTTCCAAATACTGTGTAAGCTGTATGTGCACTATACCCTCAAGTACCTTAGACAGTTCACACAGCTTTGCAATTGGCCTGCTATCTGTGCACGACTCGATTCTACTCGACTTTGCTAGCGGAAAGAAAACCATCCTCTTTCAGCAGTCAGGAAAATAACCCACAGATAGCATATTATTGTATAGTTCCACAAGGGGAAGGGTTAATTGAGGTTCTAAAAGTTTAAGCATCTTTGAAGAGATTCCATCAATACCGACTGCCTTAGAGGTTGATATTAGTAGTGCATGCCGCACCCCTTTGGCCGTCACTATAGAGAAAGAGAAGGAGGGAGAGAGAAGGAAATATATATATATATATATATATATATATATTTGATTTGATTTGATTTGCTTTATTTGGGTATTTTGGGCTGAAACCTCGTATACACAAACGAACTCTTAAAAGAGCTCCAACTACAAACATGTTGATACATAATAAAATAAAAAATAAAAACTATAATATTCTATAAAAAATATTTACAACCATAATAACAAAAATAATAAATATAGAAGAGTCGCATTGTAAAAAATATATACGCATTGTAACAATTAAAATAACAAAATAGAATAAAATAAAATAAGATAAGATAACAAATAAAATTAATAACAAATATAATTTAACAAGATAGGTAAATGAAAAACGAGGTTAAAACGCAATTGAAAAAACGCAATAAAATAACTAAAATCGGTTGGCTTAATTGAATAAAAATACATCGATAAATAAATAAATAAAAGCCGTAACATTCAAAAATCAGGCAAGGAAGGGCAGGCGATTCCCTCATTAACCACTCTCACGTCCCAAGTCTGACGATCGATCTCAGAAAGATACGATGTGAGTGAGGCTTTGAATGAATTAAAGAGGAGAGAATCAAAGTTAGTGAAAGGAAGGTGGTTGATGAGGCGAGAGGCGGTGATAATGAAGGAGTTGTTAAGAGCCTCAGTCCGATGAGGAAGATAGAAAAGGGATGAGGGTGGGAGACGTGAGGAAGAACAGACAGGAAACGAAGCATCACGAATAATGAAATGGCTAGCAATATAGGAAGGGGAATTATGGGAGATGATGTTATATGCACAGGTAGCAATAAAAAGGGATCTTCTAAGCTCGACCGACAGCCAGCCTAACATAAGACGGTACGGTGTCACATGTTCCCGCCATGAGAGAGAGAGAGAGAGAGACGGATAACGAGAGAATCCTTGTTATACACCCCCCCCCCTCACACGCTCGTAACCGGTCCATGCGTGTTTTCTTAACTGGTTTCTCTCTTTAATAATTAAACTAGCAACAAATACCTCGTTCGCTAACGCTCCCTCGGTCGATTTAAACTTTTGATTTATTTTGTTGTATCAATATTTTTATAAATATATTAGATTTAATTTTTCATTTTCAAAGTTTAGATAAATATAATATATTAATACTAAGTAATAATAATCTTACTTATTTGTTAACATTTATTATTGTCTATTTTTTAATGCACATAATTACAATAATAATTGGATTTTATTATTCTTCAATTAAAACACTCTTTGATTTTATATTATTATTATTATTCTTATGGCGTTGTCCAACCTTATTTCTTTTGTAATTATTATATGTAAAAAAATAAATAAAATTACAATTTATGATACATGGTCCATGCGGTAACCAAAATACAAAATCTCCATGCATGGAAAATAATAAATGTACTAAAAATTTTCCTAAATCATTTAGAGATACAACAACTTTTCAAAAAACTGGATATCCGTTGTATAAAAGTTCTAATAATGGAACAAAAATAGTATGTAATGAATACAAAAATAAAAGAACTGCTGATAATAGATATGTAGTTCCTTACAATCCTTATTTATTATTAAAATTTAATTGTCATATAAATGTTGAAGTATGTTCTACTATTCAATGCATTAAATATTTATTTAAATACTGTTATAAAGGACATGATTGTGCTTTCGTAAAAATTTCTAATAATAATATTGAAAAAACTAACGATGAGCTTACCGAAATAAGTGACTCAACAAATACAAATGAATACAATTACAATGAAATTAAACAATATTTAAATACAAGATATATTAGCCCTCTAGAAGCAATGTTTCGATTATTAGAATATCCATTACATGAATTATCTCATTTTATATACAGATTAGCTGTACACAATGAAAATGAACAAAATTTATATTTTAAAGAAGGTTGTGAACAAGAAGCAATTAATAAAAATATAGAAACTACTTTAACTGCTTGGTTTCAATTAAATAAAGAAGACAGTGAAGCGCAAAAATACTTATATTCAGAAATACCACAATATTATACATTTGATGAAAAAAATAAAAAATGGAATATTAGAAAAAAATTTAATAAACCAATATTAAGTAGAATGTATTTAGTTAATCCTAAAGAACGAGAACGATACTTTTTAAGATTACTATTATTACATATTAGAGGTGCATAGAGTTTTGAATATTTACGTACGGTTGACAATATTGTTCATCCAACTTTCTACGATGCTGCCAAAGCAAAACAACTTATAAGCGAAGATGAAGAATGGGATCGATGTTTAGAAGAAGCTTCAGCAACTAACTTTCCTAAAGCTTTATGTCAATTATTTGCGTTTATTTGTATATTCCACAATCCAATAAATGCATCATTTTTATATCACAAATATAAAACGAACTTTTATCCTCCAAATATTGAGCAATCGATAGGTGAAAATCAATCATTAATAATTATAAATAATATTTTATTAAGTCATGGATTCAATATAACCGACTTTAAATTTGCCATTAATTAATGATGAATTAGAATATCATACATATGATAAAGATGAAATAAATAGTACAATTACAGATGCGCAAACTGAAATTGATTCATTAACTTCAAACCAACGAGATATATTTGATATTGTAATTAACTTTTTGAATAATAAAACAAACAAAAATTGTTTTTTTATAGATGGACCTGGTGGATCTGGAAAAAGTTATTTACTTAATACTATAATTAAATATCTTAATTATAACAAAATTTCCTGTTTAGCAGTAGCTTGGACAGGTATTGCCGCAAATTTATTAATTAATGGTAAAACAGTACACACAACTTTTAAATTACCTATAAATATTGATGATTGCACTACAAGTAATATAAAAATACATTCAAATTATGCAAATAAATTGAAAGAAGTAAAAGTAATAATTTGGGATGAAATTTCTATGACTTCAAAATCAGTTGAACGTTTATTAAGAGACGTCGATAATAAACATAAAATTTTTGGAGGTAAATTAATGTTACTTTCAGGAGATTTTCGACAAACTTTACCAATTGTTCGACACGGTAATAGAACAGAAATTTTAGAAAATACTGTAAAATACAGTAAATTATGGACATCTTTTGAATATATTACTTTAAGTGAAAATTTACGAGTTATTAATGAAGATGATAGTGATAATTTGAAACAGTGGTTACTTGATGTAGGTAATGGAATTCATTTTAATAATTATGAAGAAGAAAATGAATTAACTGAGATTCCTAAAAACATTATACTTAACTCTGATGACATAATCACGGAAATATTTGGAGATAAGATATCAATTGATGATCCAGGACTAAGTAGTAAAATAATTTTAGCAGCAACAAATAATGATGTATTAGATTTAAATAATAACATTTTAATGCGAATGGAAGGACCCTCATTTGAATATTTTAGTATTGATACAGCTGAAGATGACAACAAAAATAATTTAAATACTACATTGCCAACTGAATTTTTAAATTCATTAACACCAAATGGACTTCCACCTCATAAATTAAATTTAAAAATTGGTGCCATTAAAATTCTTTTAAGAAATTTAAATTTAAATGAAGGACTATGCAATGGAACAAGATTAAAAATTACAAAATTAATGAAATACACAATCGAAGCGGAAATTTTTTCAGGAATTAATACAAATAAAAAGATATTAATACCCAGAATAACATTGTCACCATCAAAAGGGGAAATACCATTCAATATGGCAAGAAAACAATTTCCTATAAGCTGAGCTAACGTCTAACGACTCTAAGAACTCCAAGTTGCTCGCTCGAAAAGGCACGACAATTCGCCGCGTATCAATCCCGAGGACAACATTATGAAGGCCACAAGCCGCCAGACATAAACCAAAAGAAGAAGCAAATAAATACTAAGTAATAAAATTGAAAATATTTTAATAAGAAAGAAAGAAATTTTAAGTCTATGTGTTTCGTCTTGGGAGACTTAAAATTTCTTTCTTTCTTATTAAAATATTTTCAATTTTATTACTTAGTATTTATTTGCTTCTTCTTTTGGTTTATGTCTGGCGGCTTGTGGCCTTCATAATGTTGTCCTCGGGATTGATACGCGGCGAATTGTCGTGCCTTTTCGAGCGAGCAACTTGGAGTTCTTAGAGTCGTTAGACGTTAGCTCAGCAAGACCGACAAAATTCAATATTAATTTAAAAAATTGGATGTTATTGCAGAACTTAAGAGTAAACAAAAAAAAAATAAAAATAATATGTATGATGGTAAAATAGCAAATAATTATTTTAATGAATCTTTAATAATTGAAAATTATTTAGGTACAATGTCTGAAATTTGTAAATATTGCCATGCAAAACATTTTTCATGTGAATATAATAAAAATAAATTATTTTCAAGTTGTTGTCAAATGGGTAAAGTAATGCTACCTGACAATCCTACATATCCAAAAGAATTAAAAAATTTGGTTATAGGTAATTCGAAATATAGTACGAATTTTCGTCAAAACATAAGACAATGCAACAATTCTTTAGCTTAAATTATTATCCTCATTAATGCGTTCATTAAATAATCGACACGGAAAATTTCAGGGCGCGGAAAATATGGGTCATAAGTTGGAAGCAACTTAATATAGTATATATATATATATATATATGGGCTATTTCACGTCAACTGGTACGATGAAAATTTTAAATTGCTCCAAAATTTGAGAACAGGCTGAAAATATCTTCCAAAAGATAGAAAAAAAATTTTAGGTGTTAAAAATAATTTGCCTAAGAGTTATTCCACCATGAAAAATGGAAATTTTTCAATTTTTTAGAAAAATTACTATTTTTAAAGCCATTTATCTCAAAATCTATTCATTTTTTTGAAAAAACATTATAAACAACTTTTGTTCAAAATAATCTTTAGAACTTATCTACCTTGGTTACAATTCTTAATTTTAAAATCCCAAAGAGATAGGGCACTCGGAAATATTGAATATCAAAAAAAGGCGACCACGCCACAATCGATTTTGATCCAACACCGCTCAAAAGATCACATTTTTTGAGAGCTTTCGAATGGCGGTAGTTAAATTATTGGCCAAGGCCGCTGGTGAAAGTTATGCCTTATAAACCTCATAAAATCACTAATTTTCATGTATTTTAGGGCATAACCTACAACAGCGGTCTTGGCCAATAAGCTAACCATCGCCATTCGAAAGCTCTCGAAAAATGTGATCTTTTGAGCTGTGTTAGATCAAAATCGATTGTGGCGTGGTCGCCTTTTTTTTATATTCAATATTTCCGGGCGTTCTATCTCTTCGAGATTATAAAATTAAGAATTGTAACCAAGATAGATAAGTTGTAAAGATTATTTTCCCACCATGACCACCGGGTCATCTGGACATCGTCAACTGGTAATTAGTGTGCCACCCTGCTTGAATATGCAAAAAAAATTGTCACTTCCTGAAGACGATGTCTAGGTGGTCAGGGTACACCCCATACCACCACCCCTTCCCCCTTCAAATTTTACCCCTTTTAAAATAGCAACTAAAAACATTAACCCCCAACAGTGCGTCAAAAAACATGTGATACATCTATTTATCAAAAAATATCGTCACTTCGACAATTACGTCATGGAAATAGATTGACGTCACAGAAAGGGAGAAAGGTTTTTGATGGAAGCAGCTTAATATAATAAAGATATTTAAATGATTACATATAAATATGGAAGAACATTCATTCATTAATTAAAGAAGAAAGGTATGGAAATTACAGCAATAGATAGGGAGATGGTAAAAATAAAATACACACCAATTCCCATCACTGAGTCTTTGTATCAACATTAGAACACAAATAAACTAGGGGTGTAGCCCCCCTGCGGACTGACGCGCACTTACTTCCCGCGGGCTTTGCGCACGAATTTCTATTCTCAGGCGCATTCTTATGAGGCACGACTGAATGCAGCTTGTGCTTCGCGCTCGCACTATCAATGATATCCTTTACTGTAATTTACAATTAATATATTTTCTTTGAAGTAGATTTTTTATGCATTTTAATTTAAGTAAAATAAGAAAATTACTATCCTAACGAATATTTTTAAATTAATTAAATATTAATCTTAATTTAACATAAATAACTTCAAAACGAAAACTAAACTATTAAGTAATATACTATTTAGCGAAAAAAATTGCATCTATGTAACTTTCATAGGTAATCTCTTTTTTCTTCTCTATATCAATATTTTTTATCTGCTATAGTTTAGCGTAAACTGCTTGTAATGTAGTATTTATACAATCTACATAAACGAGAATATAAAATTAAATTTTGGTGTTTGAACATCATAATTTTAACTCAACGATTAAACTATGTGATCAAAGGAAATTAATTAATAAATTTATAAAAATATTTTTTCTCATTGTTTTGTTTTCACTTTCACTCAAGCTTGCAAAGACACATGCCTAAGCAAATTAAAAATTATCTTTTTACTGCTTTTCAATATACTGAAAAAATTTTCGGGCATAGATACCCGATGTATATAACACATATGCAACCGCAAATCGTCGACATGTAGTGCCACTGTGTTGGATATACCAGTGTTAAAACTGGAAGAGCTGCTACTGAACTACCGTGTACGTTTAAACATAACCTAAAGGTTAATTGATTTTATAGATGTACACATTAACAAGTACTGCATTTTTTACAACATAGTTTTGTCGCTGTTCAAACTTGAAGGTTACACTTCAGAATTTAAGAAAAAAGAATTTATAATACTAGGCATAACTATAGCTGCTTTAACATCTATTTAACGTCGTTTTCAATCTGCGACAGGCGTCTAACAAAAACTCTTTACTGAAGAGACCAAAGCTAGATCGAGAGCCGTGATCAAAACGACAATTTTAATTATCAATTTTTGGAAATGCTTACTGTGGAACTACCACCAACCATAGTAGACAAAGAGAAGGCCTTGCTCAATAAAGTACATTGCTCAATAAATTCTATATATCGGAAAAAAGACTTAAAAAATTATACCTTCTATGCATTTTTAAATTAAATGATGGGCCGCAATATTGGATAAATAATAATATTTGCTTAGGCATTCGTATTAATTATATTTGTATGTAAAAAATGATATAAAATTAGCATATGATATTTTCTTGTTGACTTGTAAATTTAATTTGATATATATATATAGTAACGGGGTGGTACTGGGGATAGTAAGGCCCCGGTCAGGTCCAATTTGTCCCAACTTACCAACCTTAAGTGTACAGTCCCACGATGCGGCCAGGAATCACTTTGATTCCCGTGCAATGCCGTTAACAACGTCAAACACCTCGTTTGACTTTAATATTGTGTGTTGGGACCTGTGCCGAAAATTGCCAACTAGGATAAACGCCGGAGAGGGTGGAATGATCGGCTGCTTAACCTGATGGCTATACGTCACGCCGTGTGACTTATGTATCTCTGACGTAGAGAGCTCTGACATAGAAGCTTCCTACGTCACGCGCGCCTTCTCTCGTGAAGTGGCTCCCGCGAACCACCGACCTGTGTACCCGGGCGGGATTTGTCACGAGAGGGGGCAAAAGAGGAACGCTTCCTCTCATGGATCGTACCAGGTAAATCGGGGTACGAAATATTAAGTAGAGACGCGGGTCTAAACGTGGTGCACCACTTACCGTGAATCTAAATATCTCGGCTCGGCGGGAAAAGACTGGGCAACGGAGAGAGAGCTTGTTCTCGTGAATATCTCTCTCTCTCACTCCAACTGTCGGGAAGGCTGCCGACTCCTGGCCAGAGTGACCAGTTGGCAATATTTTTTCCTTTTCTCTCTTACGTATATTGATGTTTATTAAGCAAGAGCAGCAAGGAGAAAAAATCGCCATCTGGCAACCCTGCTCCTAGCTTCCTTCTTTCCCTCCCTGTGGGACGTACTGCTCCGCACGCCGATGTGGAGGTTGGTGGGGAGAAGTATCTCACACCCACACACGAAACGCACCAGTCCGCAAGCTCTTTTATCACGTAAAAAGAGTCACACCGGTTATCAACACGTTGTTGTTGCCGTGCGCGCGCGAAGTCGATACCGTTATTCCTTGGCGCACGATACTCGTGCGCGTTCCTTGCGCGCGCATGCCATTCTCTACTTTTTTCGGTTACTCACTTGATCGGTAAATCGCTTACCGTTATACCCCGCTTCCAGATTCCGCATACTCTGTACCACGAGGAACAGGAGAGAGGATAAATAATCAGGAAGTATACTTTATTTTTATTACAAAACTTTAATAAAAAAAAAAACAAGAGTATATACACATATATACATTTGGAGGGGTTGGGTCGTCGGCTTCTTTTTGTACCCTAGCCCTGCTTCCTGCGCGTCGCCTTGATCTTGGCGTGCGCCTTGAAGCGAGGGTCAACGACCCCTTTGTACCGGCAGAGCGGACATCTCGGTTCTTTAGAACCACTCGTTCCGCTCGTGTAGGGCTGAGGCTGCAACCGCGCCTCCAGCTCAGCGGCTCTTCGCTTGGCGTCATCCGCTTTCTGCTGGAGACGCCGGTGTTCTCAGCTGCTGCTGGCGTTCCTCCTCGCGCTTCCTCTCCTCTTCTGCCGCCCTCTCTTTGGCCTCACGCTGCTGGGCACGGAACATCGCCAGGATCTCGCGCTCCTTTTTGAGGTCCTGGACGCGCTCACCCCAGACACCCTTTATAATGGGAGCCGTTGGATGAGCCTCGGCAAACGCATCAAATTTTGCCAAGGCCTCCTGCTCGGCTGCCCGTAGCTGAACCTTCAGGGCTTTCATGTTTCTTAATGTAGTCTCCGTCTCCTGCCACTCCTCTTCTTCCGTCCTGGGTGGCGTAACCTCTGGCGCCGCAGATGTTTCGGGTTAGGACCCGTTGGAGTGGGGCCGACGGAGCTGGGGTCTGGTAGTGGCTGGTTTCGGCGCAGTTTTCCCCTGCGGGTGATCCGATACCGGGTTGCCCTTCGTCTCCATCCGCTTTTCCCTCACGGATGTTGGCGTCGACGGAGAGGGCAGGGGTATCGTCCCCCTTGCCTGCGCCAAGCGGTCCGCAGGGGTTGCCACGTAGGCCGTGTCCTGGCCCTGACCATCCTCCAGGACCTCTTCTAGGGCGACGGCTGCGATGTCCTCCTGGCGACGGCAATGCTCCTCCTGAAGCTGTTGCTGCCAATAATCCACGACAGCAATTACTGCAAACAAGACGTCCGCCGTATGCATCTCGCCGTGGCTGGCCAGGGTGTCAATCATCCTGGCTAGGAGGAACTCCAGGGCTTCCTGGTCAACCTCGATCATCATCTGCAACAAAAATTAAGATCTCAGGTTATGGCCCGTCGTTTCAAACGATACTGTTCTTTATTTGGATTTTGACCCACGAGAACGCCCTCGGCCTCGTCTAAGGGGAACAGTTTCTGGATGTGCATCGATATGCTGCTTTACTGGGGATCGGCGTCGCATGTTCGCATTTGCTTTCCGGGGACGACCACGTGGTCGTTTGGTAGCGCGGGTCCTATTTAAGGACGTAAGCTACGTCTCACGCGGTTTACACCGAGTCCCTTCGCTAAGTGACTTGCTTGCATTATACTCCCTCACAGGGGAGGTTTCGCTCAGCATCATTTTTGGGGACATAACTCTTCCGATGCTCTATATGAGATACCTCGTGGTCCCCTTGATCATCTTGTATGACATACGTATTCATACCTTTTCTACTGATAATCAAATATGGCCCTGTATATTTCGGAGCAAGCTTAGCCGAGATACCTTGTGCGCTGGACGAGAGGATCCGGTTGCGTTTCCACACCAGATTTCCTGCCTCGAATTCCGCTGGCCTTCGTCGTGAGTTGAAGATTTCGGCTTGCCGGGCCTTACTGGCAGCCGACTGATGATTTGCGTTCTCGTGCAGTCTTGGCAACTATTTGATTTTGTCGTTCCAATCCTGCAGTCTACGGAAATCAAACTGTTGCTGGATAAGCCGGTCTTGCTCTCGACGAGCTGTACTAGGCGCCTCGGGTTGGCGACCATAGTTCAGCATAGCCGGGCTCCATCCAGTAGAACTTTGCACTGCTGTGTTTAGTGCAAAGACTAACTCTGGCAGCTTGTCGTGCTAGTCGCTGTGCTTATCCTGGATATACGACGCCACCATTGTCTTAAGGTTTCGATTGGCTCTCTTGACAGGATTGGCCTGTGCGTGATAAGGGGGTGTCGTCGAATGATACACTCCCGTAGTTTCGAGGTATTCATCTATGAGTTTATTTTTAAACTCGGTCCCGTTGTTCGAATGAACTGGTTCATCACTCGTTCGTAAAGCTCGCGGATTATCGACTTTGCGTTAGCTTGTCTTATCAGGATTGCTTCAATTCAGCGCGTGAATAAATCCTGGAATACTAGGGTGTATTCGTATCCTCGGCTACAGCGTGGAAGCGGGCCGGTGATATCTCCTGCTACCACCTGCCATGGTCTGTCCGATTGACATCGCCTAACGTAATCCGCAACTTCTGCGTAGAACCGTGGCCAATAATAGTTTTGGGCCACGCGGGCGAATGTCTTTTCCCTTCCGAGATGGCCAGCTGAGGGGTCGTCGTGACACTCTCTTAGAATAGAGTGACCATTCTCTACGGGTACGACCAGCTTCCATGCTTGCTCGTCATCCATCACTTCCTCTAATTCTTTGTCGGGGCGATAGATGTATAGATTTCCTCCGACTAGTTTCCAGTCGGGAAAATCACGAGGTCTGTCGGAAAAGTTCTTGATCCAGTCTAGGTACCAAGGATCTTCAGTAGTTTGAGCCCACGACATTGCTGCTACTGTAGGCTCGTCGTCTTCATACATGCGAGATAGGGCATTGGGAACGTAACGCAGAGCTCCTTTTCTGTGCTCGACGACAAATTCATGAGCTTGAAGCTCTAGAGCCCATCTCGGTAGTCGGCTGGTTGGATTTCTCATATTACATAACCAGCGAAGACTACTGTGATCTGTTATCACTTTGAAGTGGTACCCTTCGATGTACGGTCTGAACTTATTAATAGCCAAGACCACGGCCAAGCATTCTCTCTCCGTAACGTTATAATTCTTCTCGGATGTTGTGAGAATGCGACTGGGAAACTCAATGACTCTTTCCTCTTCGTCTATCTCCTGGACGAGCACGGCTCCTATGCCGGTATCACTAGCGTCCGTGTGCAGGCTAAACAGTCTATCTGCACTGGGACCTTGAAGAATTGAAGCAGTCATGATCAGGGCCTTCAGCTGCTGGAAGGCTTGCTCCTGTTTATCTAACCACTCGTACCCTTGGTTCTTCTTCGTGAGACGGGTAAGCGGCTCGGCAATCGTGGCGTAATCCGGCATAAAACGCCGATACCACGACGCCATGCCGAGGAATCGTCAAAACTGTTTGTGGTTCTTGGGAGCCGGATAAACCCTTATAGGCTCTGTCTTGGCTGGGAAGGGACGAATTACATCCCTGTTGACCAGCACGCCAAGATATCTCACCTCATCCTGACAAAAGACACACTTGTCTTTATTTACTGTCAAGTTAGCTTCGGTAAGTCTTTCCAGCACCATCTCGAGATATTTCTTGTGCCCTTCAAATGTCTCGGTGACTATAATAATGTTATCGAGGTAAGAAAAGGCATTGGGCTCGAGATCAGGACCAACAACTTGGTCAATCATGCGTTGGAAGGTCGCGCTGGTTACGTGGTTTGGTCCAAACTATCCAATTTCCAAGTAACGCTAGTCGGTCTATCAATTCCGTTCGAAAACCCACCAAATTCCCTATTTGTGCGACCTATTTCTAGTGGCGCCACCTATGTTCGACCAGGAACCAATTTCCTGTGTGTACTACTAAGCAGTCGAGATAAGAGAATTAAAAAAAAATTTTTATTTGTTATAAAAAATTTTTTATTTGTTTATAACAATTCTATTTATTAATAAACAAATCCCGTATCGTTAGGGAACGAAAGATTACCGAAATACACTTCCCAATTTCGAAACGCGACTGCTGACCTCGTTATTGTTCGCGAGTTGTCCAATTGTTAATTAACAATATTATTAACAATTGAACAACTATATCGTGTTTGTTGATTTTTCCGACGTCCTTTATCCCAAATCCACACGTATTGGGCGCCAGTTGTAACGGGGTGGGTGCTGGGGAATGTAAGGCCCTGGTCGGGCCCAATCTGTCCCAACTTACCAATCTTAAGTGTACAGTCCCACGATGCGGCCGGGAATCACTTTGATTCCCGTGCAAAGCCGTTGACAACGTCAAACACCTCGTTTCACTTTAATACTGTGTGTTGGGCCCTATGCCCAAAATTGCCAACTAGGATAAACGCCGGAGAGGGCGGTACTCGTAGGATAGGAGTTTGACCGGTAAGAATGTTATCAACAACCGATATATTAAGTTAATCGGCGAGAAAGATGGTCTCGCCGAGTCAATTTATTAAATAAATAATTAAACTATAACAAATCAACGTTAACAATTTAAGGGGAGTCGTACCGATGTCTACCCCCGAGGTCAGCGTGAAAACAATTAGTTAAAACCTATTAACTGTCGAGTTATGAGCAACCGATCCGGGAATGATCGGCTGCTTAACCTGATGGCTATACGTCACGCCGTGTGAAACACCGACCTGTCTACCCGGGCGGGATTTGTCACGAGAGGGGTAAAAGAGGAACGCTTCCTCTCCTGGATCGTACCAGGTAAATCGGGGTACGAAATATTAAGTAGAGACGCGGGTCTAAACGTGGTGCACCACTTACCGCGAATCTAAATATCTCGGCTCGGCGGGAAAAGGCTGGGCAACGGAAAGAGAGCTTGTTCTCGTGAATATCCCTCTCTCTCTCTCTCACTCCAACTGTCGGGAAGGCTGCCGACTCCTGGCTTCCTTCTTTCCCTCCCTGTGGGACGTACTGCTCCGCACGCTGACGTGGAGGTTGGTGGGGAGAAGTATTTCACACCCACACATGAAACGCACCAGTCCGCAAGCTCTTTTATCACGTAAGAAGAGTCACACCGGTTATCAACACGTTGTTGTTGCCGTGCGCGCGCGAACTCGAACCGTTACTCCCTGGCGCACGATACTCGCGCGCGCTGTTTTTCTCTACTCTTTTCGGTTATTCACCTGATCGGTAAATCGCTTATCGTTATAATATATATATATATATATATATATATATATATATATATTTATATTTATAATATCTGCGAAATCGAAGATATAAAAAATAAATATTGGCATAACTGTGGGAATATGTTTTAAAGGTGTCCAATAGTTCTGATTTTTTACAGATTTTTTGGGGCCAATTTTTAAGTTACAGAGGGTCAAAGTTGACATTTTAGCACTTTTTTGCATTATATGCCCATTTTCATGAATTTGTAGCTCCCAGAGGATGCATTTTTCAATATAAACATAAATATGACTTTTTTTGTAAAATTTTCTGAATTTTTCATTAAAAATACTTTTAAAATCATAAATGTACGCTGTCAGACTCTTGTAAGCCATTTAAACCTTAAATAGTGAAAATCATCAATTCTGCTACGGACTCTGGAAACCTAATGCTGTTTAAGAGATGTCTTTTTATAGTCAGAAACTGCCTATAAATTTCCAGAGTGGTTTTAAATCATTAAGACCACTTTTGATCAAAATATCTGGGAAAAGTGCCCGAAGTATTAATAGAAATGTATATTTGTTGTCGTATAACGATGAATCTGTTAGTATGATCATTGCAAAAAAATTAATGCAGTTACCTTGGAGTGGTAGAAAAGCATCACCACTTTTTTCAGTCATCAACATTATTATTATAATAGCTGAAGATACGTATTTAATAAAAAAAATATAACTGTATATCTGATCTGAGATTATAACGATTAGTTATAGGTAGTGTAATAGTGTAGTATATTAGGTATAAGTAGTGACAATTTTGTGAAATTCAAATAATGTATTGCTAAATAATAATAATAATAATCGTGATACATTTCTATTAATCCTTCAGATTAGTTTCATAATTCTTGTGAGTGGAAATGCTTTTCTACAGCTCCAAGGTAACTACATTAATCTTTTTGCAATGATCATGCTAACAGATTCATCGTTATAAGGCAACAAATATACATTTCTATTAATATTTCGAACACTTTTCCCAGATATTTTGACCATAAATGATCTTAATGATTTAGACCCACTCTGGAAATTTATAGGCAATTTCTGACTATAAAAAGACATCTTTTAGACAGCATTAGATTTCCAGAGTCCGGAGCAGAATTGTTGATTTTCACTATTTAAGGTTTAAATGGCTTACAAGAGTGTGACAGCATACATTTACGATTCTAAAAGTATTTTAAATGAAAAATTCAGAAAATTTTACAAAAAAAGTCATATTTATGTTTTTAGTTGAAAAATGCATCCGCATAAAAATGCATAAAAAATTTTTAGATGCGCAACTCAAATATATCAAGAAATATTTATAATCAGAAAACACAAATTTTGATATTTTTCACTTATATATTGAATTTTTATGATTTTGTTGCATATAATGTATTCATCTAAGAAACAAATTTGTGGGTTAGAATGATAGTGGTGTAAGTCACATTTTTAAAAAAATCGAGTTAGGGGTATATTTATATTCTTTAGGTCAAAACTAATTAATTTCTTATAATGATACTCCCGATCTGTACTTTTATTGCAATATTATAAGGAAATTAAAGACGGTACTTACTCAAAGTCAAAAAATGCTAAGTATGAAAGTAGCATAAGTCACATTTGAATATTTGAAGCAGTTATAATACTTCAAAATAAATCTTAAGGTTTCGTATATATTATTTACATTTAATTGATAAATAGAATATAAATATTGCCGTTTTGTGTTCCTAGACAAGCTTAATAGTCATGTTTACTTAATGTGATTAATATGACAGAAAATGATTTTTATTCTACTACTAAACTAGAAAAAAAGTATAACAAATCGTGAAAAAGTACAGAAAAACATTCTGTAAATTGGTTACGTATACAATGGCTACGTTGCGAAAATAATCGATCGTTTGAAATTTTGCACAAAGAAACTCTTGATGAAGAGGTGCCATTTTCAGTAATAGATTTGAAAAAGCGTCAACGTCGGCGCCCATCGACTGTATATGGACTTCGTGAACAGTTGTATAATAATGTTAGACCCATTAGTGACGCAAAAAAGAAAGATATGCTAGATATGCTTCAATTCATTCCACCGGTACATCATAATTTTTTTTAAATCTTGCTACTGATGAAGAAAAAAATGAAACGGAGCCATTGACCTCTAAAGAATCTGATGTGGAATAAAATTTTTGTATTATTAGGTCAAAAAATGATGTTATTTGTTAAAAATAAATTTTTGATTGATATTAATCACTTAGAATATATATGAAGTAATATTTGTTTAAATATATATTATTTTGAATCAAAAACTGGCATTTTTTATTTTTATTACTAAAAGTGATTATGGCATAAGTCCATGAATGCTTGCAACCGTGGAGCTTTTGGTTAGAATGAAAATGGCATAAGTCCTATACAGTAATAATGTTTTTAGTATAATTTAAAAGAAATCCAATACAGTTCTTTTATACTTGGTTAGATGGTAAACAATACTATAATTTATCGACGTACTATAATTTGACGTACTATAATCTAAAAAAGAAATTTCCTGATTTTTCTATTAATCCGTAACTTTGACATTCAATATCTCGATATGAGATTCCTGTGACTTATGCCACTCTCATTGTAAGCCACGCAAATGATCTAATACTTTTTTTATTAAGAATTAGTTAAAGATTTTAATGAAATTTTACTAACAATTTTTTTTTAATTATTTTAACGTCGCTCTTTTTATGCTCCCGAATCGGTGCTAATCAGCGACGGAGGTCATACGATGTCTTTGTCAAGAAAACACTTCTTGAAAATACATTCCCCAGTGGTGCTTGTATTAATCGGTTGAGGCCAGGAATCGAACCTGAGACCTCCAAATTACGACGCCCTACCGACCGAGCCATCGCATGCCTCTCAGATAATTATATTTATTTAGTGTGTGCCGAGTCTCATAATTAATAGAATAAAAGAAAAAAATTATTAAATATTTAATAATAATTAAAAAGAAATTTTAATCACTAACGTATTCTAATGCTTTTTGTATGTTTCCGTTAACAACAGGATTCAAAGATAATATTAACCAATCAATCATAGAGGCGACGTCGACAGTCTCAGATTATACCACAGCCTCGTAGTCCTCAGTCAGGATAGCGTTGGAATGTTCTCGAAACCATAAGATAATTAATATGTGTTTTTTACAAGAGGAGCAGGAAAGAGTTTCACAATTACACAAGTGTAACTGTGCACTCAGGAGTCTAAGGACACAGGCAGAGGGGGCGAGGTTAGATTGGCATAAACTTTATGCTCTTAATATAATACATCAGCAAATATTATTTCCACAAGCTCTCTGTGAGATGTGTATTTACCTTTTGACATCGCCAAACCACCGGTATTCCTAGCCAAAAGTGAGCCGAACACGACGATGAGAAACGCGATGCCAACAATGCGAGACAAAGAGCAGACGCGTGCATGCGCGTCAAGCGGAGAAAGCGAACTAGCAACAGCGAGACGATTCGACAAGATCAGCTGTGCAGTCGCAACCTATGATAAGGAATAGACTTATTAAATGAGATTATGCATATAAAGGACCGAGTAAAGGGTTACCTGGCAAGAAATAGCAGATTCCGCTGTCGTTGTTGATTTCCGTAGTCGGCCATCGTTGTAGAATGATAGTTTAACTGATGTGAACGAGGAACATGAAACATTTGCACGCAGTTTTAATTTATGTTCTTATTCCTTGTTTTCACGTGACCCGATAAATAATTTAATTTTTCAGCCAAAACAGGCCGGGATTAATTGCACTAATTTGTACAATGTTTTAATTATATATTTCAAAGTTTCCTTTTTTACAAAACTGCTATATTTGATCTGTGAACTGCGCTTTTTCTCGTAATAGGTTTTAAAAACCAAAGCATTAAATTAATTTTTAAATATTTTTTTTTTTTAAATTTTATTTTGTAAATCTTGTGACAAGGTGATTTAACACCTGTCACAAAAGGTGAAAAGAGATAGTGAAAACTCGGATACCGTACACTCATATACCTATCGTAACCTAACCAGCACCCTAAATACCATGAACGAACAACCCACATCCCTTCCCCGGTCCCCCGCAATCCGGCATTAGGACACTGATGAAGAAGTAGCTGGGTGAATATTCTGCATCGGGTGCAAAATCTTAGGAGTGGCAGCAGGTATCCTTGGAAGACCGTCACCCACTGAAACCTCGTGCAGAGTTCCTGTGAAAATAGTAATAAATAACCAGGAAGGAGATGATAGGACAGCAACTAAGGAAGATAAGAAATTGTCAACAGGAGTTGAGAGGTTAGGGGTACACTAACCTTCCCAACTATAAATAGAATAAACAGGTAATAACAAGCTTCTACGGCTTAACGACTTACCTGTAACAATTCCTCGAGAGCTCCAGGTCAATCCCACGGCAGGCAGGGTCGGAGGAGATCCACTACGTTGGCAGTAGTCGATTGAATCTTCCTCTTGATAGCTCGAAGAGAGACGCAGTCGCACGAAGACGGCCGATCGCACGGACGAACTCTCGCCTCGCACCGATAGCAGCGCAAGACGCATGCGCGCGCGGTTGAGATGAGCCGAGTGCCGACGGAGAACAGAGCTCCGTGGACTACGGTCGAGTGTGTGTGGTCGCGGTGTAAAATTAAGAGGTTCACTTGGTATTATTGCGATCTTTTCGATCATCTTGGCGTGAGAGCAGAGCGTGACAAGCGTGTAGTGGAATTATCCGTTGGCTGCAGTTTTCGAGAGGTGTGTGTGTATGGTGCACTTTCCCCCTTTCTTTTATTGGTCGCGAATTCCCGGTCCGCCCGCGTGTGTGTGCGCGTATTACTTCCCGCCATTTTAGTGCTTCAGACTCTCCCGAATTTCCCCCCTTTCCCCTGCGCTACGCTAAGCGATTGCGTTATATTATTTAATTATTCGTCACGTTAACAAGCGATAGGTGCCCGAATCTGGTTGTATTAAATTTGATATTTTAAATAAATCTTATTTATAGCTTTGTAAATCCGCCGCTTAATTAGTGGAAGTCCCGCACCCTGATCCCCAGTGCGGCGTGATAATTTGGTAACTATTTTTTTAGTAATTAATTTTAAAAATCCAATTACAAAAAAATATATAAATTTAAAAATGAACGCATCGGCATATAAATTTTCAATCAATATAATGTGTTTAGGAGCACTCCTGACAAATGGCATTCGAATTTTATAACGTGTTTCACGATAATTGTTTCAAATTATTACTTTACGATTATCGAGTTATAGTGGTATGTAATATATTATAAGTCGGATAGTTATATACAGATATAGCCGACAACCAAAGGTGAAATATCTGTTATTTGTAAAGTAGTATTGATACAATTTCTATTAATTATTGTTTTTATTTATTTGTATTTGTAATATGTTGTAATATTACGGGAATTAAGCAGTGCTTTTCTTGCAAATTTTTTATTCTACATTTTGATTCAAATCTTTTTTTCAAATAGTTAATGAAAAATGCAATACTACAATAAATTAATTAAAAAACAATTATAATTGTATCTAGAAAAAGTAATTTAACATTTTGATGAATGGATCATTCATTATACCATGTGCCCCACTACTTCCAGCGAGTACACAATTGTCAGGTCGTATCATGGCAAATTTAGAGAAACCCAGTTTCACATTTGGATATTCCTCTTTAAAACTTGCATACAGTTCTTTCAAATTAAGAAGACGCATTCATTTCTGTACCTTAACTTTTTTACCTCCTTCACTTTTAACAGAAATACAATCTTTTATTCCAGGCAGATTTGGTGAAATGTCATCTCATAAATAAAAGTTGGTTACTAATGAAACGGTATTAATACCGCCGGGGGCTTGGAGGCGAAGCCCTTGTGCATTGTACAAATTAGTGCAATTAATCCCGGCCTGTTTTGGCTGAAAAATTAAATTATTTATCGGGTCACATAAAAACAAGGAATAAGAAAAGAAATTAAAACTGTGTGTAAATGTTTCATGTTCCTCGTTCACACCAGTTAAACTATCATTCCACCATTCGTGGTTCGCCCTACCGAAAGGAACGCAATCTACTTCGATTGTTACGACGGCCGGCTACGGAAATCAACAACGACAGCGGAATCTGCTATTTCTTGCCAGGTAACCCTTTACTCGGTCCTTTATATACATAAACTCATTTAATAAGTCTATTCTTTATCATAGGTTGCGACTGTACAGATGATCTTGTCGAGATCCGCCGATTCCTAGCTCCTAAAGAGAGAGTCTTTACGGCTTCGACGGCTCGCGAGTGGTTCACCACGTACCTTTACTTTTCCCGTCGTCGCGCTTGACTTCGCTCCTTGCCCTTGTCTGTTGAGCTCTTTTAAGGATATATTTATTTATTAATTATTAGAACTAATGTTGATTCATTTATGCACAATTTTAGATAAATTTTTACTGTCTTCAGATAAAACTATGTTTGTATATATTGTAAATAAATTTGCCGAACATTCTGGAATGAAATTACAAAACCCTGAGAGGTGGAGGCACCCCTCGATCGGAATGGATAACTGCCATACATAAAGTTTTCGATTGGGCCTACAACATCACGACGAGGTTTACTATTACTCATCTATGAGGCTGAAGCATTCTTAGAAAAACATTCGAGTAAACACATAAACGAACGCTCGAATAATTTGATTGGACTGTGAACGATCGACTTAAGGATATGCTAAATTTTTCGTTACTTCAACCAGTAGAACGTTAACGACTTATATGCTTTACTTTGTGACAATGTGCTTTGCACATGTCAAGAGCGGGCGATAGAACCCCTGGCGAACACCTACCTACCCATACAAGTTAGACGAGTACCTAGCTACACCTACCTACCCATATACTTTTCCCTAGCTACCTACCCGCACATCAGCTAAATCCTACCTACCCTCACAGTCTAATAACCCCATCCCAAGCATAGCACACATAAAACACTTGGCCTTGACGTTGAAGGCCAGGGCGAGCTCAGAACCTCAGGTGGGCTCCTCCGGGTCTGACATGGCAGGCAGGATATACTAGGGGAGGCTATCACTGGGTGAGCCTCCAGGACCCTCTTTAGCTCCACTGGACAGCAGACTGGGCGAAGAGGCATCATCCAGGGGGAAGGCTGCGGAACCTCTAACGCCAACCAGTATATAGCTGTAAACAAGGAACTAATGAATACCGATACACGTTAAGAGGGTAAGGAATAAGGAAGAGGATACCCAGGTATACGCAGAAGATAAAAGATAAGGGAAATAAATGTACAGCGGTATGTAAACAATACAGCTGTACAAAGAACAGTATAGAGCAGATTGAGGTTAGGTTGCTGTACACAAACAACGTGCACAGCCGACCTCTTGCATAAGCACTCAAACAGATACGCATATTTGCGTAAACCTCACGACTAAGTATTTACCTGGAGCCTTAGACGGAGCGGCTATCCATCATCGAAGTTGACGTCCTCGAGGAGAGAGGGGCGAGTTGACCCCAAGCAGCAATGCGGCGGTGGGTGAATTTCGTACCTGAAACTCACACCGTACTAATTAGTTGAAGAAGCGAGAAGGAACGAATTATTAGTTACCTGGGAGGAGGTTGTACCGCATCTCCGAGACGGTAGCAGCACCAGGTCATGATCTCCATACAGCCGATTTGTACCGATACAGCCTGAACATAGCGGCACTCGACTCGCTCGCGAGACGCGAGATCGAGGTACCGCGCACGAGTAAATACTGCGCAGGCGCGCGGTACGAACACGGAGCTCTCGCGCACGCCGAGAGGCAGAGCTCTACGGACGGTCGACCCGACTACACCGAACTCATCTAGCGAGTGTGACTAAGAGTGAGGGAGCGAGAGAGAGAGAGAGAGAGAGAGAGAGAGAGAGACAGAGAGAGAGAGAGAGAGAGCAACAGCAGCTTCCCGACCAAGTGTCCCGGATTTATTGCAAAGGTTGGTGATTACGTATCTCTCTACTGACGGTACCGCCAAGTACTATATAAAGTGCGTGCGAGCATCCTGGTACTTCCCGTTCTTCCCCCTTCCGTCCCTACAGCATATAGCGATAAACCCGGAACCCGCCACGTAGCGGCCGGCGGTTGGAAAGCAGTAGCATAGTTCGGCTACTATCACCCGCGGATTATCGGTATTCGTCGCGTATTAACGCGGCTGGCGCTCACCCAATAATTATCGTTCTTATTAATAAATACATGTTTTATTTATAATTAATTGCTGACCCTCATTAACCTGTACCCTGATCCCCAGTGCAGCGTTACAACTTTTACAAATCCGTATTACATTCTTCCGGTTCCTTCTTACGTTCCTTCCCGTCCTTCCCCTTCCTCTCCCCTACAGCGAACCGGGATATCAACAGTGGAGTACTATACTATCTTCAGTTTGATTAAAGGACCCCATAACACGCCTATGGGAAATGTGGTTTCCGTGAATATATATCTTTACATTTTTAATTTTTATTTTGATCAATCACAATTCCGCTTGATTAATACTTTTAATTCTCTTTGAAATTATTGTATAATATTACTCTATTACTATGTTATAATTAAAACTACGTGTTTATACTCTACCCAATAAACCTTGAGTTAAATGCCATTACAAATATAAAGTCTGATTACTTAAGCTATACATTTTTACTACAAACATTTGCGTTTGGGGGGTTTGGGCCTTCATAAACATGAAAAAAGAGTATCGGCAAACTCCTATCGTACAATAATACTCGTTTATGCATATTTTAGTGGGGCCCGTCTGAAGTCCTATCGAATTTTTGGGCTTGGACCCATTAGAGCAGGGAATTTGGATACCGAGACATGCGGTCAACCAAAAATTAGGCCATACTATCGGAAACCAGTGTACGATGAAGTGCAATCAACACCGAGAATTACTATTAGAGCTGATACCCTGTAATAGTGACTTCAGGGGCCCCTACTGTGGAACCTATTGCGTTTAGAGCTTTGTGCCCATTGAGACTTTTGTTCAGGACGCCAAGACACACAATATATAAAAAATTCAGCGAAATTGACGGAAACCACATTTCCCATAGGCGTGTTACGGGGTCCTTTTGATCTTTCTTTTATACATAACATTAATTGAATAATAATTTTCAAAATTTAGTTCTTAAGTTTTACTATAAGATGTATAGTAAAATATATTTATTTTTTTATTTAAAAAAATAACTAGATTTCTTTATCCTTACCAATTTAATATAGAGTAAATCCATAATTAAAAAATTTTAATACAGATTTATTTAAATTAATTAAATGACTTGTTTATACAATCTAGTTGCAGTAGGATAAGGTTGTGGTTATTCGTCAATAGCAAAGGTGGTGTATAGGCTGTATAAGATTACTTCCAAAAAATCTTATTAATCATCCTCGACAATTTGAATACAAACTCTAAACTATGTTTTAAAATTTGGTAATGCTGTGGTAGTATCTTTTTGGTTCCTTAATTTGAAATGTACTTCGGGCAGATATTTGATCCTTTATACCTAATGCTTGTTTTCTTTTTTTTACAGAATTCCGAATAATTATAGATTCATTATTCGCTGCTTTCAACACTAATTGCTTAAATAAGGTTTCGCCAAAGCGGCTGAAGATTGAAACAGCACCTGCCCAAGGGCTAAGAAAACTACTCTCAAAATTTCAGGCAAATGGGTTGAAATCTTTTCGGGATATTTGTGGAACAACAATGTTTTTAATTTTCAAATTTATAACATTTTTTATAGAAATGTAAACTTTGTTTTAACTTTAATATGGATTCACCGATGCTGCTGGAAATCAGTGTCCGCGAAAGGCATGAACGTTAAGCACATACTAAATTTTCTGTCGGTTAAGAGGGTCGCGAGTTCTAATGGTATCTCTTCTTTTGCTTTATAGATCATTAACTTGCAATCACGGGACCATAGAACAACATCGAAGGTCCGTTAAAAGTCTGCTCTTACCAGACAGTCTGTGTCGAGGTCATGTACAATTGTAACCTCTAGGGGTCGTGTAAAGCTTGCTACAATGAACGGCAATTCGACTTGTCCCAGCATTACAACGGTGCGACCATCCGCCAGTCGGGCGTCCGGTCCTCAGTAAATTTTAACACATTTGTCAATGGCTGATGCGATCTGTAGGCCAACTGGTCCTAAAGTTGTCCGAGCTCGTCCTTAGTCGTGTAGCGCGCGAATACTCGATCCGCCGACTTTAACTGGGAACAACCTTCGAGAACATTCCCTGTGGTCTTTTAAGTGCGTTGAGGAGATTTTAATTTCGGTATCTCTTGACATCGTCATGTCGGCGACAGGTTCCGTCCCTAGAAAGTCACTTGGGGTGATCGAGACCCGTCTTACTCGCCCCTCCTGCATTTGTCGTGTTGTCACGGATCAGGTTCCCGATTTTTATTTTTGTCGCTGCCCGGCGTCAGTGTCGAGAAAGACTTAGGTTCGGTTGTCGCCGTGTTTGCTCTTGCGCATTTCGTTTTCGCAGCAAGAGAGGTGGGTCCTCGCGTTGGGGCACCTTTCGATTAGAAGATTGCTTTGAAAGCGAGGCGGCGGCACGACGTTGTGTTCCGCTGTGTCTGTAGTGCTACCGACATTAAGGGTCATTGACGGTCCGTCAGTTTCTTTTTGATTGGCGTTGTTATGGGTATAACGTAAGATGTACGTGTCTTGGTAGGTCACACCTTTGCTTGTTTTAGGTATTGCTTCAGTTGATCTCAATGTGTTTGAATTTGTTGTGTGCGTGCTGCTGATCAAGTTTTCAATTTGGTACTTCATGACTAATATCTATCGCTGTAATTCTAAGTTCATCGTAGTTCTAATGCTACCCGTTTTGGTAGTGCCATCTATAAATGTGCATATTCTGTCTCTCTTCTTCGGCGTTCTAGAAGAGAATACCGTGCGTGGTTCTGCATAGGTTACGGATGCATTACTTTGCGTTGTTACTGTTATCGTCAAAGTTGTTGCTGCTGCTGTTGTTACGATTACTCCAAATGGAATTGGCTGTATCATGGTGTGCAGTACCTCGCCTCGTGAATGCCGCTGGGCAATTCTGTATCGCTGTAAATTTCAGAATTTGGAATTTGCAACTTAACAAAAATTACTGCTTGGGTGTTTTCACTAAAATTAGTTTCATGGAGCAGGTTTTGTAATTTTATCTCGCTACCGCTTGTTGTTATTTCTTCATCTTCATCGCTCGATGATATAAAATCCGCGGTGGTATAATCGCCTCGCAATCGTCTATATAGTCTATCGGTTTTCGTATATTGAGTACCTACATCTTTCAATAAGAATTTCTAATTGACATAGAATTTTGTTCATTTGTTCTTCTGGTAGGTTGAGAATCCATTCGTTGATTTCCATGTTTACCAAAACATCGAAAGACGCCATTTTTGTTTTACTTTTATTTTTCTTGTTTAATATATTTAAAACTAATTGCCGTAGTCGCAAACCTGATGAGAAGCATGAAGCTAAAAAAAACAATTTTCTACTGCGGTCTACAACTATTTTGTGTTCTTGTAAAAGAATAAAAAAAATAATAATAATAAAAAGAAATTTGTAGTTTTTGCGAAAATCCCGAACTATTTTAATTTATATTTATAGGCGTAGGTTAATTTTGTAATAGAGTTTTGTTATTTCAACTATATGTTGACAAAACTATGCAATTATAATTGAAATGTAAATTATTACTTGCGACTACGCCAAATATACGGACAAAAAATTGCTGTAATTAATATAGTTGCAAAAAAAAAGAAAATTTATGTTCAGCTTTCGTAAAACTATCGTTTAATAATTTACTAAAAGTAATACTGTTATTATTAAAACTCTGCAGAAAAATAAATTTATTTACTGTAATTCTTTAGTTAAATTTTGCAATTATAAAAATTTTACAATTAACGACGGTTGTTAATAATTAATAACTATAGGCGATATACCGATTTACGGGTGGGAGGACTCGACCCGTCAAGATACCACGTTTGGAGGTCTGAGACCTCCAATGGGCGGAGCTCACTACGCAGCGGAATCTCGGATACCTAGCCCTTTCAGTATGAGTGCTCCTACTTCCATTCTGAGCACGCTGTATATCCGAAATTGCTGGAATCGAAACACTTCTATTTAGAAGCCGTCATTGTAAGCCGCACATGCATAGTCGAAGTGTGGAAAAACAAGTGTTTCTACCAGACTTTTCCTAAGCCCTCGTGACAGTCTTTCTATAATAACGCAATGAGGGTAAAACCCCATGTACACAACTCGAGATCGATAACACTTGCTTTGTCCAATCGAGAGAGGGAGAGATCGTGACCCCAAGCGATTTAACCTCACTTTTGTAATTCAAAAAGTCCGTTCCCAGTTTAACCTTCAAGCAGTGTTCAAGTCGATATGCGATAAAAAGCCCTGGCTACCCAGAATCATAACCTTCGTTTTTTCGACATTGAGTTTAAGTCCATTTGTGCGTGCCCATAAGGCTATTGCGTTAGCATCTTGAGTTTCGGCAGATCATTAATAAAAATTGAGAAAAGTATTGGGCCAAGACCACTGCCCTGAGGCCTCTTGCATTAATCTCGAGCCAGTCGGACAGCTCGCCAGTCTCACTCTCCACGGCATGCGTGCGGCCCACAAGATATCGATGAAACCAGGTCAGCACAGTATCGGAGCATCCAATTTCACTCAGCTTTTGGATTAGTTTATCGTGAGGGACAGTCTCAAAAGCTTTGGAGAAGTCGAACAGGACAAGGATCGTGATCTTTCTGGCGTCTATGGCTCTCCTAACATCATCTAGAACACCCCGAAGTGCTGTCTGGGTACTATGTCCCTTACTAAATCCTGCTTGTCTATGAATAAAAATATGATTTTCCTCCAGGTATTTAGAAAGCTGGTTGTGCACAAGTCTCTCCAAAATTTTTGAGTTCACAAAGCTTAGCAATTGGCCTTGTGTCAGAACACGATTCAATCCTGCCCGAATTCGCCAATGGATACAGCAGTACTTTTTCCAGTATTCGGGTAAATATCCAGCTGAGAGCTGATCATTGAAGAGATCGACAAGGTGCAGTGTTAATTGAGGCTTTAACAACTTTAGCGTTTTCACAGATATGCCATCAATCTCCACTGCCCTTGAGGACGCTCCCTGGATTGCGCATTGTGTTCCTTTTGCGGTTATGGTGGAGAAATAAAAAGAGGAAGACGAAAGTAACATAGGACATGAATTGCATGATATGGACGAAAATGTTCGAACAGAAAGTGCTTGGACATGATTTGAGACAGATGCATAATGAATATTTAACTGATGAGGCGTGAAAAATTTAAGCGGTGATGGATTTGTCTTTGAGCTGAGACCCATGTTTTTTATACATTTCCAGGGTTTTTTAGGATCATTTGTACTATTAAGTTTCATAGCCAAGATGTGGAATTTACTCGAATTAATAGCATTTGAAACACGCTTTCGATGACCTTTATATGTGTTGTAATTATCAATTTAACCTGTCATTCGAAATTTGCTAAAAGCTGCGTTTCTGTCTTTGATGTTTACTTTAATATCCTGAGAAATCCATGGCTTATGTTTGGTTTTAACGGAATGAAATTTTAGAGGTGCTAATATGTCGAATGTAGAAAGAATTGATTTGTATATACATGATAATGAAGATGAAATAGTGCTATGATTGGTATTTGTTGAATGTGCCAGGTGTGAATGTGGACTAGATAGATAGTTACTTAAAGATATATCCGTAGAAACAGACTGGTCAGGCCTAGGTTGGGTGGATGATAGTGATGAAGAAAAAGAGGTGATAAATGAATTCAATGTGGTTGCGAGGTTATAAAGATTGATTTCCCCCAAATTTCGTCTCCTAAATTTTTTCACGTATGTCTGCGTGTTAGCAATCTGGAGAGTAATATTTATAGCATCATGTCCTGCTGCGAAGGGAGCTATCGTCTTAACATATTCATAATCAGGTATTGGTTCACGAATAAGGAAGAGATCCAACCACGTATGAGATGGCCCATTGGTCACTGCGTGATGCATCGGCTCTGACTGGATGAGTGTAAGTTCCAGTGCCGACAGGTTTGCTCTAAACTTATCTGCCATGGTACTGGTAGACCTCATATTGATGTTAAAATCTCCAGTGACGACGACATACTTGTATCGTGGTAGTATGTCTGACAAGACTTCAAAAAACTCTGTAGTGTATGCGGCTGAAGGCCTGCGGTCTACCACTGCTAACACCAATGAAACTGTTCTACCTGTCAGACATAGAACCAGAAATTCCAGAGTATTCGAGAAAATAGGGTCAGAGTGTGCGATGACCCTCACCCCAAAATCTTCGCGAACATAGGCCGCCAAACCACCCCCTCCTTACCCACACGATCCAGGCGATACAAAGTATATCCCGGTAATCTAATTATCTCGGAAGAGAGATGTTTTGCAAGGAAGGTTTCGGTGATCGCAATGACATCATAAGAAGTGGGATGGACTAGTGCTTCAAAGGATGTGAAATGTGTTTTAAGACGATTAATATTGGAATGAAATATGGAGAATGATTTCGATGATTTCAATGATTTGGCCCGACCAGCCCTGTCTCATTTGGTATGAGGAGAGAGAGGAAGGAAGCTTGAAAATTCAGCATCCGAGTTTACTCGCTTCAATGGACCATCCCTTACCTCACGCATATAAACAACTAAATCTATGACTAAGGGCCTCGCGTAGCCCAGTTCGCTCGATTTGCGAATTGCAGCTTGCCATAATTCAAATACTGGTTACGGCCAAAGTGGCCTGATAAATAGTGAGTTCTCACCACCTTCTCCGAAAATGTCTTATGCTTTCCGTCCTTTAAGATGGCGGGCTTTCTCTAGAATAGCGTCCCTGGATATGACAGAGGATATCTTGATGACAATGCCACGCGAGCGTGTCGGAGCAGGGGGAGAACCCGTTGAATTGGTTTTTGATCGCGGGGTCCAAGGGCGAAGGTCAATTATTTGACTAGTTATTTTTGGCAGCTTTAACTCTTCGAAAATTTGCATTAATAGATCATTTTACGATTTCACAGTTTCTCTAGGCAGTCCCGTAATAAGCAGCTCACACGAGTCCTTCAGTGCGAGAGATTGCGGTGCTACATTCATATCCTTATTACCTATTTCTATATTTCCGACCCGATTTTCTAATTTACTAATACGCTCATTAAAAACCGTAGACTTCGTTTCGACCTCTTCCTCGATCAGGCTGACTTTTGTTTTCAGGTCTTTTAGTTTCGCCTTGACCTCGTATATCTTACCCTCAACACGGTTTACCACATCCAGTACCAATTTAAGGTCGCTCCGTAAATTATCTTGCAAGTTCCGGGCAAAGATTTCTATCTACGGTGGCAAAGCGGCCGCCATTGGTACGGAGTCACTGAGAGCATCGTGTGCCGTCTGAATGGACTTAGCGGGCGGAGCGCTGCGAGGTTACTTGGCAACCTGCGACGTTGATGGCGACGGAGGCGAGGCAACGCGCTTAACGCAAGAGGTGGTAGGAGTGGGCGTGGTCGCTGGCGCGGCACTGACGGTCGCGCTAGTCTGATGCGGTAACCCGGGCGGTAGTACTATCGCTTTTGAGTTTGATTTGCGCATCAATCGTGTTCCGCAAACAAAGCAGCCTCGCCGTGTTGCCATTTTTGCAAGGTGATTTTTGCAACGTTGGCCTGGACTCCGTGCGTTGAAATAATCGCCCAATTTTCGCCGTTTGTTAATACCTCTATTTAAAATTTTGCAGATGGATTTACGTTATTTATGGATGACGTTACTTATGGTTATACGTTATTTATGGATGGAGAGAGAGAGAGAGAGAGAGAGAGAGAGAGAGAGAGAGAGAGAGAGAGAGAGAGAGAGAGAGAGAGAGAGAGATAAATAGATAGATAGATAATTTATTATTAATGTACATTATGTTGTACAGTACAAAATATAAACATGTTTTTACAAGCATAATACATGGTTAGCAATTGTGGCAATTAATACAAACAATATATATGGCAGTGTTGTAGTGATATAATAGCAATTTGATGATATGAGATTATAATATTTAGTTGCGTATAATTGTAGCATATAAAAACTATATATCAGCATAAAATTTTATACAAGCATTAGGCTGTTAAAGTTGCGAACGTAGGTGTAAGGTTTGTTCACTCTCAAGGTTGAGGAAGTGGGACATGGATACTGACTTAAATGAAGCACTACAAGATGATTCCCTTATTGTTTTTGGCAAATTGTTCCATAGGCGAGATGTACTTGTGGTAAATGATTTACTGTAGTACTCAGTAGCAAAAAGGGTATTATCAAAGGCATGGTCTCTCCCCTTCGCAAAAACAATAGTCTTCGTCTTACTGACGTTAAGCCGAAGATGGTTATCAGCAGCCCAAGAAGAAACCACTTCAGCCTGTCTACTCATCAGACTAATATAATAATCCAATTCAGTAAGTGGAAAACTTACATAAATCTGCAAATCATCCGCATAAATCAAATAAGAAATATTAGGGCAAACCATGCAACTGCAGAGTGCGACAAACCTATATTGTATAATTTCTTTTCTAATTACGTGACGCATATCCATACCCTGCCTGATATCCTCAGTCAGCTTGAGCAAAGCTGTTTGCGTACTATGATGCTTCCTAAACCCGGCTTGCAGGGGATCTAATATTTGATTGGATTCCAAATAACTACACATTTGAGTATGTACCATGCGTTCCAGTATTTTAGATAGAAAGCACAGTAGTGAAATGGGCTGAAGGTCACCCATGACGCGAGGAGAAGGTGTTTTATTAACAGCAATAATAAGAAACTTTCCATAAGGCTGGAAATATAGATTTCTTCAGTGAGTTATTAAAAATACCAAGAATAAGAGGTCCAATCAATGGGAAAGCAAGCCTAATGATGGACTGCGGAATACCATCAACCCCTCTAGCTTGGGAAGTCGAACGCTGTATAGCTAGCCCTACCTCCATGAGAGTCACCTCCCTGAAATTGAAGAGCATCTGGTTGCTACTGTGAGCTTGCAATGGTCGTAAGAAGTCTGCAGTTAAAGGGCGTAAGGGATCCAATGCATTTGTACAAAAATGGGCATTTAATGAATCAGCAGAGAACGGATTGCTGGTGTCCACACCATTATTACATACACCAAGGTTACGTAGTTCCTTCCAGATCTGTCTCGAATCCGTCAACCCATTTAATCGATCATAATAGTATAATAACTTAGCAGATTCAATCACCCTATGAGCATTATCTCTGGCTGTTCTATATCTCATCAAGTCAACATACAACCGTGTTCGCCTGTATCGCCTATATAGTCTGTTGCTCTCTTCAATTAGGAGAAGGTGATTCCCGGTAGTCCATGGACAGCGCTTCCCATCTTGTCTTACCCCCTTCAGCCGAACAAACTGATTATGACATCGTTTAAGTGTGCATATAGGCATTCTAGCCGTTCTTCAATTGGAAAGTCGCCACTACACACCACACACTCAAGGGTGTGAAAATAATTGAGGAAACCCATCTCATCTATCGATTTATAATCCCTGAATGTAGAAGTACCAGGTACAGTTTTCGAAAGAGTTGACCTAACAGTGGCAGAAATAAGATCGTGTCCATCAATGAAAGGGGTGTTAGTTTTCCAGTAATCTACAACATCATTAGCATCAACAAGGCAAAGATCAAGCTAAGTATCAGATGCGGCAGTATGATGAGTGGCGCCATATGGAACAGATTGTAATGAGTTATCTGCAATGATACCTTTTAAGATGTTTGAATCCACAGAATCAGAGAGTTGATCAGCATTAAAGTCTCCCATAATAATCTTTGTACTATAATTATGCATATACATAATTAAATTAGGCACAAAGTCTGTTAGCGCCAAGAATGGAGCATGTGGTGGGCGATAGACAACACCCATAAAAATAGAAGGAGAAGCTGGAAGTTTCAACTCGCAGAACAGATATTCCGGTACTCCAGGTCTCCCATACCAGCCTCCACTGGATGAGCATAACCTAGTTCCCGATAAAGACTTATGAATATAGAGTGCAACTCCACCTCCCCTCGTATTCCGATCTTGCCGGATGATAATGTTAATTTTCAAGAGAAATAAGCAAGTCATCTACTATGGGGCTGAGCATGGTTTCCGTAAGAGCTATAACGTGGTATGTAGAGCGAGTGGACAGAAATAGTCTAACCATCTCAATATGTGCCCTAATAGAATTGGCATTAAAGTGACAGACGCGAAGGCCCTGTTCAGTGATTGGTTTTACATTTAAGCCTTGTAATTGTAAGGTATTAGTTGGAGCATGACGGTTAGTACAAGAAGTGATATTTAAAGGCAGGGAGGGATGCGAGTGTGAACTTATCTGGTCATGTAGCAGTCGTCCTTTTTGGATATCCGCTTCGGCAACGTTGATACAAAAGTGTCAAGCTCTTCATCATTCGTGATTACATGTGAAGTATTTTGCTTTTTTCCTCTTACTTATATATTACCATTTTTGATAAAGGTTATAAAATCATGCTGTCTACTCTTGGCTTTTTCCAGTATTCGCATCTTGAGTTGATGGATTCCAGTTGGCAGGTATTCATTCAAATTGATGGTGTTCGGCCTAATAGGATTTTTCGGATTGGCGTATTTCCAAAGCTCAGGAGCAATTTAAGTTACAAGCAATTTTTTAGCTCGTGCTAAATAAAGTATAAAATCACGAGCTAGGGTTGCATTGGTTAAGGTAACCACCCAAGGTAATGGACGATCATCATCTCCTAGAGAGGTCGTTTGGATACCAGTGCTGGATGTGAGGCCTCCGTCACAGAAGTTTGTTGTCTGCGTTGTGCACGGATCGGACGAACCGACAAGATGTTGTTTGGCGACAAGTCAGATTTCAGCGTGACGAGAACAGCGAACACCCCTATCTTGAGGTTCTCAAATTCTGCACCAATAAGACTACCAAGCACCAATTCTGCACTGTGCGAGAGACTGCTGTTGCGTGGACAATAGACGTATCTTTTGTGCAAGAATTTTATTATCAGCCCCAAGTTTTTGCAGCTTACCAGCATCTGCGAAGTTTATTGTAGAATCTGTAGAGGTGCCTTGGTTGGCAGTCGACAAGGAGTTGACAGTTTGTTGAAGAGCATCATGATCAGCTCGCAGCTGATCCAATTTCTCAACGGTCTCATCCACACGTATGTTAAGTGAGATCGACATGTCTTTCATCTGCGTTTCAAGCGTAGAAACCTTACTAACAAGCGCACCAAGCTGTGTTTTCATTGAAGTCATGCTAGTCTCGATTGTATCTAGTTTATCTAGTTTATCTAGTTTATCTAGTTTAGCAACAATGTGCGAAAGAAAGTCAGCAGGTACTTGCATTGTTTGCATGTAGGGGTAGGGGCTCGAGAACCCGACGGCGTATGCGAGGACAAAGAAGACTTGGATGCATTAGAACTCACTGATCCTGAGCGCAGTCTATGGGTGCCTCGATTTGCCTTCGTAATACAGAATGACATACCTAGATTAGCGTTTCTTCTTCTGTGCGTACAGTAGTTAGATTAGCGCATGAGCTATGGTATGTGTTACCACAATTTGCACAGTAAGTAGGTTTAGAGGTTGCTGTAAATGCCTTTTGGCAAGAGTAGCAAAACTGAGATGTCTGACTCATGTTGCAGCACCAAGATATACTTAATAATAATACAAAGCTGGTAGTATAATCTAAATCAGTAATATATGAACATACATATTTACATATATATATATATATATATATATATATATATATATAATGTAACGGTCACGCTGGGGATTAGGGCGTGGCGTCTAAGGCGAAATAAACGATTGAGTTTATATAAAATAATATTAATTTATTGTAAAAATAAAATAAGGTTTGGGCGCCAGTCGCGTACGATCGCTGCGAATTTATATAGTTTTGCTCAGCTGCGTGCGAGCTGCTGCTACTTGCTGCGCGAGGGGAGGGGAGGGGAGTAAAGGGGAAGCACACTTACGGTCAGAAGAGATCGTGAAATACCGGTGCAGGCGTGTACCCACTTTATTTGAGTGGAGATCGTCTCCTGGAGATTACTGCTCTACGTTCGATTACTCTCGCACACACACACTCGAATATTCTCCGCAAACGGTCGTGAATCGAATTGCTGATGTTGCCTCGATGGCGTCTCTCGAGCTCGGGCTCGTTCGCTGCTTTGTTGCTCGGGCCCGATGTGCGCGTGCAGCTTCTCGCGTCGAGTCGCCCGTCGGCCGCCGTCGTCTCGCGCGCCTCGTGTAGTGAATGCTCGCGGCCATGTTTACCAAACCGGACGATATTGCCTGAGCTGCTGCTTCTCGCGGAGAGGACGGTGTTCTTGGTGGTGCTGTTGACCAGGTAAGCCTTTATAATCGTTCAGTACAGGTGATTAGATGGATACTGAAACAAGTGGAGATACTTTTCTACCACTCCAAGGTAAGTGCACAAATTTTTTTGCAATGATCATGCTACTAGATTCATCGTTATAAGGCAACAAATATACATTTCTATTAATATTTCGGGCACTTTTCCCGGATATTTTGACCATAAGTGATCTTAATGATTTAGACCCACTCTGGAAATTTTTAGGCAGTTTCTGACTATAAAAAGACATTTTTTAGATAGCACTGGTTTCCCGAGTCCGGAGCAGAATAGCTGATTTTCACTATTTAAGGTATAAATGTCTTAGAAGGAGTGTGACAGCATAAATTTATGAATTTAAAAGTATTTTTAATGAAAAATTCAGAAAATTAAAAAAAAAAGTCATATTTATGTTTTTAGTGAAAAATGCATCCCCTGGGAGCTATAATTTCATGAAAATGGGCATATAATGCAAAAAAGTGCTAAAATGTCAACTTTGACTCTCTGTAACTTAAAATAATGGCCCAGAAAAAATCTGAACAAAATCAGGAAAACTACTGGATACCTCTAAAACATATTCCCACAGTTATAGCAATATTAATTTTTTTCTCCTTCGATTTCACAGAAAACCGCCCATATATAGAGTCTTTGTAATTACTGTACAATTTAGTTAAGGCAAGACTAGTAGTTTGTAACGTTTAATTACACAAAAACCCAATGGTGGCGACATCTGGTAGATACCTTTTTATTTAGTTTATACTTCAAGTGTAGTTGAATCTATCTTACCGACTGTAGGTAACAAAAACCACATGTGTGACTATAATATACACGATACATCTAACCTCAAATGTTCAACTTAAAACACTAATTTGTTTATTAAAAATATCACTACACTTAAATAAACAGTTTGCCACAGCACTAACACAGTTGCTCCTTCCTCATGTAGTTTAGCAGTACTCAAACAACATGAAAACCGTTAATGCACACTTAGTTTAAAGGCCAAAAACGCATGTAAATAAAAGTCAAAGGAACCAAAAATAACGTGCATGTAGGTAGATGCCTTGTTGCACTTAACGTAGCGGCCTCTCCAGGAATATTATCTGATGAATCCCACCTCCAAAAGTGCACAAATAACAACAAAAAACTACAATATTCTCATAGCAATCTCACAGCCGATGTTAATGTTGAGAGAGAGAGAGAGAGAGAGATAGAGATTGATTGAATAGACTTTATTTATGCTTAGGATAATTTTATCCTTAAGGCAAGTAGCAAAAGTTGCATAACAATAAAAATATTACAGAAAAACGCAACCATATACATAATCGCAAATGTTTATAACAATGTAAAATAAAAGTAATGCAATATATCAACAATATAACAATATATATGGCAAGATATATAGAGCACACCAACAAATAATAAGGTGTGTAACTAATATGCCGGATGGACGCATGAATTTAATCGCAATAAATCAGCAATACTACTACTAATACTAACATTAAAACTGAATACTAATACCAATATTAATATTAAAATTTATGCCCGCACGACTACCACAGATCACAGGCTAATGTGATACTCGATCAATTAAGTAGCTACGCAAACTAATCTTAAAATTTAATACATTTGAGATCATTCGCAACTGTGGGGGCAGCGAGTCCCATAGGTTCATTGCTTGCAGACTAAAAGATTTTTGATACGTGGTGGTAAGTGCCACGGGACGTTCAAAGTTAGACTGTTTAGCCCGCGCTGATCGACGCAACTCATGACTAGGCGGTGGGAGAAGGGCGTGAAGGTAATCAGGTTTACCTGTAGTTAGAACCTGGTAAGTCAAAACCGCCATAAAATACTCGCGCCGCTTAGATGCTGTGAGCCAATTTAATTTAGCGTAAAAGCAGTCAAGTCTACTATCCCTGCGCAGACGAAAGATATATCGTACACAGATGTTCAGCAATCTCTCAAATTTGACATTTAAATAATCAGGTAAGTCGCAATACACGGTACAGGCATAATCAAAATGCGGCAGAACAAGGGCTGTGACCAGCCTTTTTTTCATATTTTGCGAAAGGAAATTACCTCGGTTTCTTAGCCTATGAAGAACTCCGTGAACTTTGGAAATGATGTTGGACACATGGCTGTTCCACTGCAAATTTTCGTTTAAAGTAACGCCTAAGTTACGCACAGAGCTAACTACCTCAATTTGCTGACCATCTATTACGATAGGGGGTAAGGCATTTTTATTTATGAACCTAAGCTGTTGAACGGAACCCAGCATTAAAACTTTGGTTTTAGAGAAATTTATATCAAGGCCGTGAGTACTCGCCCATTGAACCACTCTTGTACCATCCTGAATCAATCTATCGATATAAGCATCACACTCACCGGGATAACAATGTAAATACAATTGTAAATCATCCGCAAATAGCATACCTTCAGTATAAAGTAATTGACTCACAATCGAATTAATAAACATTACAAAAAATATTGGTCCAGGTGCGGAGCCTTGCGGAACTCCAGAAGATGTTTCTAAAAACATCTGATCTGACAAATATGAATGAAACCATTTAATCGAAATCTCGTCAAAATTTAGCTTCTTAAAGGTTCTAATAAGTTCAACATGGTTAATTGTATCAAAGGCCTTTTTAAAATCGAAAAGTAACAAGAAAGTTACCATACCTTTCTCAATTGCTTCGCGTACATCATCAGTAACCTTAATAAGTGCTGTTTGAGTACTGTAGGAGCTACGGAAGCCAGATTGCAGAGGTGACAGAATATTGTTCTCTTCTAGATGTTCCGTGACTTGGCGAGTAATTAAATAGTCAAAAACTTTCGTAAATGCGCAAGATTAGCAATTGGTCTCGTATCGGAGGGCGATACAGGGGTGGCAACTTTATTTAGAGGAATAATTAAAGCGCGCTTCCAAATTTCAGGATAGATACCAGATTTAATCGACAAATTAAATAATTTAGTAAGAGCAGGCACAATCAACGGAAGAACGTCTTTGAAATATGGCAGAGAGAGACCATCCAAACTTCGGTTCTTAGCTTTACGCAGACATATTCTTAAGGCAATCATTACTTTATCAGGAGAAATTAGCTGTAATGAGAACGGTTGATACTCAGAAATAATATGAGAATTTATAATTTGATCTAATTGATCAAGAGTACAACTAGGGTGTCGTTGATTAATAGAGGAGTAATGAAGTACTAATTCTTGGTCTGAAAAAAATTTTAGAGCAGAATTTGCTCGCGGTTTAGAAATACCTAATTGTCGCAGAATTCGCCAATACTGAGCCTGTCCCGGGGCTTCTAACATCTGTTTTTCATAATAATCCTCGCGAACAGACTTAATTTCACGCTTAATATCACGCCTTAGGATCTTATAAGCTACTAACAGAGATCTATCATTCAAACGTTTTGCTCTCTTATACAAGCGATCGCGCTCACGACATTTTATTTTCAAAATGCTCGTCATCCAGGGAGCGGTACGTGCGCGTAATAATGGAGAAACTATCGGAGCATGTTTATTGAGACCAGAGATAAGAGACTCACGCACACAATCCAGAAACGAATCAACTGTCCAAGAATCATCTTGAATGTCACATAAGCTATCAAGATCATTTCTCAATGCTGCAGTAAAGTCACATGCAACAAAATATTTAAAATCTCTGAACTGAAATAACTAGCGCTCATTAGACAACGATGGCAGACTATAATCAATAAACAAAAAGTCATGACCATTAATAAATGGACTCCCCGATTGTTTCTTGGCCACAACCTTATCCATTGAATCTACTAAAATAATATCAAGCCACGTGTCAGAGTTATCGCGATGATGAGTGGCATTAAAAGGAACTAGATTTAGAGATGATTCACTGATAAGACATTTAAGATGAGTGCTGTAATATTCATCTGTTAGCAAGTTAGAATTTAAATCTCCAGCGATAATAATATTATTATATAAATGAGAGCAATCATCAAGCGTATTAAAAAATTTTGTCAAAACATGACCCTTAGGTCGGCGATATACCGAAGCAAACAACATTTTATTATTATTAACAACTAACTCCAACAATAAATATTCAGTGTCATTTACACTAAGAATCTGCGGAGCATCCAAAATTCTAAACTTAATACTATCGCGAATATAACATGCAACACCGCCACCTTGCATAAATTCACGCTTCACAGTAGTTGAGGCTAAACCACGATAAAACGTCCACACGATCGGAAAACAGAAACGCTTCAAACTCTGCATGGTGATTCATTAAGGAATTTACATTAACTTGTGCTACACGGATAAACGTAGTAGATTTATAATCGGTAACCCCAATATTAGGCGCCTTCAACGACAAATTTAAGCTAGAGTTAAAGTCACGAGGCAGTCACAGAAGTTTGGAGAGATCAGCCTCTGTTGCAATTAAGATTTTCTCTGAGCTATCATTCATTCTGACATAAATCTTACTATCGCGCGTCCAAATATATTTATAGTTAAGTGGCTCTAATTTCGCTTTTACAAGTAAACGCAGTTCATGAATTGCAGGCGATAGCGTATTCGGAGTCGCCTTAACAAATATATCTCTTAACTGCGCGTTTTGAGTACGTAACTCTGCATTTTCAGATTCTAATGCAGTCATGCGATCATGATGGATATCAAGCCTATCAGTAATACCATCCAAGCGGTCATTAATAGAGTTTGTACTCTCTCGACCAATTCTCGCCAAGTCGCTGTACACATAAGCTAATTGCTGCGAATGATTCATCGACTCCCATCCCTCTGGTAAATTCATATTGCCAGCACCGTCGTCAACACTGCGTAATGAAGAATTTATGAGCGAATTATTCGGCAAACTTAAACTGATGTCTCGCGCTGAGTCAATAAGCGAATGTCTAGCTGAAGACGAAGTAGATGCTGACAATTTTGAATTTAAATTCTTCAACTGGGTTACTCGATCAATAGTATCGCTTAAATTGTAATTACAGCACAAATCTGACGGCTTATTGCGCAAAAAATGAATAGAACACTTTGGATGAAATACTTTACCACATTCGGAGCATACTTTAACTAACGTAGCAATATTTTGGGTACAACGAGAGCACTTCACTACCTTAGGTTTCAAATTTCTATACATCTAGACATTAATGCGAGCCAACATGCAAAATTTAGCAATTAAATAGTAATAACATAATTCAAACTCAATTCAACTAAAAACTAAACGCTAGTACACTAAAAATGCAGCACAATTTTGCATACACCGGATTAAAATTAAATAAAAATTTTTCGATCGCAGCGCAATAAACTTGAGTATAAATATAATAAAAATAGAATAAATAAGTGTACGCAGTAACATATACTCTCTCCGTGTATACGATTCTTGCACAATAAGGGTATCTGTATTACCGACTGTAGATAATGATGGAATTTATGCCACGTGCTCTTGGAATATCAGATGCCTTAATAACCTCAAAGTGGAGGTGCTAATCGCCGATGAAAATTGATAAAAAAAAACACTTGGTACCGTGAAATCCAGGCTGAAAATCCGATGCGTGCATGAATGATTCGTCCTTCAAGAAGAAAGGCACGTTGCGGTTGCGTAGATAGCCCATCCGATGACAAGAAGTATAGCAGTTAACATATGACAGTTTAAAGTCTCTCGCGGCCAAAACAGTGCATAAACATGCAACTAATTACACGAGTGCATACAGGCCGTTAACGAGGACTTTTCCTGCAAAAACTTCAACTCCGAAGAGTTAAAAATAGACGTGAAAATGTGATTTTGCGGAGAGCCTTGGAGAAAGGCTGTTTCGCACTTATCCAGAGAGAGAGGGAGAGAGAGAGAGAGAGAGAGAGAGATAAAATTCTAACCATAAGAACAATGTTTTTATTTTTATGTATAACTCTTTTAAATCTTTAATTGTAAAATAAGAATTGTACAAAAAATAAATGTATATTATTACATTATTTTAATTCTATTTATTATCTTATTACTTCATTTTATTTACATTTTTTTATGTGTTGGCTTTAAGTTTTAGATAATTTGAAGGAATTTTTGCTTGTATTTTTAAAATAAATTCCTCATCATATCTCAATGTTTTCCACATTGACCAAAATAATTTAAAAAATAATATAGTATAATTACGTGGATGTTTTATCGTCTCTATCCTAATTAAAGTTACTGAATAATCATTTTATTTTCTATATAAAGCTAATGTATGTTTTCGTTACTTTGCCAAGTGCATAATATTTAATAATAATATGGACTATAACACATATACGATGATATTCTTTCCAACTTTAAATAATTTAAAAGAATGTTGATAAATTATTGTTCTCTTTACTTATAGTTATTGAATATAAATACTATAATATTATAAATACTAAATTAATTAATATTTTTATCGGTCTTACAGTCAATTATATGGGCAGTCAGATTTCCCCTACTTATAATCACCCCCGAATAATCTATAAAAATAATAAAAATAAAAAATAAAAACACTAACTGAAAATAAAAACAAATTATTAATAAAGCAATTTGACTGCCCCCCTGCACCAAAAATCTACTAACCCCAAATATGCTGTCTGACGTTTCGAGCTCGCTGCTGCTCCTCATCAGTCCCTGATCAAGCCATCGCAGGCCTTTATTTAAAGTTCGTCAACTGAATTAAAATTTATATTATATTTGCAGTTTTCTATTTAATCATTTTATTGTATCCTAGATGCTGACAAATAAAAACGAAAATCTATTTGTAAGTATTATCGGTCACACCGCGAACTAAATAATTTACTTTTAGAATAAAGTAGGCCCATTGTACTCTTTGTCCACTATAGTTGGAATTTCCCAGAGCACGGCCTTTATTAAAAACAATTAAAGGCGTTTCGTCCTCGATCTCCAGCTTGGACTCCTCAACGTATTCATTTATTTCTCAAATAACCGGTGACTAGGTCGCTTACGTCGCACTCTGGCTGGTGGTTTTTCCCACTACCAGATGGAGACGACTATATTTCTACACTCGTTGTAGAGATCGTCGTCTCTTTTCTATATATATAGCCGCAGAACATCTTGCTGGCGTCGCGGTTCATCTTGCGACAGGCGTCTAAGGTAAGATCTCCAGTTCCTTACTGAGAAGTCCAAGCTGGAGATCGAGGACGAAACGCCTTTAATTGTTTTTAATAAAGGCCGTGCTCTGGGAAATTCCAACTATATAGTGGACAAAGAGTACAATGGGCCTACTTTATTCTAAAAGTAAATTATTTAGTTCGCGGTGTGACCGCTAATACTTACATATAGACATTTACGAACGATAGATTCATTTATTTCTCAAAAAAACGAAAATCATTTGAGTTTGAACGATATACGTGCGATTAATTTTGGGAGATCCCGGAATATTTGAAATAAAATTTTAAATACTGTCCTTTTCTAGCACATTGTACAATTTAAGTATACTGAAAGGATACCTTATTTTAGTCTGGGCGCTGAGAAGGGTTTCGTGGCCACTTTTTGTCCCCTTGGGAACTTTTCGTAGTTGTATGTTTTTTGGGTCGTAGAAACCGCATTTCGGGGTTTCCAGGCCCGAATTTTGTCCCATTTTGAGATATGGCCCATTTTAATAAAAATACCGAATTTTTCAAGTTTTTCGGATAATTGACCTTATTTAATGCATGAATGACTTTTTATATTGTATAAGTATATATTTTTTGTAATAATTACGTATATAAATAGTTATTTTACCGTGAAACAACCCAATGAATAACGAAACTCAAATAGAAAGGCTTAGCATGCGCGCTCTTTTCTTATGCAGTAGGTCTAATCCGCACTTTTTAAATGTAATATAAGCACACTCATACGCTCATATATATATATATATATGGGTGGTTCTCTGTGACATCGAAGATGAAAAAAATAAATATTGCTATAACTGTGGGAATATGTTTTAGAGGTATCCAGTAGTTCTCCTGAATTTTTTCAGATTTTTTCTGGGCCATTATTTAAGTTACAGAGAGTCAAAGTTGACATTTTAGCACTTTTTTGCATTATATGCCCATTTTCATGAATTTTTAGCTCCCAGGGGATGCATTTTTCACTAAAATATAAGTATGACTTTTTTTGTAAAATTTTCCGAACTTTTCATTAAAAATACTTATAAAGACATAAATGTATGCTGTCACACTCTTGTAAGCCATTTAAAACCTTAAATAGTGAAAATCAGCAATTCTGCTCCGGACTCTGGTAACCTAATACTGTCATAAATTATTAATAAAGCAATTTGACTGCCCCCCTGCACCAAAAATCTACTAACCCCAAATATGCTGTCTGACGTTTCGAGCTCGCTGCTGCTCCTCATCAGTCCCTGATCAAGCCATCGCAGGCCTTTATTTAAAGTTCGTCAACTGAATTAAAATTTATATTATATTTGCAGTTTTCTATTTAATCATTTTATTGTATCCTAGATGCTGACAAATAAAAACGAAAATCTATTTGTAAGTATTATCGGTCACACCGCGAACTAAATAATTTACTTTTAGAATAAAGTAGGCCCATTGTACTCTTTGTCCACTATAGTTGGAATTTCCCAGAGCACGGCCTTTATTAAAAACAATTAAAGGCGTTTCGTCCTCGATCTCCAGCTTGGACTCCTCAACGTATTCATTTATTTCTCAAATAACCGGTGACTAGGTCGCTTACGTCGCACTCTGGCTGGTGGTTTTTCCCACTACCAGATGGAGACGACTATATTTCTACACTCGTTGTAGAGATCGTCGTCTCTTTTCTATATATATAGCCGCAGAACATCTTGCTGGCGTCGCGGTTCATCTTGCGACAGGCGTCTAAGGTAAGATCTCCAGTTCCTTACTGAGAAGTCCAAGCTGGAGATCGAGGACGAAACGCCTTTAATTGTTTTTAATAAAGGCCGTGCTCTGGGAAATTCCAACTATATAGTGGACAAAGAGTACAATGGGCCTACTTTATTCTAAAAGTAAATTATTTAGTTCGCGGTGTGACCGCTAATACTTACATATAGACATTTACGAACGATAGATTCATTTATTTCTCAAAAAACGAAAATCATTTGAGTTTGAACGATATACGTGCGATTAATTTTGGGAGATCCCGGAATATTTGAAATAAAATTTTAAATACTGTCCTTTTCTAGCACATTGTACAATTTAAGTATACTGAAAGGATACCTTATTTTAGTCTGGGCGCTGAGAAGGGTTTCGTGGCCACTTTTTGTCCCCTTGGGAACTTTTCGTAGTTGTATGTTTTTTGGGTCGTAGAAACCGCATTTCGGGGTTTCCAGGCCCGAATTTTGTCCCATTTTGAGATATGGCCCATTTTTAATAAAAATACCGAATTTTTCAAGTTTTTCGGATAATTGACCTTATTTAATGCATGAATGACTTTTTATATTGTATAAGTATATATTTTTTGTAATAATTACGTATATAAATAGTTATTTTACCGTGAAACAACCCAATGAATAACGAAACTCAAATAGAAAGGCTTAGCATGCGCGCTCTTTTCTTATGCAGTAGGTCTAATCCGCACTTTTTAAATGTAATATAAGCACACTCATACGCTCATATATATATATATATATATGGGTGGTTCTCTGTGACATCGAAGATGAAAAAAATAAATATTGCTATAACTGTGGGAATATGTTTTAGAGGTATCCAGTAGTTCTCCTGAATTTTTTCAGATTTTTTCTGGGCCATTATTTTAAGTTACAGAGAGTCAAAGTTGACATTTTAGCACTTTTTTGCATTATATGCCCATTTTCATGAATTTTTAGCTCCCAGGGGATGCATTTTTCACTAAAAATATAAGTATGACTTTTTTTGTAAAATTTTCCGAACTTTTCATTAAAAATACTTATAAAGACATAAATGTATGCTGTCACACTCTTGTAAGCCATTTAAACCTTAAATAGTGAAAATCAGCAATTCTGCTCCGGACTCTGGTAACCTAATACTGTCTAAAAGATGTCTTTTTATAGTTAGAAACTGCCTAAAAATTTCCAGAGTGGGTCTAAATCATTAAGATCACTTATGGTCAAAATATCCGGGAAAAGTGCCCGAAATATTAATAGAAATGTATATTTGTTGCCTTATAACGATGAATCTAGTAGCATGATCATTGCAAAAAAATTTATGCACTTACCTTGGAATGGTAGAAAAGTATCTCCATTTGTTTCAGTATCCATCTAATCCCCTGTAAGCTGCTAAAAATACAAATATTATTTTCACAAATGTAAAAAATTAATTTTTAAACATTTATAATGCTGAATTTTTAGTTTTACATCCCTTACAAGAATTATAATACTAATCTGAAGGATGACCGACATGCTGTTTCGCATAAGAGCATCTCGCTCTTTCTCAATAACGTTCTTACTACCGGTCGTCACAAACCCTCTCTATCTCTTTCTATCGTGCAAAAGTGGTATCTTCCCTCTCTTTTCAGGTCGCCATAACGGCCATTCCATGTATTTATACACACACATAAGTATATATACAATATATATATATATATATATATATATATACACACACACATGTATATATATGAGCGTATGAGTGTGCTTATATTACATTTAAAAAGTGCGGATTAGGCCTACTGCATAAGAAAAGAGCGCGCATGCTAAGCCTTTTTACTTGAGTTTCGTTTTTCATTGGGTTGTTTCACGGTAAAATAACTAATTATGTACGTAATTATTACAAAAAATATATACTTATACAATAGAAAAAGTCATTCTTGCATTAAATAAGGTCAATTTTCCAAAAAACGTGAAAAATTCGGTATTTTTATTAAAAATGGGCCATACCTCAAAATGGGACCAAATTTGGGCCTGGAAACCCCGAAATTCGGTTTCTACGACCCAAAAAACATGCAAATACGAAAAGTTTCCGAGGGAACAAAAAGTGGCCACGAAACCCCCCTCAGCGCCCGGACTATTTATTTCTATTCGCTTCCTATCGAAAACTATAATTATGTGAATTTTCCGCTGAACGCTATGCATCAAGATTTTATTTAATATACGTATCTTTTATTTAATTCCCCAACGTGTTCGGAGAAAGTGGATGATTGTTGTGCGCCATTCTATAACGGGATTTTGGATCCGTATATAGATTTATAGTCCTCTGCGTCATCGCACAGACTCTTGTTGAACTATGTTCAACTAATATCTAATGCACGGTTCGCGAACACTCAACGGGGGCACGAGAATAACCGGTCTGGGGAAAATGTTATTTGCTGCAATGGGTCTCGTCCCGACGCGAGCGGAATCTACGTGTTCAAGTAAATACTCAGTGCCGTGCCCCGCGCTTGGACAGGGTTGGTAGATTCCGTAATAGTAATTAATCCAATAAGGTAACACTTACAAGTAGGGATATTTAAAACAATGTAATTTTATGTTTATTGCATAAACGAATTGACACGAACAGCCGGTGCGGTTAAAATGAGACACTATTAATATAATAATAATAATATAATGCTTACGCGGCAGTATGTCAGGTTATACAAACATTGAATGAAAGAGTTAATTTTCTTATTTCTCAAAATATATTTTTAAAATTAGTATTTTTTTACTGGAATGTTGAATTAAATAATTGTCGTGTTTTTGAAATATCTGCCGCATTCCCGCCCGTATTGAACTAATATATTAAAAATTCGCGTTTAAGATTGAACCAATTGGTATAATATAGCAGGATCGATAATATTGTAAGGAATCGGTATTTTTCATAACTTTCACGTCATACAATGTATATATTGGTGAATTATGTCAAAATCTACAATAATTTTAAATTTAGCAGTGCCAAAAGAAGAAATTATTGATTTTGCTTACACATTATCGCAAATATTTATGAACACCACTAATGATATTGGAAGTGTCACGCTGCACTGGGGATTAGGGTGCAGGTGATGGGGATAATAAAAATAAGGAATATGTAGAATAACTTAATTTATTATCCGATGCGATTCATATAATAATTACGGGTGCCAGTCTCGTCCGTTACGCGGGCTCAAGCTCGGCTGCGATCGGCTCAGGGAGGGGGCGAATTTAGGAAGGCAAAATGCGGCTCACTGCGGATTGCACGAGTGCAATCTATAATTTAAAAGCACGAATTGTTAGCTGAATCGGTGCTACTCGTCCGCGACGAGTTTAATGTCGACCGACGGCGCGGCTGCGATACGCGATCGCGGGTCGAAAGCTGCTCGAATAAAGAAAGGGGGGGAGAAGGGGGAAAACCGCGATAACTCGCACACACACTGTAAGGAAACACGGAATTAAGTGTAATAAATAAAGGAGGCACAGATAGGAATGCACCAACCTTTGTTGCTACGCTGCTTTCGCTTAATTGCTCCGCACGATACAATTTGGCACTCTCGCTTCACACTGTGGTTCGCACACCGGATCGGACGTCGTGACGCTACGGCGATCGGAAGAGCTCTGCTCTCCTCAGCGTGGTCGACGCATTGCCCGTGTGCGCGCATGCGTCGCGACGGCCCACTTGCGGTGCGTACGCGGCCTTACTCGAGTGCGGCTTGAGTAACATGGCCGCCGCATCGCCTCGAAGTGTACACCTCGTCCGTTCCCGCAACAACAATGGTGCCGTTGACGACGACGTAAGCTGCCTGCCAGGTAATTATTCCTTTGGTTCCTTATTGTTCGCCCGTCGGCTAATAATCTCGGTGATTACAGGGCTGCGGGAGGTGTGTAAACGCGGCACGTCGATACGGGCTCATGTGTGTTGCCGCGACCGATATCTCTTTCTCTCTCGCTCTTCTTGAGGCGCACGGCTTGACAGGTGCAACGGCGGGCTCGGGCTGCTTGGACGGACACACGGCGATATTCAGGTAACTATCCACTTGGAGGACGGCTTGCTGCTTTTATTATTAATATTAATATTGTGTGTGTGTGAGCACTTATAATGCTCACCTAACCTCTTCACAAGTCCTCTCCTATACACTCTTATTTAATTAAGTGTGTGCTCCTGTCTGCTCCCTTATAATGAATATTACTACATTAACTGGTGCTTGCAGGTTCCCTGGATTATTGCTGGCTGACGGACTTCCTGGATTTATTGGCTTCTTCTGGCTCGGTCTTCCTTGGCTTGCTGGGTACGCTGCTACTAGGTTCAGGACTTTGGGGCTCGCTGTCAACACCTCAGCATGCTGCTTCATTGGCTCTTCGTCAGGCTCCTTCTTAGATTATTTGAAAAGTAATCTATGCTTCGGTGAACTCCTTCTGTGTCCTGCTCGGCTGCTCCCCTGTGCACCTTTGTTAGTGGGCTCGGTGGTTTATTATATTTACACAGTGTTAAGGAGCTCGGTTACTGAGAGGGTATTATAATTATTATTTATAGGCTCTTAGGATATTTAGGGAAAGATAGGTTCGATTAGGCTTGTATGTGTGTGTGTGCTCGTACAGGGAAATAAGGCTTAGCCATTTGTCGCTCTTAATGACATGCACTTTTTGCATTGTCACAGAAGATATCTGTATTATCCTCGCTTTTGCAGCATACATTGCACATATTGGTAAATTATGGCGAACTCTATAATAGACATACATTTGTACTGTTAAAAAACCCGGATTTTCACGACATCTAGTGTTACAGTCAGAAATTTGTCTTTTTCATTTCTTACGCGACAAACATTCAATAGACTGGCAAATTATGGCGAAATCTACAATAGTCATATATTTATACTGTCAAAGAAGATATTTTCAGTCTTGCTTAGATAAGATCGGCGGAACCGGATTACGAGAACCAGTAGTGATATTCTATGAAATCGGTATTATTCACAGCTTTCGAGACATGCAATGTATATATATATATATATAGGTTAATTATACCAAAACTTACAATAATTAATAAATACATTTAGTACTGTTAAAAGAAGATAATATTAATCTTACTTACATATGATCGCTGAAACCGGATTAAGCGACTAGTAATAATATTGTAAGGAATCAGTATTATTCATCGCTTCCGCGTCATACACTAAACCAATTATTAAACTATGACAAAATCAACTATAGTCATACATTTGTACTGTTAAAAAGACATAACTCAGTTCATGTTCACAGAATGTCACCGTAACCGGATTTTCACGATATTTAGTGTTACTGTCAGAAAACTGTCTTTTAATCGCTTCCGAAACTAAAAATGAAATTAGGCATATAATTGTAAACAACATAAAATCGGTAACAAAAACGTCTACACATAACATATCATGAACGAAAATTAAAAACAATCTGAGTGAAACTAAATCTTTTTTAAAAGAAAACCCTAACATATTTTTTACACATGCTGACAAAGGCAACCTAACAGTTTGTTTAATAATACATATATGATGATAAAAAAGAATCCGTTAAAAAAAATACAGTCAGATGTTTATTGAATACTAAAAGACCTTAATGATAATAAATTTTTAAAAAAAGAATACCATAAACATGAATTAACCCAAACTAATACGACATTAGCAAAATCATATGGATTACCAAAAATATACAAAGATAATTTTCCACTCAGATCAATAATTTCGACAGTGAACAGTCCTACACACAATTCAGCAAAAATAATTTATAACGATCTAAAACAAACAATACCAGTCCCAAAATCACACATAAGGTAAAACTCCCTGTTAATAAACACCTCGAGAAAAGTGTACCTCGTACTAAACATAGAGAAAGTAATACGAATTAAAAGAAAAGTATAGGTATATTAATGATTAGAAAAATTTTATTAAATAATTTAGTCTATTAATTGAGTTTACGAATTGAAATAAATTAGAATGAAGCACTGGGGAAATTACGAAAAAATATTAAACTATGCACTCGGCAAAATTGCATAGATCGATTAACATTTTGACGGAAAAAGTCGGCATTGTCGCACAAAGTTTTCTAACTCTAATACATTAATAAGAGGATTATATATGATCGTTTAAGCATTAGGGGATAGTTTTTATATCGTAGATTTCGATTACAGACTGTTTTTGCAATTTTGATATTGCTTTAATTAAATTATTAGCTGTTCCGTACTAGGTACATATGATTTTGTTCCTGTCCCTATTATTAAACGGTATAAACACTGTTTTAAATCAATATTTACCGATTTATTTATAGATGTTTATTGATAAAATAGTTAAAAATGTATTATTAATCGATTTAAATGATACATGCATGTTGTATAAAGGCTAAATAATGTATTTCTTTTGGTTAGAAAGTTAACCTACAAACGCACTTGAAGGTTACTTTTGAGCTTTTTGTCGGAAAAATTGATATTATTTCAGTATGTGTGTTAGTGAAACGTATATCTATCGAATCACTAAGATGTGTATGCTCGTCATTATTCATTAGTAACCGATTAAAATTCAAAAGTATGTGAAAAGGGGCTGTTGAATCTTTATAATATAGTTGCATCAAGACTCACGGAAGACTCTTATAGGTTCATTTTATACCAAAGTAACTCGCATTTGTATTATGATCAAAATTATTAAACATCGTTTTCTTTATAGAATTTTATGATTGCATACACTGAATAAAGATAAATCCTTGTAGTATCAATCGAAATACTAAGCTAAATTGTTAAAAAATAGTTACAGTTTGAGTTTTTAAAAGTGTTTAATAAATAGGGACAGGATTATTAAACAGTCGGGACATGTATTTTCAAGGCGTTTAATAATACGTGCACATAAGGCTCTTCGTTTTCTAATAATATAATTAATTAAAACCGTTTAAATTAAAATGTTAAACCAGGTAATTGTTCAGAAAGAATACGCGCATCGAACGGTATACAAATTTCCAACATTGATGCTTATTTCAATTTTTTATTGAGATCGGAACAAAAAACATGTTAAAAATCGTTTATTAACAGGGACTTTTACCTTAAATAATAGTTTTGATTTAAAAGAAAAGCTTGAAAATATATATATATATACCAACAGGTTATGTTTTGATATCATTAGACGTTAGTTCTTTGTTTACAAACATCCCAAGTCATGAAGTTCTCAATCGTTTAGACAAACGCTTTATTCATATTCAAAATAAATGTAAAATCCCCTTTCATAATTTCCGCAAAAATATAGAATTTTTATTTAATAAAGTTTATTTTAGTTTCAATAATGTTATTTACAAACAAATATTCGGATCTCCAATAGGATTGCCTATATCACCATTATTTGCGGTTTTAGTAATGGATAACCTTGAGATCCACTGTTTAACATAATTAAAAAGTAAACACAATTGCAAACCAATTTTTTATTATAGATATGTAGATGACACAATTTTATGTGTAAATAAAGTCATGTAAACACAGTTCTCAATATCTTTCACAATTATAATGAACACCTCAAATTTACATATGAAATAGAAAATAATAATTGTATAAATTTTCTTGACCACACATTAATCAAAAAAAACAATAGTATTATTACAAACTGGTATAGAAAACCAACTAATTCAAATCGGTTATTAAATTTTAATTCTAATCACACAATGCAACAGAAACGTAATATTATTTATAATTTAGTAGATAGGGCAATGATATTGTCACAAAAACAGTTGCATAAAGAGAATCTAAATATTATTAGAGAAATGCTAAAAAGTAAAACTTTGGAAGTTGATAAATTCTAAACTTGGCAAAAATGAAAGAAAAAACAATGTAGCAGAATATATACTGGATGAAAAGAATAAAAAGATAGACATTCCTGAACACATAACTAATTGTTTTAACGATTTCTTCTGTCAAATTGGACCAAAGATCAGCGATAATATTAAAAATCCGCATGAAAGTAATACTTCAAAATTAAAATTTATCAACAAAACAATATTTATGAGTCCTACATCACCTGTAGAAATACAAGAAATCATAATAAACATGAAGGATAAAACTGGAGGAGTTGACAATATTAATGTCAAAACATTGAAAGCAATATCAATTCACATACTTGAACCTCTAAGTTATATTTTTAACCTATGTATCGAAAAAGCAACCTGGCCTGCAGCTTTGAAAAAAGCTGAAGTAATTCCAATAGACAAGGCTGGAAGCAAATACAAACCTACTAATTATAGACCAATCTCACTGATCTCTAATATTGCAAAAATACTAGAGAAAATTATTCACCAGAGATTATATTATTTCATACAAAAGAATAATATATTAGCGGAAAACCAGTTTGGTTTCAGGAAGAATAAAGGAACTAAAGATGCAATACATCAACTGACCAATAAAATTTATATCAATTTGGATAAAAGTAAACCTACTATTGCTACGTTCCTTGATTTGGCTAAGGCTTTTGATACAGTTAATCATAGTATTTTGTTAAACAAATTGTACTCGTACGGGATAAGAGGTTGCGCATATAAATTACTAAAAAGCTATCTAACAAATCGTAAACAATTGGTAAAAATAAATAACATTAAGAGTGAAGAAAGTGCAATTACTACTGGTGTACCTCAGGGGACAATATTGGGTCCTTTGCTTTTTTTGTTATACATTAATGATCTATTAGAAACTCTACCTAAAGACATGATATTCTCTTATGCTGATGACACCGTAATCATAGTGGAAGGTAAAACTTGGAAAGAAGCTGAAGAGGATATGAACAAACAACTTAAAACAGTCGATATCTGGTTGGCATGTAACAAATTATCTTTAAACATTAGTAAAACAGAATACATTACGTTTGGTAATTACAAGGATAGTGTTCCTAATAAAACGAATATTTATATAGATAATAAAGAAATAAAAAGAGTAGAACATTATAAATATCTCGGCTTAGTTTTAGATTTTAACATGAAATGGGACAAACACTTCGAACTTATAATAAATAAAACTAAATACTTATTATATGTTTTTACTAGATTTACAAGTTTCATGGACTCAAATAATCTCTTAACTTTGTACTATGCCCTTTTTCATAGTATAGCAACATATGGCATACTGGCATGGGGAGGTGCTTATAAAAATAGTTTAAATTTAATAAAGCAAACTCAAACAAGAATACTCAAAATAATTAGTAAAAATACATTTCTAACTTACAACTACCCATTAACTATTGAACAATCATTTTGCCTTGAAGCTGTTTTCTATCACTACTCAAATATGAGTATTATTTATACAGAAAGAAGTACTAAAACTAGGAATAAAAGTATTCCAATTCCTCAATTCACAAAAACAATTGGCAACAAAAATAACTACGTTACAGCTGTCAGAATTTTTAATCAACTACCTAACGAATTAAAAGTAATAAAGAATAGAATTAGTCTAAAAAATAAATTGAAGCACTGGATTAAAACAAATATCTAGGCACAAACTATGAATAATGTTAAAAAAATGATTGCCAACAAATAAACAACTATACAAGAGAAGAATTAATAGGTATACATGATACAATACATAAGTTAAATAATAAAATTATCAGGGAGGCATATCCTACATGGAGGTCCCATGAGGGTGGTTAATGCCTTACTTGATAAAATAATATGGCTATTAGAACTCTTACATGTGCAAAGGGAAATTGTATACTTCATATAACGATCGCATCGACGTATATCGGAATAAAACTGGAAAAAATGAAAAACTGACCGGGACAAAATCAATCTGATAATTACTCACGTTTGCAAATGTACTAATAATCAAAGCGAAATGGAAAATTCATAGTACACCTGGTATATTTGGTAGAAAAAAACAAAAATCTCATTTTGCCTTGAAGCTGTTTCTACTCCTACTCAATAGAGTCTATTTATACGAAGAAGTACTAAAACTAGAATAAAAGTAATTCCAATTCCAATTCACAAAAACAATTGGCAACAAAAATAACTTACGTTACAGCTTGTCAGAATTTTTAATCAACTACCTAACGAATTAAAAGTAATAAAGAATAGAATTAGTCTAAAAAATAAATTGAAGCACTGGATTAAAACAAATATATAGGCACAACTATGAATAATGTTAAAAAAATTGATTGCCAACAAATAAAACAACTATTACAAGAGAAGAATTTAATAGGTATACATGATACAATACATAAGTTAAATAATAAAATTATCAGGGAGGCATATCCTACATTGGAGGTCCATGAGGGTGTTAATGCCTTACTTGATAAAATAATAATGGATATTAGAACTCTTACATGTGCAAAGGGAAATTGTATACTTCATTATAAACGATCGCATCGACGTATATCGGAATATAACTGGAAAAAAATGAAAAACTTACCGACAAAAATCAATCTGATAATTACTCACTTTGCAAATGTACTAATAAATCAAAGCGAAATGGAAAATCATAGTACACCTGGTATATTTGTAGAAAAAAACAAAAATCTACACGAAATTGTAGCGAATTGTGATTATTGTATTAATGCGCGACTAAAAGGGCTCAAACACACACATTTTGTAAAAGGGAATAATAATACAATGGAACATAAGAGTGAACCGGTAATAAACAAATATGCACCAATTGAGACTGTTTTCTCTAGGATTGATAACATGGCTGAAAAGAATAATATTAAAGCAATGAATAGTAAAATAGTGGAAAATCCAAGAAGCGCAATAATGCAATCAAACAGTTATCGTGTGACATATGGAGATCTTAATTATCTTGGATCGAATAAGGCAATATTTTATTTTTATAGAGGTATTCGTGGCACTCAAACTTTTACTAATTCCATGTATCCGTTAAAACAACAACCCAAACATAAGGACCTAGTAGTCATAGATGATATTGTCTTCACATCCTCGTGTAAATGTGATTCATCGAACCAGCATAAAGAAATGTTCCCACACTATAGAGTCACGTGCGCAGTTGGATTAACTTGCCCAGCCAGATTGAACAATATGGAAAAATTATTATACGCGAGAGACAGAAATGCGAATACACATACCTTCACTACGGCAAGATCAATGCTTGTTAGATATTGGTAGTAATATTAAAGTTATTCAATTCATATTTCAAATAAATGTAGTAAATTAAGGACTTGATCTTGTTATTTTAGTAACAGACTGATACAAGTCTAATTGAATTTTTATACGTTATTGTATTAAATATATACAGTTGTAAAATTTAAATTCTATAAACGGTTATTTATTTTCATAATTTAGGTTAAGTTAGTTTATAGTAAAGAGTTGGTTTTTGATTGTCTCATTGTCCAACTCTAACTTAGTTTTAGTTACTTTAGTTTTAAGTCCGGATCAGCGTACAGAAAAACATTTTTTTCTCTGCTGAATAATTGCGTACAGTTCATTGTATAAAATTATGTAATGTATATGTTACTCTGGATGAATAAATAAATAAATAAATAAATAAAATAGAGCAATAACTAAAGAAAGCGCAAATTTCAATTAAAAATAATGTTAAAATAGATAAAAAGATCCCAATATGTACCATATCACTACCTTATAATAAAGAGTTTTTCAATAAATGTTCCCGAATGCTAAGAAAATATAATATTAACACTACTCCATTAATTAATCACAGACTTGATACTATTATAAAATTGGGCAAGGACAAATCATCAAAATGGGAGGAGACGGGGGTAGTTTACAAATTATCTTGTATTAAATGCCCGGCTATTTATATTGGAAAAACAAAACGCTGCCTAAAAATCGAATAAAAGAATATCAGAACAATAAAAATCCAGAAGCCGTTGTTACTGCATATATTTTAAATAACATAAATCACAGTTTTAACTGGAAAGATGCAAAAATAATAGATAAAGAATCTTGTTATAAAAAAAGACTTATTTCGGAAATGCTCCATATCAATCACCATAATTCGACGATTAACAGAATAGAAGATACTCAACATTTAAACCATCAATATAGAAATGTTATGAATATAGTTTAAAGAGACTAATGTACACAAACTATGGCGTATAGTTTGTAAAAACACACCTACTTTGTTTTTGTACAAATACTCGTTGATTTCGTATCAAATATTATTCGACAAAGCTCACTTGGGCTGTAACATTATATTCAATATTAAGGTAAAATTTGATATTTAATTCACAAATATTGTAAAATTTGATATAAATGTTTATTATTTTGTCCAATAAATTCAGCACCTGAAGAGGTCTGCAAACCTAGCAGACGAAACGTTGTGCACTTACATAAATTAATTGGATTTATTATTGACCCTCAACAATCGACTATTTACTAAATCAACAATGGAGTGTAAACATTACAAATTAAAAATGCATAAAATTTAAAAGTGACAATGCTGATTGAATATTTTATATAACTATACCACGATGTTCTGCACAATACAGAAAGTTTTGTGATCGTGTCTTAAGCCTCTGTCTTCCAACAAAGCATTTCTGGAGTGGATTAATATATTACACAAAATTAGAAAGCTTCATTATCCATTAGTCTCTATCCGTTATTTGGAAATTTGGTGGAATACTAAGAGTTCTTCTTTACTTGCACTTGGTTCGATAATGCCTTTGTCAAACATTTATTTGACCTCTGTCTGGGCAAATTTGAGCATCTCGGGAAACATATGCTTTTGCTTATACTAGACCGGTCTTGCACCAGACCCAACCTCTATATGGTGTTCAATTAAGGTCGTGGAGCCATGGACGTTTTACGAGGGCAAGGGTATCTCAATTCTGCCTGCATTTTCAGTGGAAATCCTCGAATTGTTATCATTGACTGATAATAAAGAAACCGACTTGTTTTATTATCTACCGAAAATCCGCCAATATATTTCAAAGATTAGCCTAATATGACATCGGAGAAGCATCTAAGATGTCTACTTCACTCCTCCTGTTGAAATTTAATATATATAAAAATATACATAGATTTAACGGCATGAGTGGTACGCAATTATTATTGTCTTATTCTACATATGCTGGAAAATATATATTGTGATATGTATTCATTTATACATTTAAAATGGTGAAATTAATTGCATTACTAATGGCTACGCCGCTTAGTTCAAAATTTTACAGTTAATTAATTTTTTTATTTTAATGTATTTTATATCTTTTAAGCGATTACAGCAACTGATTGCAGAGCAACCGACCTGTGTGGCCAAGTTATGAAACTTTTGCTTTAGCCTCCTCTTAATGAATGAATTTGTTTTAATTTTCAACAATGTGTATCATTTATCATATTTATGCAGTGGTTTACCAGATACTCTTTCGAATTAATTTTATATTTGTTGTACAATATTTAATGAATACTTTGTGTTGTCATTACTTATAATTATTATCATTTAAATGTAAATAATTAATTTATTCTATTTAAAATTATTTTTTTGATTATTCGTAGATATTACCAAGTGTGTGCAGCTCTAAGTAAATCTAAATTACAAAATGAAAGAACTTATTTTTTTGATTACGACCATGAGCGTCGAAGGAAAGATCAGCTTAAGAAATTGTTTGAACGTACAACTGATCAAATTGAAGAAGAACAATTATTATTGTCAGAATTGAGAAAAATTGAACAACGCAAAAAAGAAAGAGATCGAAAAACACAAGATTTGCAGAAACTTATTACTGCCGCAGATCATCAATCAGATCTTAAAAAGAATGACAGAAAATCATCAAAAAAGACTAGTAATTCAAGTAGGCAGAAATTTAGTAAAATGGATTCCAGTAACGTAAGTATCTTTACTGTTGTATAACGTTAACTTGCAATTTTGATAGCGTCGTCATGATAGTTGTTGTGATGATGGTGAAGAAACTTAGAACGTTTCATGTTGTTTATAATATATTAAACAGTATCTATTCGCTTTAAAGCCTTGAAAATAATTGTGTTTCGTAGTATACATAAAGTACGTCGTTATGCATCGTTTTTAGTGAATAACGTTAAAATTCACACATGCTATGTGGAAACTTAACATTTACGCATAATTTTAGTAAAAATATGAATGGTTCGTAACTATATGTTAGAAATTACACCTGACACCACATACAATTAATTTATAATTTACAATTAATTTATTAATTATCAGGGAGCAATGGCTACGAGGAACACGTTTATCTCGTCGCCGCGAGGTCGAGGAGTCGATGGTCTTTCTTCCTTTGTCCTCCGTACTGCACTGCACTTATTCACTGTCTGCACGACACTCACGTATCACACGCGAAATACGGTTTCCTGGTGATCGGCCAAACCGGACCGGTACTAACCCGTGTCGCGGTTTAGATGAACTTCCGTGTCGATTGCTATGCGAGCTCGGTCACGGCCGGTCGCAGACTGAACTTTTCGGACGATTCGAGATCGCCGAAAGGTACCTAACACACTCACACTTGTTTACAAAAGTATATGGATGCTCGCATACATCCTCACGCGATAATATAAACAAACGGTTCACGTGATCTTGACTGCATACAGTTCACGAAATAAATATAATACACACTTTTCGATTTTCTTAAGTGGATGCCATACTTGAATTAAATCCTACTATGCCGACACCTGTATATAACACGCACTATTTCTCCTATTACTATTATTTGATACAATGACAACCTATAAACGCAGTGGAGGCATATTTGTAATATATATATTAAATAAATTATAAGTACAAAAGTTTGAATTATGTTAAAATGTGCTTAGAATTTGAAAAATACGATCTCAAACATAACTTCCCTTAGTTAACAGGTAACAACGATTTTATTGAATTTTGTAAAAACTTGATAGTTCATTCGTGGTGAAATATGCCACAGATTCTATAGGAGGTGCGTGCATCGATTCGGACCGTCTGCCGCACGCACTTCATACTTTCAACTACATTGTACTATGTCGATACTGAATGTTGGGTGCATTATTTGTTTATTTCCAATTATTTAACGTAATGACAGCTAGAAAATGGGAGAGAGGCATATTTTTAATATACATTTTAAATGTATAACAACTACAAGAGTAGTATTTCTGGTAAAATATCGTTAATATTTGAAAAATACGATTTGAAACATAATCTCTCTTTAACAACAGACAACAACGTTTTAGTTTGATTTTGTAAAAACTGAACTCTATCCTAAGATAATTTGACGTGGTATTCGCGAACCCGGAATGATTAATTAATTTATGTAATTAATAAAAACCGTTGGGCCGCGTTGCCCGATACTGCGCACACAAGTTATTTAATTTTCCAAACTGCGGGCCGTCGCCAGGAACGCGAGTTCGCTGGGACAAACGGTGTGGAGGATTCAGGCGATCCTCCTTGCCTCGACACGATTATTTTAAATTAATAGAGGATGTCGGCGGTAGCGGGGAGAAATATAATTAAACACAGTTGATTAAAAAAAATGAATAAAACATTTATTTTAATATATTAATTAACAAAATGGCCATCCAGGCCTTGTTCCGCGACAATAATCTTTCGCGGTTGACTCGACCCCGATCTCCGCTATTCGGATACCGGCGTACCCGAATACACTTCCGATGTACACACTCTCATACACTCGGGGGAAGGGGGGGAACGCACGGTAATATAAACAGGACTTACCAGGATGCGCCCCGTGGATGGCCCAGCCGATCCTTGTCCCTTTGGCCTCCTGGGTAACGGAGGCCGACGCCGGCTGCGGTGTCGAAAAGGCGGCCCTGTGGCGCGGCGAGTGCCTCGCGAACCGCGTCCGCACTCACTCACACACGTCCCGTCCTTTTTACACCAAGTCACTCGCGGCTCACATCGCGAGGATAATCTGGGTTCCGACGGCTTTCGAGCCTCACGCGCCTTTGCTTAGCCGTAAACACTATTCTCGGTTACCCCGGATTTAGTTCGCCCGCCTCTAGCGGCGGATCGGAACGTACTAGTTAGGCAATTGTCTAATTTCCGAAAAAGGGATGAGAATGGGAAACACACACACACACTCTCGCGCTCTCATCCCTACGTACTATTGCGCGCGTAATTGTACATTTGTACAAAAACAAACAAGTGTCGTCGGTTGGCCTTGACATACGAAAGGCTCCGACGACCTATAATTCGCGAATTTAAATATTCTATTCGTCGTGAATAGATTGTGTGACGATTTCCGTCACAATATACATTGCAGATACATAAGTTCACGATATTGGTAAAAGTTGGAATAATAAAAAAGCAGACAAAAGTGCACGACAAAAAATTAAATACAAAAATACGATGGATACTAAGACGGTAAGAAGCTTGTATCATATATTAGGGATAGAAATAAACGTTTCTCCGTTATGCGTCGGTTGTAAAAAACAAATACCAACAAATATAACATAGTTTGTTGGTTTCTTTGTCAATTCAGATAGTTTAACGTTGGTTATATAGTAAATGCAAATTTCAACATTTAATATCAATAAGGACAAAATGATTGTAAGAAAAAAAAATCAGTTCTACTCCAGAACATTGTGCAGCAATTAGTAGTAATTTAATAGCTGTTCGACGGATACCTGCGAGGCGAGACAATCTCAGCGACGCGCCGAGAATACCTCGCCTCGCAGGTTCTTCTGCAAATATAATCAACCCCCAAGCCTTCTGATGAAAGGCTTTTTTGGAAAGAAAATTTTTTTTATCTCACATAATTAACGGTGCATGAGTGTGGTTTGCTCGCTTCGCTTGGGCAACAAAACACCCGCGCAACGATCACTTCCTTAGCACACTTGTATCGAACTCTACTTTTTTTAACCTTTTAAGGACGGGGATTTTGATGTTGAAATTCAACTTTTTTTTACACAATATTTGTGCATAAAATGACAACATGTCACGTGGAGTGCCTGACAAAATTAGTGGTCGATATATCGACCAGTGCCGTCTAGAACGCAATGTCCAATTTTAAAAATTTAATTTGGCGAGTTAGAAGTGCTTTTAGACGTATTTGGATGCGCTGAATACGAAAGAAGTATCAAAAAATGTTCAGGAGACGTCCTTGACCATGAAAATTGTACTTCAAGGTCAACTTCATTACTTGTAGTATTTTAGTCCAAAAATGACATCCAAAAATGATATGCGTTACAAGCATTTTTATCACTGATGTTTCATCATGCGCCGCGAACAAGCGGCAAGCCCGATCCGCTGTCACGAACCGCTGGGATTCTCCCGGCATCTCAAAGACACACAGACTGGAGCGCGCCACCTCCACGCACCACATAGTCCCCCGACACAGAGAGACCGATTACATCAAGTAGACAACCGAGTATAGGAGGTTCATACAAGCATCAATGCATTTTTCCACCTACGCACATAACATTCTTAACACTATTCATCGCCACTTTGTATAAATTTTCGGTTCAAGGTATTGTCATGTACATATATATTCAACATTTCAGAGAACATACGTTTTTTATAATTGTTTCCGATGTCCATAATACACGTTTTATTGAAATCAATGCTATGTCCTGTATTAATTGTGTGGACTGCTCGAGCGGATCTGTCATTTTTGTTCTTAACATCATATTTATGTTCTCCGATGCGATTTTTTAATTTTCGGTTACTCGTGCCTATGTATTGCACCGAACAGTCTTTACAAGGTATCTTATAAACGATATTACAAATTTCATTTTTATCATTTTTATCTTTGCTCAATTTAATGATTTTATTGAACTTATTGATTGTGCGATTGATCATCAAAAATTCGTGTTTCTTAATAAATACATTCAATTTTGGGGTTAATTCTTTTATGAATGGAAGAACAAGTCTTGGTCTCCTATATTTATTCCTGTCATTTAGATTAAAATTAATATTGTCATTATTGTTTATGTGTGAAATTCTTTTTTTATGTATTTTTGGATGAAATTATGTGGGTAATTGTTATTTAATAAAAAGTTAGTTATTATCTTAATATTATCATTATGAAAAATAGAATCAGACAGCGAAATTGCCTTATCAACTAAATTATAAACCATAGCTATTTACTAACTTTTTAGATAGCAACTAACTTTTTATTAAATAACAATTCCCCACATAATTTCATCCAAACATACATTAGAAAAAGAATTTCACACATAAGCAATAATGAAAATATTAATTTTAATCTAATTGACAGGAATAAATATAGAAGACCAAGACGTGTTCTTCCATTCATAAAAGAATTAACCCCCAAATTGAATGTATTTATAAAGAAACACGAATTTTTAATAAGTTCAATAAAATCATTAAATTGAGCAAAGATAAAAATGATAAAAATGAAATTTGTAATATCGTTTATAAGATACCTTGTAAAGACTGTTCGGTGCAATACATAGGCACGAGTAACCGAAAATTAAAAAATCGCATCCGAGAACATAAATATGATGTTAAGAACAAAAATGACAGATCCGCTCGAGCAGTCCACACAATTAATACAGGACATAGCATTGATTTCAATAAAACGTGTATTATGGACATCGGAAACAATTATAAAAAACGTATGTTCTCTGAAATGTTGAATATATATGTACATGACAATACCTTGAACCGAAAATTTATACAAAGTGGCGATGAATAGTGTTAAGAATGTTATGTGCGTAGGTGGAAAAATGCATTGATGCTTGTATGAACCTCCTATACTCGGTTGTCTACTTGATGTAATCGGTCTCTCTGTGTCGGGGGACTATGTGGTGCGTGGAGGTGGCGCGCTCCAGTCTGTGTGTCTTTGAGATGCCGGGAGAATTCCAGCGGTTCTTGACATAGCGGATCGGGCTTGCCGCTTGTTCGCAGCGCATAGTTTCCTGATACATGGGAGAACTCTCGACTCGTTTAGCCTCTCAGCATTATCATCTTTCTTGTGAGGTATAATTTGTTTGTATATATATTACGATTAGAGTTTTGTGTTTTCTAATTACAATAAGTTTATTTCGACTGCGTGTAAGGTGTGTTTTTTGCGTTTGGTTTTTTCTTTTATATTTCTTTAATTTATTATTTTCGTTGTGTTTATTGCTTTATATGTATTTAATACCTTACATTTTTTAATGGTTGGTTAGTGATATTTCCGAAGAAGAGTGCAAAACTGTAATTCACAATAATCAGGTTTGACAGATTACTTATATTACTACATAAAATGGCACCCTAATCCCAAAATTCCCCAAAAACTGGTTTAGTTATTGATAAAAATTAAAAACAATAACTCCTATATATCTTTAAAATCTTTAGCTTTGACGTCCTTAGAACATTATAAAATTTGTATGTAGCACTGCTTGGGCATGATTTAATAACCTCGATCAGTATATAAAAGCTTTGTCTGATCCATCATAGATTACGGTTTATACATATATTTGCCGATACGAAATAGTACAATAGATACTCGCAAAATTTGAATGCGTTGCAATTAGATGATCTATGGGTTACCGCCAAACAACACCCAATATCATCATAATAGCGGAATCTAAATTACCTTTTCTACAAGATCAAGCTAAGTAGCTGTGTAACTGTTTTTTATCTAAATCACTTTTGAACAAAGATTCTTATATTACAAAAACTTTTAAACATTATTTTCATACTAAAACATGGCCGTTAGTTCAAAACGAATAATCAAACAGTGCATAATGTCAGTAATGGAGAACTTCGACAACTCAATTACTGACAACTATAACTATAATAAGATCACCACAATTTTACCAATACGCACTAATATCGGTGACATAAATCAAATGATTAATGATTAAAGGGATGAGGTTTTTTTCGATTTTTATGAACAAACCATGTATGTTTTTATTCGGCGACGTTTCGATGGATATCCTCCATTCTCATCAGGCTATATACCTTTGTTAATAGTATCAGTATAACAATATTTTTCAAAACATCTTTTTATACATATTAGTAATTTTGTAGCAATTTTATTACATTATAAATTATTTGCACTACTTACTATTTTGTCATTAGTATAAACGTATGAAACGTATAATTAATAGCATCTCTGATGCGTTGCACTATAATTGAAAACAAAAGTAAGCAGCTCTATACCTTTCCATAGTAGTTAAGTCCATAATCAAAATCCAGTTTTAAAAAGTTAAATAAATTAAATAAATAAATTAGAAACAGCACGAAATAATGTAATACACAATAACACATATTTAGCAAAAGGCAGTCGAATTGGTAAAATAACGAAATATCAATTGTATCACAGACGATTATTAACAAACAATTCAAATCTCTTGCTTCGCGTTCCTAGACACACCTGTACGATCAGTCGATATTAGATCAATCAAACAGACATTCTCACTCCCCGGGGAAATTTCAATTCTTACATGTACATAATAAATTAAACAACACAAATGACTCGAATCTGCAATTAAATTTGATTAAATTTAAGCGATAATTCATTTATAAATTATAAGCTTAGATGATCAATAAATAAATTTATTTGGTGTGTAAAAAATGGAATAATTCACTTTTAAATTTGCCGCGTCGTGCATGCTCAAATTGTCAATCGCGCATACTTCAATTGTCAATGGCGCATGCTCCGATTGCCAATCGCGCATATTTGCAATCGATCAACGCGCAACTTGATCTATAGCTAGGCACCTTCTGATAAATATAGTTTTAGGTTATGTCGCAAAAGAAAAATATTTTTTCTCACAATTTTGATTTTAATTTAATATTATTAATAATGTTACCATAATGTTGGCTAAGATTCTTTGTATAATCTTTTAGATTAATTGTATTAATTTCTGACTTGATATGGATCATTTCCGATATCAGTCTTTTATGCCAATTCTTTTCAGTGTCTAATACTTTAACGTCATTAAAATTAAAGGAATGATTATTCGTGAACATATGATCATTAATTACATAATGAGAATCTGGCTTATGTATATTCACACAAAGAAATTTCGGCATTGGGAGATCCCAACCTAACTTACAATTCCGTATTCCCAAATAATAGTAATTCTGAAATAACAAATAAGAGGTCGGTTAATTAAAAGACTATCCGGATTAAGGTGCTTCAATCATGGGAGCTCTGCGCTCCCAAGTTGGAATTACCGCTGAGTGGTGAGTTCAATATTGTAGAACCCGTATTGGGCACTATAAATGCCTATCATTGTAATTTGAAGGTTATAATATACTTCATCATATACAGGTATTATGTATTTATTTACATAAAATTTTTATTTGAAACTTGAATTTTTTTAATACAAATTATTGTAATAACAATATTAAATGAGAAAAATAATAAAAAAAAAATTAAATTGTATGCTGTAGTAATACATACAAATATTTTATTTTGTAATACAATCATCCTTGGGCTTACTGCAATCAAAACAAAATATGTATACACTTCAAATATAACTAGTATTTCTTTAACCCTGACTTGGGCACGCCACGCTCCCAACTCTAGCATACAGTGTTACGGACGGGGGAATGAGAGAAATGAATGATTTTTGGTGTTCAGTTACGCCCAGTTTAGGTATACTTTATTCCTATTTTGATAATGCTACAAGCTGGGTTTTATTTGAACTGCTGTATTCTTAATTTGGTATTTATACATTGCGATTTTTGTAGCATATAATTCAAATGAGTATTGGGAATCGTATATTTTATTTAGTTGGGATCTCCCAATACCGAAATTTCTTTGTGTGTTGGTTTGATGCTCTTTAATTCGGTACTGTAACTGTCTTTTGGTTTCACCTACATAGCAAGCATCACAACCTGTAGCATCTTTGCCCCTTACAATAACATTACCAAACTTATTACAAATTTTTGGTATCACTTTAATAGCCTTTTCTTTCATAGCGCCTGATACTTGTTCATAAAATTCGGATAGAAAAGGAATATTTAAAGTAGCTTTATAATTTGTTATTGCTTTGTTATTTGGTTGCGCATTATTATGATTATATTTTATATTTTCTAATCTTTTTCTTATGTTATGATGAATAAATTTTGTTGGATAACTATTGTTCTCTAAACACTTTTTAATTAATCGAATATTCGTTTTATAAAATTTCTCATGCGCTAACAAAATTGCCTTGTCCACCAATGTATAGACCATTGCTCGCTTCTGCTGGATAGTATGACTACACTTAAAATGTAAAAACCGTGCCGAGAAAGTATCTTTCCGGTACCAATTTGTAATTATGAGTGTATTATTATTCCTAATTAATGAAACTTCTAAAAAGTTTATATGTCGTTAGTCTCTATTTCATGCGTAAACTGCAACTTATTGTGATAACTATTAAAAACATCTAATACATGCGATAGTTTATTTCATTCCACTTTTTCATTATCTTTTCTGTATCCTTTTGTAGTTTGATTATTGGATTCTTTTTGATTTGACAATACGTATTTCCCTAAGGAAATAGGATTTTGTCGATTTTGGTGAACAAACCATGTAATTACTTATTTGGCGACGTTTCGATGGATCCTCCATCCTCATCAGGCTATACCTTTATTGATAATATTCATCAAAAAATTTTTTAGTAAACATCTTTTCTTACATATTATTAGTTTGTAACAAAATTATGGCAGTATTGCAATTTCTTACTATTTCGTCATTCCTATAATAATATAATCATATATATATATATATATTGTAACGGTATTTTTCTTAATTAATAAATATCGTTATTTACTAAATTAATAATTATATTAGTCAATAAGCATGTTAAAGACTATATCTCGTGAGGAGGTTGGCATGATTAATAATTAACAAAATACGACCAGATACGGATAACTAAACGAACGAACTTTATTTACTAATAATAAATACAAATTATGTAAATTTTTAATTATATATATTCCTTAACAATTACGCGAACGTTGCTAACTTTATCGACCGCGTGGTACACATTTCCGTTCGACCGTTAATATGGCGTCGGTTTAGCCTCGCGTACCTTGATAGATACGCGTCAGCATCACCGTGGCGCCGATATTATTTAATATGAATAAATACTCAGGTCGTCACCACACGCACCCGGTCGCACTGCCTTTCGGCGTACGGGATCAGGGCAATGCAGGAGAACCCACTGAGTAAAATATAATAATAACAGATTAAAATAATAAAATTATTTTTACCGGAATCTTACACATGATACTCGGCTTCCTCATAGTGATAATAGATACAACTGATTACTAACGACTGAATACTTTGAAATCCGGATGGGAACAAGAAGGAGATCGCAGGATCTCGTCGGTTTTATTCCAACACCGACGCTTTTCCCACTCACGATCCCTCGATGGCTGGAGCATGCTGATTGGACATCCTCAGCATGCGCCGAAAAATCGCGATGTCACGACAACATGTCAGCCCGCGCGAAAATCAAAAACATACATTGAGTGAATGCAGGTGTTCATTGCAGACACCTCCTAACACCCAACATATAGCCTCCACCTCCATGATCTCGATACGCACTCAAGAATCCCCTCCACAAATGCTTTCTACTCGTGGAGGCACGAATCATATTCCAAGCACAGCACGGGTTGCAATACCACTCATGGTTCGCATGCGCGAACCGTCCGAGCATGCTACTATTCGTTGAGATTTCCACTTCGCATTAAATGCGCGAAAATACGAATTCTTTGAATTTAATATCGTATAGATAATGTATTATCGTTAATATTCCTTATAATTACATTATTTCTATTTAAATGACTGTTAATAATTCCAATAATTAATATACGCAAATTCAATTCTAGTATTAATATTTAATCTATCGCGATTCGCTTATATCTAATGTTCTATAAATACTAATTTATATCGTATATCTGTCTCTGTTGCTCGTTCAAGGCTTAACGACAAAGACAGAAAATCACTCTCCCCCCAGGTGATAATTCGCCTCACCTGGGTCATGTTCCTGGAGAGGTCGCACCTACCACCATGTATAGAGGAAAGGAAGCGTCGTCTGCGCGTGGGGGGGAAGTCGCGCATCGCATACGACAACATGGCCGACCTCGTCTCCGCGACTACACGTGTAGTCTGTTTCGCGAAAAGCCTCCGGTGTAACGACACCGTCGAGGCCTTCTCCCGCGTATTTATTAGTTAATATTTAGAATCGGGATCATTTATTGACATGCAATGTCACAATATATATATATATATAATCAATAGCATCTCTGATTGATCATATTGTGACGGTCCAATTTATTCACATAATAAAAAATAAGAGAGAAACTCCTTTTTTTGAGTTTCTATCTTATTTAATTCATCGATCCGTAGAGGGTAGAGATATTATCCCATCCAATAGCAAATCGATGAATGAGCATTGATTCGTCGAGTTGATCTATTACTGGAAACCCCTTATGATTGTGATACCACTTCAATTCAGTGACGTAGTTCAAAGAGAAAACAAATTCTCTTATTCCGCGTCACTTCATGAATTGAGAAGCATTCACAATCTAGGTCTAAAAATCTCCAATTGCATTCAGTGACGTAGGTCTGAGAGAAAACAAATTCTCTCATCACGCGTCACTTTAAGAATGCAATTAGTGTTGGAGAAACGCCCTTACATGACTTGATAGCGGAACTAACAGTTACATTACACGAGTCTGTTTACGCGAGACCAGCGTGGAGAGGCCGCTTGAAATGTTCGTCGTCCTCGACGAAAATGCTGCCGAGGCAGCGAGAGCCGTTGGTTTTGTCAAGGCTTGGCAGTGGTGGGGGAACTCTCTAGTTTCGACAAACTCAGGATCTAAGTCTCCCACTATCGGGATCTCGTGTACACGCATCGATATGTGCGTGTGTTAGCTTGTGACGTCGTATACTGGCTGTTCGTCTATTTTCTTTTATAATAGATGATAAATGTATTAATTATTATATTGTTTAAATATAATACTCGTAGTGTGATGTTTTACAATATGCATTATTTATGCATAAATATAGTTACGCTAGTTCTATATTATTGTAAAACTTACAGTTTTATTGCAAATTGGTTTGATGCCAATTTTCACTATAAATTGTAATAAATATTAATTTCAAAAGTTATATTTTAGTGTAGTTACACTCGGAATATTTAACTGAGTTTAAATAATTAATAAAAATTGTTTAGTTAATTAGTTATTAACAACTTTGTCATTTTTGGTGTTATCGGATTGATGTTTTAACCAAAAATGTGTAATGGTTTTTTGAAAAGAATAATGTAACCTCTACATACACATTGTGTATGAAAAAGAAAGATAATTTCTACTTGGTTCCTTTAGTAATTTACACTTCATACCGACTTACAATGTTAAAATGATTGTAAATGAACCACAAAGAAAAGAAATGCTTAATAAAAAAAACTTTAATTTCAGCTTTACATTTCAATCTTATAATTCAAAACTACTCTTGGAAAATTAAATACATTTCACAATATATTAGATCTAATACGTTTTAAATGCAATTTAGATTTTAAGTGCAAAATTTAATATGAATACAAAATGCACTTTTCTTAATTATTGTAATATATAAAATAATTGTGAATATGATAAATTATCTTATTATATTTATTATAAACAAATTTTATCTTCTTTAAAACACCACTTTCCCTTACTTGTTTCAAATACTTTTCACATCTCAGTGTTCCTACTAGAATTTTTATAAAATTTATAAATTGTATTAAATATTACTAAATAATTTTTTAATTTTTTTTAAATTCTTGATTACATTGTACAAAAAATACTATTAAATATAATAAAAAAATAGTAATGAAAACAAATAAATGTTACATTTAAGCAATTATACAATGTTATCATAAATTTAAAAAAATTTTTAAATTATTTAAAAATCTTTAACATTTTTCAAAAATTTTATAAAAATGATGATGGAAACACTGAAATGTGATATTCAGGTGATTGGTGACGTATAAGTGAATTTAAAATAATTTCAAAACGTATTTGAAAAGAACTATTTGTGGAATAGATTTGTTTGAATACTCGTATGCGAAATTGTTTTAAATTCACTTTTAGATCATCAATCACCTAGATATCACATTTCTGTGCTTTCATTGTAATTTTTATAAAATTTTTAAAAAGTATTTGACACGAAGTTGCGGTCGAATACTTGTACACGTCTTGTCTGAACACAAGGCTGAAATCAGGTGCTAAGACTGCATTCTCATCACATACCCTACACACACTATTGCAACGTTGGGACTCAAGAATTAGTTCTATAGGCTTTGTTGACTTAACGTAAACGAATTACTAGTATTTTGATGATAGTGTGGGGCGTTTCTGATAAAAAGACATTGAAATGTTAACTTCAGTGAATAATAAACTATTTTATAACAAAACATAGGTCTCAGAGCAATAAGTAGACAACAATATATAGATAGGTTTGTTACAGATGTGAGTTTGCTAATGCTCTCTACAATCCAGATCTAACTAATCTTACGGTAATTTCTTGTATAGATACGATCTACAATTTTACTGAAAAAAGTAATAACTTCAAACCTCTTAGACAATCATACAGCCTACATAAAGGTTATCATTTGATTAAGCCAGACATTGAATTTAGTATACAATGAACATAGTGATATTGACATGCCCTGGATTAATGGTGATGATCAACGTGTTATTTTAGATATGTTAAAGATTGAGATTGTAAAAAGAACAATGAATTATCAAAATATACACCATATGGTAAATTACAAGTAGAATATAGAAAATTACGCATAATTATGCAAGATTATTAAAAGGTAAATGTATGGATAGAAGTGATATGAAATTAGACAACACATTTGCAGAAGAAACTTCGCAGCTTGAAGAAGTAAAATAGAAAAATGTAATACTAAAGGAATTGAATTTTGAACTAAAAGATATGAATGGGTTATTAAAAAAAACGTTAGCCAAATATAAAGAAAAAAAAAAAGAAATACGAAGATTAAACAAGAAATTTTTGCAGACGTAACAACTGCTACGCATATTTATAACGAAAAAAGAGCATACCGAAAATCATAGTAATTAAAAGGAAAAATAATAATAAATAATAAAATTAATAAAAATAATAATAAATAATAATAATAATAATAATAAAAATAATAATATATAATAATAATAAAAAACAAAAAATTAAACGTTCGCTACAGGTTATTTCAAAATAAAATTTATCGGGCTTTGCGAACCAATATGCTTTATTAAGCAAGGTTTTTACTCTTCGTCCACTATGGTTGGTGGAAGTCCCAGAGTAAACCTTTGAAATTTATAAAATTGGCGTTTCGACCACAGCACTCTAGCTTTGGTCTCCTCAGTAAGGAGCTAGAGGCCTTCCTTAGACGCCCGTCGCAGATAGAAAGTAACGACAAATGAAAGAAGTGCGGCTATATATATGCCTTGTTATCGACTGTTTCTCTAACGGGTAGAGAGAACAGTCGTATCCTCCTGGTGGTAAGAACTCCCACCAACCAAGAGCGCGACGTTTTTCACCCGAAGTCGCGAGTTTTAAGAAAAAACAAAAAATTAAACGTTCGCTACAGGTTATTTCAAAATAAAATTTATCGGGCTTTGCGAACCAATATGCTTTATTAAGCAAGATTTTACGACTGTTCTCTCTACCCGTTAGAGAAACAGTCGATAACAAGGCATATATATAGCCGCACTTCTTTCATTTGTCGTTACTTTCTATCTGCGACGGGCGTCTAAGGAAGGCCTCTAGCTCCTTACTGAGGAGACCAAAGCTAGAGTGCTGTGGTCGAAACGCCAATTTTATAAATTTCAAAGGTTTACTCTGGGACTTCCACCAACCATAGTGGACGAAGAGTAAAAACCTTGCTTAATAAAGCATATTGGTTCGCAAAGCCCGATAAATTTTATTTTGATATAATAATAATAATAATAATAAATAATAATAAATAATGATAATAATAATAAATAATAAAAATAATAAAAAAATAATAATAATATAAAATTGAAAATAAATTTTGCTTGTTAGAATTACGACAAGTTGCATAATGTACACTTATACCATACACAATAAACAAATTAATTATTGAACTCGCTGACAATTCTCAATCATTAATATTTCATACACAGTGTTTTGTGACTTCTACACACTAGGACGCTATTTAATTATACTCGCTGTTGATTTGCATTTCTATCGAAAAGAACTATTATATCCAAGATTAAAATCATTAATTCTGAAATATCAAAACCAATCGCTACATGTCGTTTCGATAGTGCAGTCTCTTCATAAGTTTCAGCAAATATTTTGTATACCATTTCTGCAAATTTATTTTGAATAAAATAGGGTATTAAATTTTTCTGCAAATATTCCATGCTTAATAAATACTGGAAAATTTTAGAAGTATAAAAGAACTTTTATTTGTACTGTAGCATACACGTTTAGTAATGTTCAAGTTTACCGATACTTCGGTCTACCGATTCGAGTTTACCAAGTACTTCCTCGTACATGCGTTGGCATCTGCAATTTTGATAATGCTGTATGTTATGAAATAGCGAGAACTTCTTTAATATACTTTTTATTTCTTTATGACTATAATGAATAGAAGCTAATGAAACATTTTATTTTGTAATTCTATATACAATATATTTTATTTTATAAATAGAATATATTATCAATATTAATTAACAACAACAAAAATCATGAATTCGATTTTGAAAATGTTAAAATTTTAGACATTGAAAACTGCTATAAAAAACGTTTGATTTCTGAAATGCTTCATATTAAAAGCACTAAAAATACCATTAATAAGAAAGAAGATACTATTATGTTGAGTAGAATTTATAACAACATCTTGTAACCGTTGAAAATTATTCTTAGAACTTGTAAAATCGTTAGACTGAGCACTTCCTTGTACTTCTGCGAATCGTATACATATTATGTCAATTCTTTTGTACACGCTATATATAGCAACAACAATTTTTGAAATTTCACTTGACTCTACTCATCTACGAGTAATGGAAGTTCATTGCTAACTGTTTGACATTTATGGTAAAGATTGTTTTTTGTTATATGTAGTGTTTTTTGTTTTTTTGTGATTTGTTATTTAAAAAGTTTTTTGTATATTTATTTATATTTTTTGTGTTCAATAAACCAGTACTTGAAGAGGTCTGCAAAACCTGGCAGACGAAACGTCGTACAATTTTTTAAAATCAAAATTGGTTGTTAATTTATTACAACCTGGATTTAACCCTTTATAATCGATATTGTGGATTTTATAATATTAATTAACTATTTGCATAAAATACTAGAAATTTATTTCTATATTGCAATAACGTATTATTTTTAAATTTTATATAGGTCGCAAGATTACAAGTCTTAGAGCCTACAGGTATAAAATTTCCAGATTTTAAAAATAGTGGAGTTTCACTTCGTTCTCAGCGAATAAAATTACCTAGTAGCTTAGGACAAAAGAAAATAAAGGAATTGAACAAACTCTGGCGGATATGAAACTGGGTAAGTATTATTTTCAAAATATACACGGAGAAAAAATATAACACTGCAATAAACGGAAAATTAAACTCTAATAATTTGGTGACAGGTTCACTCGGCGAAGCTATAATAGTATATACAATAGTTTTAACATTAACTTTTAGATAATAATGATAATAATAATAATAAAAATAATAAAAAATAATAATAATATAAAATTGAAAATAAATTTTGCTTGTTAGAATTACGACAAGTTGCATAATGTACACTTATACCATACACAATAAACAAATTAATTATTGAACTCGCTGACAATTCTCAATCATTAATATTTCATACACAGTGTTTTGTGACTCTACACACTAGGACGCTATTTAATTATACTCGCTGTTGATTTGCATTTCTATCGAAAAGAACTATTATATCCAAGATTAAATCATTAATTCTGAAATATCAAAACCAATCGCTACATGTCGTTTCGATAGTGCAGTCTCTTCATAAGTTTCAGCAAATATTTTGTATACCATTTCTGCAAATTTATTTTGAATAAAATAGGGTATTAAATTTTTCTGCAAATATTCCATGCTTAATAAATACTGGAAAATTTTAGAAGTATAAAAGAACTTTTATTTGTACTGTAGCATACACGTTTAGTAATGTTCAAGTTTACCGATACTTCGGTCTACCGATTCGAGTTTACCAAGTACTTCCTCGTACATGCGTTGGCATCTGCAATTTTGATAATGCTGTATGTTATGAAATAGCGAGAACTTCTTTAATATACTTTTTATTTCTTTATGACTATAATGAATAGAAGCTAATGAAACATTTTATTTTGTAATTCTATATACAATATATTTTATTTTATAAATAGAATATATTATCAATATTAATTAACAACAACAAAAATCATGAATTCGATTTTGAAAATGTTAAAATTTTAGACATTGAAAACTGCTATAAAAAACGTTTGATTTCTGAAATGCTTCATATTAAAAGCACTAAAAATACCATTAATAAGAAAGAAGATACTATTATGTTGAGTAGAATTTATAACAACATCTTGTAACCGTTGAAAATTATTCTTAGAACTTGTAAAATCGTTAGACTGAGCACTTCCTTGTACTTCTGCGAATCGTATACATATTATGTCAATTCTTTTGTACACGCTATATATAGCAACAACAATTTTTGAAATTTCACTTGACTCTACTCATCTACGAGTAATGGAAGTTCATTGCTAACTGTTTGACATTTATGGTAAAGATTGTTTTTTGTTATATGTAGTGTTTTTTGTTTTTTTGTGATTTGTTATTTAAAAAGTTTTTTGTATATTTATTTATATTTTTTGTGTTCAATAAACCAGTACTTGAAGAGGTCTGCAAAACCTGGCAGACGAAACGTCGTACAATTTTTTAAAATCAAAATTGGTTGTTAATTTATTACAACCTGGATTTAACCCTTTATAATCGATATTGTGGATTTTATAATATTAATTAACTATTTGCATAAAATACTAGAAATTTATTTCTATATTGCAATAACGTATTATTTTTAAATTTTATATAGGTCGCAAGATTACAAGTCTTAGAGCCTACAGGTATAAAATTTCCAGATTTTAAAAATAGTGGAGTTTCACTTCGTTCTCAGCGAATAAAATTACCTAGTAGCTTAGGACAAAAGAAAATAAAAGGAATTGAACAAACTCTGGCGGATATGAAACTGGGTAAGTATTATTTTCAAAATATACACGGAGAAAAAATATAACACTGCAATAAACGGAAAATTAAACTCTAATAATTTGGTGACAGGTTCACTCGGCGAAGCTATAATAGTATATACAATAGTTTTAACATTAACTTTTAAATATAAGATAAATAAATTTATTGATCTTCACAAGCCAAAGACTATTTGCCAATACTCAGTAAGGCGGATTGTATTAATACCAGTCACTTTAAAAACCTCACAGGATGAGTGTTTGAAAAAAGACTAAGACAAGCTAAATAAAAAAAATAAAAAATTTAATTGATTAAAGTCTAAAATTAAAAAAAAAAAAACGGAAAAAAAGAAAGGAAAAGAAAAAAAAAATTATTGTATTTCGCCCTGAGTATGCCTGGTAGGCTCATCAGTAGAGTCCAGGCATCTCGTCTCTAGATACTGATGAATGGTATAATATAAAAATTTTCAAAACAGCTTTACTCAGACGAGGAAGACATGGGGTATATATGCCCTTGGTTTCCATCTTGGTTTGCTAAGCCATCCCTACCTTTCAGTAGGGTCACCACCACTAACTACCCAGATACCTTACAGGTCCTTACTACATTTCACTCCCCATGGGGGAACATACACTCCGCATCAAAATTATCGCAACCAGATTTTTCACAGAAAAATTGCCATTTTTTAAATGCTTGTAGCTCGGTCAATTTTCATCGTATTGAGATCATTTTTTTGTATTGTAGGGAATTATGTGCACTTTGAGGAAAAAAAAATGCCTAATAGCTGCGAGATAATGCCACATTGCTAAGTCTTAATCAGGCCTACCAACTTCTTTGTCTTAATCAACGCAATAGTTTGCTCGTTTACCTGGATTACCAAAAATTTTTTTGCAAAAAACAACAAATACCACCTTAAAGTAGACTTTTTAACGAGTATTTTAAAAAAAGAAGTCGACCCTCTATGACTTTTTTTGACCGAGTTATGCCATTTTAAAAATCTTCCTATGTTTTAGTCAAATATCGCAAACATCAGCATTACCCGATGCGTATCGCGAGGAGGTTGTTGGTCGGACTTACGCATCATTGTGGCCCTGAAACGGGCCAATTGTGTGTACCGTTTCTTACATTAGGGACTCCGCGGTCTGAATCCCATACAAAACAAAAAAAAATTATCTCAATGCGATGAAAATTGATCGAATTACAAGCATTCGAAAAATGGCCATGTTTCAAATGCTTGTAATTTAATCAATTTTCATCGCATTGAAATAATTTTTTTTGGTAATCCAGGTAAACGTGCAAACTATTGCGGTGTTTAAGAAAAAGAAGTTGGTAGACCTGATTAAAGTGCACATAATTCCCTACAAAACAAAAAAAATGATCTCAATACGATGAAAATTGACCGAGCTACAAGCATTTAAAAAATGGCAATTTTTCTGTGAAAAATCTTGTTGCGATAATTTTGATGCGGAGTGTACCTTATTAGATCTTTCACATGCACCTTGTTCATTTCTCCCTTGGACTTATCATTTCGATCAATGACATAAACCGTGGGCGATAATACTTTCAATATGGTACAGGGCCCTTCTAACTTAGGACATAATTTTTCCGAAAACCTATTAGCTGCATTGGACAAATAATGATTCGTACATAGTACTTAATCACCTGTGAAAAATCTGAAATCTCTTTTACCCTTTTTAAAAACCGTAGCTTGTTTCTCCTCACTCTGCTCAATATGTTTGGTGACTATATTCCGTAAAATATCTAACCTCTGTACTCTATCGGCCTAATGTTTCTCATCGTCCTTAAGAATTAATTCCCTTGGTTCTACCTCCCTACGTAAGCTTTTAATAGGTCTGGCGTCTCTCCCATAACACACGTCTGCAAAAAAAAGATGCTGGAATTGTTCTAAGAAAGAGAAAAGTCATTTCCGAAGTAATTTTTCATGTAGAATTCGAATCCGGGGTCTGAATTGCTCTATTATGTCAGGAGTTTAAGATATCCTAATCTAAAAGTGCAAAAATCGCGATTTTTGGCTATATCTGAGGTTATGTAGCATCATCATATTTTTTTTCTCAAAAAACAACCAATGGTACCTTAACGTGTAAGGCTTGTTCTTTCAAATGCCATTGAGTTTGCTCAAATAGCTTATTTCTGCATTGAGATATTTCATTTTGAATTTTTCGAGCTTTTCATCAATTTTGTTCTTCTCAAAATTCACATGATTCTGTAGTCTTTGACGTCCAAATTCAATACTTATGTTCAATTTTTACTTATGATATTTGTATCACGTTTTTTATGCGACAATAGGTTCTTTAAAATTAAAATTTAATGTGCATCAAGTTTCACGATCCAAAACTAAGTCCTAAGTACTATGAAGGGGGTGAAAAATGCTGAAATTGATCGAAATGTATTTCACTTTTTGACTTTCCACGTACTTTTTAGCATAGTTTAATATAAATGGACTTTTAAAAGTAAGGAGACGAGGTACTCTAATTTTCAGCACCCGAACTGATCCCGTAGTACTTTGAACGGGGTGAAAAGGGGGTGAAAATTGCTAAAAACGGTCTAGAATTATTCTTACTTCAAATCAGCAATCCCTAAATCCAAGTATGCCAAATCCCTTAATATATATATTATAATTGAAAGGATGACAAAAAATTTACAAAAATTAACAGGTTAATTTTCATTTAAATTTTTTAAAAAAAAACGTGTTTTAAGTTATCATAACTTTTTACAGAATTGAAGGCCGTAAGAAAACTACAGACCATTTGTAAGGTATTTCTTCAAGCTTCTTTTTAGCCTTTGGATAACAAAATTAATTTAGGCGTACTTACACTTTTTTTAAGTTGAATATTGACATGTAGTTTATGTAACATTGACCTTCAGATTAAAAATTCTAATCCAGAAAAATAAATTTTAGATATAATTAGCAACAGATGTTACATGTAATGTTCTACTGTACAAGTTGATAGATTTTGAGTTAATTAGCGGTAAACCCTGCTGGTGTTGAAAAAAACTTGAAAAAATTCACTTTTTCAGGTTAGAATAACTTTTGAGCAAATAGATTACAGTACTTAAAATTTTTTTTTGTGTATTCTGAAATACATTTCCAATGGGTACCCAAAATTTATTATATTTTAAAATTTTGATCGGACCACTTTACGTGGAATATCGCATTTGTATGTTTTATTCTGAAATCTTAGATACGGCGATATATATATATATATATATACTAGGGGGGCTTCGCCCCCCTGCGCGCTTCGCGCGCCAACCCCCTATTTTTAATTTCGAAAAAGGTTTTTCGTAATTAATTTATTTAAAATAATGTTTTAAATTGTATTATTTTTTCACTACCATGGACACCTTAAAAATTAAACAGATTTACACAACACCTTGGAGGTATTGCTATAGTTATTATAATTTATAAATAAAAGTTTACCAAAATTTAGTGTAATGAAATCAGAATAAAAATAATAAAAAAAATAAAGACATATTAAATGTTAACTGTAAATTTTAAACTATATGAATTCTTATAAAGATTAAATTTATATTTTAATAATTATAAATGTTAATGAAAAATTAACTTACCAAAAATAGTAAAGTACATATACTTACTAAATTGTAGTATTTTAGTTAACAACTTATTAAAATTTTGGATTATTTTAAACCGTTATAAATAGAAATTCACCTTCTAAAATTAATTTATTTAATGACGAACGATCATCGCCAAAAGTTCTATGTCATTAATATTTTGTACTTTAATAGTAATAAAACTTTCTTCTTAATTAAATTAATTTTGTATTATTTTTAAAGAATTATTTATAAAATTTTAGCGCTATATAAATAAAAACCTGTTTCTTCCATTTCTCCCGTGATTCGTAATTTGCACTCTCTTTCAAAATTTGCGTTTTAATCATAATTATATCCAATTTATTTTACTATGCAGAGCCCAAATATTTATTTTGATTATTATAAACAAATTCATTTCTTAAATATCCTTCTATTTCTAATAAATACATACTTGTTTATTTAAAATATTGTGTTATATAAATATAAATTATCTACACACTTATATATCCATACAATTTTGAAATATTAATTTAAAAAATATTTAAATTAAATGCTCCTAAATTAATAGTTTTTGAAAATCTATTCCAATGTAATTCGTATTTTATATTGCCACTGTTAAAATTTGAATTTTCTTTTGCCTATACTGTTTATAATAGAATTATCTTAAAAATGCAATAATTAATATATTTAATTTTTAACCCATTGTATATATCATATGGATATTTGGAAAAGTGTATGTTATACTTGATTAATATTTATTTAATCTTCAAACATTCTTGCAAGTTATGTTCACAACTTTTTTTTTGCGCACAGAAAAAAACGTATATTATGTATTCTTAAAAAAACAATTTTAAAATATATCTATATTATATAATATTACGCCGCACGCACACACACCCACATACATACATACATATATACATATTGTAACGGTAGGTTGATCACTTCGATCACCTGGGCTAGAGAGGCGAAGGTTGTCCCTGCTCGACCGTGTCAAGAGAACCGTTTTCTGAGCACCGGGAGTCTCATTAGGAATAGCCGTGCGTTTGCACCACCACGCTTGAGATCCCAGAAACTCAAGCTCCCCTACGTCTAGTGCCAACCTTGGAGGTGTACTGTAGGAGAAAAAGCCTGTGTCTGCAGTCCGCAGTGTGTATACGTATACGCAGTACACCTCCAAGGTTGGCACTAGACGTAGGGAGCTTGAGTTTCTGGGATCTCAAGCGTGGTTGTGCAAACGCACGGCTATTCCTAATGAGACTCCCGGTGCTCAAAAACGGTCTTCTTGACACCGGTCGAGCAGGGACAACCTCGCCTCTCTAGCCCAGGTGATCGAAGTGATCAAACGGCTCCCGAGGGCGTAGGTCGCGTTTGGTGGGGGATATAACGGGTACGGATTTCGAGTGTCGGCGCAGGTTAGGTCCCTGAGATTAAGAGTCTCATGCTCTACCGACTGAGCTAGCCGGGCATGAGACTCTTATAAAAGCCCCCGTTGGGCGCATTTATAACGGGTACGGATTTCGAGTGTCGGCGCAGGTTAGGTCCCTGAATTATCGGCGACGTTTCGTCGATAGGACCAAGTCGACTAGCCGGGATAATTGCGAATGGTAGCGCAGTGGTGAGGCTTCTGCCTCGCGCTCCCGGGATCGTGGGTTCGCGCCCCGATACCTTCGTTGATTTTTTTATTCCTTATATTCAATCCGTACCCCGTACAATGTAATTTTCTACTGTAACAAGTTGCTAGATTGTTGAGTAATTCGGCTGGTAACCCTGCTGGTGTGAAAAAACTTGAAAAATTCACTTTTCAGGTTAGAATAAACTTTTGAGCAAATAGATTACAGTACTTAAAATTTTTTTTTGTGTATTCTGAAATACATTTCCAATGGGTACCCAAACTTTATTATATTTTAAACTTTTGATCGGACCACTTACGTGGAATATCGCATTTGTATGTTTTATTCTGAAATCTTAGATACGGCGATATATATATATATATATATACTAGGGGGCTTCGCCCCCCTGCGCGCTTCGCGCGCCAACCCCCTATTTTTAATTTCGAAAAAGGTTTTTCGTAATTAATTTATTTAAAATAATGTTTTAAATTGTATTATTTTTTCACTACCATGGACACCTTAAAAATTAAACAGATTTACACAACACCTTGGAGGTATTGCTATAGTTATTATAATTTATAAATAAAAGTTTACCAAAATTTAGTGTAATGAAATCAGAATAAAAATAATAAAAAAAATAAAGACATATTAAATGTTAACTGTAAATTTTAAACTATATGAATTCTTATAAAGATTAAATTTATATTTTAATAATTATAAATGTTAATGAAAAATTAACTTACCAAAAATAGTAAAGTACATATACTTACTAAATTGTAGTATTTTAGTTAACAACTTATTAAAATTTTGGATTATTTTAAACCGTTATAAATAGAAATTCACCTTCTAAAATTAATTTATTTAATGACGAACGATCATCGCCAAAAGTTCTATGTCATTAATATTTTGTACTTTAATAGTAATAAAACTTTCTTCTTAATTAAATTAATTTTTGTATTATTTTTAAAGAATTATTTATAAAATTTTAGCGCTATATAAATAAAAACCTGTTTCTTCCATTTCTCCCGTGATTCGTAATTTGCACTCTCTTTCAAAATTTGCGTTTTAATCATAATTATATCCAATTTATTTTTACTATGCAGAGCCCAAATATTTATTTTGATTATTATAAACAAATTCATTTCTTAAATATCCTTCTATTTCTAATAAATACATACTTGTTTATTTAAAATATTGTGTTATATAAATATAAATTATCTACACACTTATATATCCATACAATTTTGAAATATTAATTTAAAAAATATTTAAATTAAATGCTCCTAAATTAATAGTTTTTGAAAATCTATTCCAATGTAATTCGTATTTTATATTGCCACTGTTAAAATTTGAATTTTCTTTTGCCTATACTGTTTATAATAGAATTATCTTAAAAATGCAATAATTAATATATTTAATTTTTAACCCATTGTATATATCATATGGATATTTGGAAAAGTGTATGTTATACTTGATTAATATTTATTTAATCTTCAAACATTCTTGCAAGTTATGTTCACAACTTTTTTTTTGCGCACAGAAAAAATACGTATATTATGTATTCTTAAAAAAACAATTTTAAAATATATCTATATTATATAAATATTACGCCGCACGCACACACACCCACATACATACATACATATATATACATATATATGGTCTATTTCACGTCAAGTGGTACGATGCTAATTATGTGTAGAATTTATCCTTCTGGGTTAGAATTTCTAATCTTAAGGTCAATGTTACATAAACTACATGTCAATATTCAACTTAAAAAAGTGTAAGTTCGCCGCAATTGATTTTTTTATCCAAAAGTCTAAAAGAAAGCTTGGAGCAATACCTTTCAAATAGTCTGTAGCTTTTTATGGCCTTCAATTCTGTAAAAAGTTATGATAATTTAAAGAAAGACAAAAAATTCACAAAAATTAACATGGTATTTCCCATTTAAATTTTTTTAAAAAATTTGGTGTTTGTGTGTTCAAAAAATGTGATCTTTTGAGCGGTGTTAGATCAAAATCGATTGTGGCGTAGTCGCCTTTTTTTGATATTCAATATTTCCGGGCGTTCTATCTCTTCGAGATTTTAAAATTAGGAATTGTAACCCAAGTAGATAAGTTCTAAAGATTATTTTGAACAAAAGTTGTTTATAATGTATTTTTAAAAAAATCAATAGATTTTGAGATAAATAGCTTTGAAAATAATAATTTCTCTAAAAAATTGTAAAATTTCCATTTTTCATGGTGGAATAACTCTTAGGCAAATTATTTTTAACACCTCAAATTTTTTTTCTATCTTCTGGTAGATATTTCCAGTCTGTTCACAAAATTTGGAGTGATTTCAAATTTTCATCGTACCACTGATGTGAAATAGCCCATATATATGGAAATGAACAATTAACTTACCAAAAATAGTAAAGTGCATATACTTAATTGTAGTATTTAGTAAAAACCTATTAAAATTTTAGATTATTTGAAACGGATTTAATAGAACTTTACCTCCTAAAATTAATTTATTTAAGTCATCGCCAAGAGTTCTATATGTCATTAATATTTTATACTTTAAGAGTAAGAAAACTTTCTTCTTAATTAAATTAATTTTGTATTAGCTTTAAAGAATTATTTATAACATTTTAGCGGTATATAAATAAAAACCTGTTTCTTCCATTTCTCCCGTAATTCGTAATTTGCACCCTCTTTCAAAATTTGCGTTTTAATCCATAATTATATCCAATTTATTTTTCCCTTTAGTTACAGAGCCCATATATTTATTTTAATTATTATAAACAAAGGCATTCCTTAAATAACCTTTTGTTTCTAATAAATACATACTTGTTTATTTAAAATATTGTGTTATATAAATATAAATTATCTACACACTTATATATCCATACAATTTTTAAATTTTGATTTGAATAATATTTAAATTAAATACTACTAAAATAATAATTTTCGAAAAACTTTTGAAATGTAATTCGTATTTTATATTGCCACTGTTAAAATTTGTAAAATTTCCATTTTTCATGGTGGAATAACTCTTAGGCAAATTATTTTTAACACCTCAAATTTTTTTTCTATCTTCTGGTAGATATTTCCAGTCTGTTCACAAAATTTGGAGTGATTTCAAATTTTCATCGTACCACTGATGTGAAATAGCCCATATATATGGAAATGAACAATTAACTTACCAAAAATAGTAAAGTGCATATACTTAATTGTAGTATTTAGTAAAAACCTATTAAAATTTTAGATTATTTGAAACGGATTTAATAGAACTTTACCTCCTAAAATTAATTTATTTAAGTCATCGCCAAGAGTTCTATATGTCATTAATATTTTATACTTTAAGAGTAAGAAAACTTTCTTCTTAATTAAATTAATTTTTGTATTAGCTTTAAAGAATTATTTATAACATTTTAGCGGTATATAAATAAAAACCTGTTTCTTCCATTTCTCCCGTAATTCGTAATTTGCACCCTCTTTCAAAATTTGCGTTTTAATCCATAATTATATCCAATTTATTTTTCCCTTTAGTTACAGAGCCCATATATTTATTTTAATTATTATAAACAAAGGCATTCCTTAAATAACCTTTTGTTTCTAATAAATACATACTTGTTTATATAAAATATTGTTTTATATAAATATACGTAATCTACTTACTTATATATCCATACAATTTTTAAATTTTGATTTGAATAATATTTAAATTAAATACTACTAAAATAATAATTTTCGAAAAACTTTTGAAATGTAATTCGTATTTTATATTGCCACTGTTAAAATTTGAATTTTCTTTTGCCATTACTGTTTATAATAGAATTATCTTAAAAATGCAATAATTAATGTATTAATTTTTAATTTATTGTATATTTCACATATAGATATTTGAAAAAGTGTATGTTATACTTGATTAATATTTATTTTATCTTCATAAAATTGTGCATATTTTTAAAAACATTACATTAAATTTTAGGTCCGTTTTTATTTTATGAGTTTTATCAGGAATAAGTAAACTAATACACATTCTTTCAAGTTATATTCACAACTTTTTTTTGCGCACAAATAACACGAACACACACATACGCACACACATACACACACACACACTTCTGGGTTAGAATTTCTAATTTCAATGTAAATGTTATATAAAGTACATGCCAATATTCAACTTAAAAAAAGTGTAAATTCGCTACAATTGATTTTTTATCCAAAAGTTTGAAAGAAAGCTTGGAGCAATACCTTTCAAATAGTCTGTAGCATTTTTATGGCCTTCAGTTCTGTAAAAAGTTATGAATTATCTTAAAAATGCAATAATTAATGTATTTAATTTTTAACCCATTCTATATATCACATATGGATATTTGGAAAAGTGTATGTTCACACACACACACTCACACACACACTCACGCACGCACACGCACACGCACACGCACACGCAAGCACACACACGCACGCACACACACAAACACACACACACACACATATATATATGACATATATATATAAAACATATATATATATGTTGAATTCTGAATTCTTAGACACTGCGGCGGCGGCGGCGGCGGCGGCGGCGGCGGCGGCGGCGAAATATTTATATATTATGGAGAGAAGAGATATATATGTTTTATATATATATGTCATATATATGTTATATATATATAACATATATATATGTTGAATTCTGAATTCTTAGACACGGCGGCGTTGGCGGCGGCGAAATATTTATATATTATATATATATATATAAACTTCTCAATAGGGGTTTATGACGCCCGACATAATAAATTTGTATCTTCTGTCTCCTTCCACCCACTGGTTCGGGGTGGGCGGGTTAGGGAGCCCTGGCGAACATGTGAACACCTGGGTGAAATGGAAGGTGTCGAAGCCGTGCTCCCTGCTCAACCATCTGGCGATATCGCTGGCTGAATCCCACCGTTGCTGCCATTGCCGATCGGTGTTGACAGTTCATCTGGGGCCCCAATTCTGGTCTTCTTCTTTTTCCGTTCGCGTTGCTTCACGGTACATTTCAGGTCTCTTGGATGCTATAAGGTCGATGGGGCGTAAGCCACCGACTACCGAGAGGGCGATGTCCGATACGGTGCGGTAGGCTCGGGCCACGCGTAACGCGGCGGCCCTGCAGGTCCGCCGACAGGGAACCCCGTAGCTCGTGTTCTTTAGCCATGCATCAGCCCATATTGGTGCCTCATATAAAATTACAAGCGCATGTGCCTCCCTTGTTGCCTTCGACCGTGCGGTCAGTAGATGTTCTCTGAACGATATTCGCGCATCCTGCGCGATCCCAAGGTATCGGATGGAGTCCACTGACCGGACTTGCTTACTGACAACCGTGAAGGTGGCGTATATCCTCTTCTTTTCCCGAGAGATGAGCACCGCCTCCGTTATTTCCGTCCCCAAACTCAATCCCTGGCCGCTCAGCGGGCCCGCTAGTATCTCGATAGGTCTTTGAGGTATTGAAACTCTTTGACGCTCTTCACGATAACAACGAGTGCAAGGCCGTCTCAGAAGACCGTCGTAAACGACGTTCCATCACAGCGGCCCCAGGACCGAGCCCTGCGGTACGTCCCCCGTGATGTTATAGGAGCGCACACCTGCATCAGTGTCGTACAGTAGGGGCCGATCCCTCAGGTAGTTTGAGGCGGTTCTTCGAAGATAAAGCGGTACCTTAAGGTGTTCTAGAGTCAGCATAATCCTGTCTCATCTCACCGGGTTGAATGCGTTATTTATGTCCAGGGCAATGACTGAGCACATGCACCTGGCACTTCTGTCTCCACTGATGGCATTCGTGGCGAGCTCGACATCTCGGTTTATGGCGTCTATGGCTGAACGACCTTTCCGAAAGCCGAACTTTTCAACACCAGCTGGGTTCACCGCTATTTAACTCAAAATCTATCAACTTTCACTATAGAACATTATATGTAACAAAATGAATTTAAACGTTCGGTGATAATATATATATAATTATCGGTCTTTCCGAACTAAATGCTTTATTTTTGGAATAAAGCAGGCCCATTATACCCTTTGTCTACTATGGTTGGTGGAATTTCCCAGAGTAACGGCCTTTTACAAAAATTAAAACAAAAATTAAAGGCGTTTCGTCCTCGATCCCCAGTTTGGACTCCTCAGTAAGGAACTGGAGATCATACCTTAGACGCCTGTCAAAAGATTCCAAAAATAAAGTATTTAGTTCGGAAAGACCGATAATTATATATATATATTATCACCGAACGTTTAAATTCATTTTGTTTTAATAAACCTGCGACTCGGTCTAATACGTCGCACTCTGGCAGGTGGTTTTTCCCACCGCTAGATGGAGACGACTTTACTCGTTGGAGAGATTGTCGTCCTCCTCTATATATATAGCCGCATAACATCTTGCTGGCGTCGCAGTTCATCTTGCGACAGGCGTCTAAGGTATGATCTCCAGTTCCTTACTGAGGAGTCCAAACTGGGGATCGAGGACGAAACGCCTTTAATTTTTGTTTTAATTTTTGTAAAAGGCCGTTACTCTGGGAAATTCCACCAACCATAGTAGACAAAGGGTATAATGGGCCTGCTTTATTCCAAAAATAAAGCATTTAGTTCGGAAAGACCGATAATTATATATATTATATGTAACATTCGTTGCTAATTACGTCTAAAATTTATCCTTCTGGGTTAGAATTTCTAATCTGAAGGTCAATGTTACATAAACTACATGTCAATTTTCAACTTAAAAAAAATGTAAGTACGCCTAAATTAATTTTGTTATCCAAAGGCTAAAAAGAAGCTTAAAGCAATACCTTTCCAATGGTCAGTAGCTTTTTTACGACCTACAATTCTGTAAAAAGTTATGATAATTTAAAGAATGACAAAAAATTTACAAAAATTAACATGATAATTACCATTTAAATTTTAAAAAAAAATTCGTGTTTCTTAAAATTATCATAACTTTTTACAGAAATGAAGGCCATAAAATTGATACAGACGATTCGAACGATATTGCTTCTTTTTAGCCTTTGGATAAAAAAATCAATTATGTTGCAATTTCGGGAATTTTTTTCTGAAATTTTTCGAAAATGTTTCCTAAATATAAAATAATTCATTTGAATTTCAATCTCAAGGGGTGTTTTATAAAATCTATGCGCAGTTATTTAAAAGTAATAATAAAAGTATGCTTATATTTAATTGCTAACAAATTAAAAATAATTAGATATAGGTAATCACCCTAAAATCCATTAAAACCTTAGATCGGATATATATGAATTAAGAAAGGACCTCAAATATGTCAAATTGAGCAAATGTTATGGAAGAATTAAGAATGAGATCCAATTTTAACGTAAATTTTAAGACTAAAATTAAGGCCCAAACATATTGGGTGCCAAAATTATGACGGTTAATTTATAAGACTAATATTTTCAAGACCCAAGATATTGAGTCCTAAAAGTTTTAAGTTCAAAATATAAGACTAAACTTTTTAAGACCCATAATATTAAGGCCCATATTGAGTCTCAATAGTTTTAAAAGCAAATTATGAGACTAATATGTTTGAGCCACAAAAAGGGTCCAAAAGCCCCAAAAAACTCCCACAAAAATAAAACCCATAAAAAATTTGTAATGCCTTAAATTTGTAAATTTGTAAATTATTCACTTATATAAAAAAAAGTACCTATAAAACCAAAAAACCGGAGAATCGGAGAAAAATGATCTTTTACTTTAATTTAATGCAAGATTAGCCGTCACTCCTTCACTAAACATAATATCTACGTTTTTCTTCAAATTATTATTTCTTCTCGCACCTTGTTCACACACAGGCTCGTCCAGATAATAATTAAATAGTTTTTATTAATAAATTGTAGTATTAAGATGCAGTAGTTGATAATAATAAAATTATAATTTTATATTTATGTATATAGATAATGATTTCAAACTATAATTAAAATATTTATAAATATAACACTTATGAATATTATTTAAATATTAAACACTGTTAATTGATAGTAATTTTACAAAAAAATTGTTTTAATTATATTTACTTAAATATATTTACTATCGGGTAAAGATTAAGAAATTTAAATTTACACTACCGAAGTAATAGTATCTACCCGACCCTCTGAATTTTCTTTTAAAATTCCCTCTACGTTATCTTTCATTTTATCAATCACGTTATCAATCACGAATCTGAGGTTAGAATTGGGCTATCACGTCACTATTTTTCTAACCTCAAAAAATATGAAAAAATTTAAATTTTGAAGGATTTTCGAAATTTCTGGATAACCATGTGTCGAAAACCATGTGTGGCATGAAAAAAGATTTTTTCTTCTGACCCAAAAAGTCAAAAACCCAAAAAGTTAGCTACCACAGACAACATTGTAATAATAGGTGATTCTATAATTACTGCCAGTGCCGCATTTTATATTTCTTTTCTCAATACATATACTTCACGGTATTTGACCCTGCTGATCACAAATTCAATGTCAGAATTGTGCCATTACATCAGAGATTTCCTAACCTCAGAACACAAATGAAAATGGGAAATTCATAATAAAGACCCAAGAGAAATTGCGATGCTGATTTAGAATGATATATAAAAAAATTATTTAAATAAAATTCTTCCCGGTCCCAGACATCATCGTAAAATAATAATGGTTTATTTGTCCTTATAACCCGGTGGACTCACCCAGAGGAAGTCCCGTTGAATGAATATATAGATCCGGATATCTATTAACTCGCGATAACGAATATAAAATGACTGTTGAGAGACAGATGTTCTTTTTCTTGAATTTTTATAATATTTTTAATGATTATGATGATGATGATATATGATTATAATATTCGTCACTCAACACAAATATAACGCGTAGACAAAAAGGTTAATCTCGGCGGCCTTGCAGCCCGAAAGCCGCTGAGATTGCACCAGCAGCTCGACGGGGGAGGTAAGGAAATTACTGTTATCCTCCCCCGCAAACCTGCATGGCGTCACTAAGCCACGCGACGGGTACAATCTCGATCTAGAGCCCGTTAACCTTTTATGGACGGTACTGATCGATATATCGACCACTTTGGTATCATATTATTTTGGAATTGTTATGGGGGTAATATTATATGTTTAATACAGGAAACAGTGTTATCATTATAAAAAGTATATTTGACCTTGAAATAGTGATTTCAAGGTCAAATTTTTTATTCGGCTTTTTATTTCAACTTGAAAATTGGTATACCAATGTAATTTAATGCTTTGAATACGAAACAAATAGTGTTGCGTTTGTTGAAACACATTTTCATTGTGATTATTTGAACTATTTATTACCATTAGGTTCTTGGCAGATCAACACATAGTTATTTTTTTGCGGAAGATTTTTTATTGATGATATTCTTAATATTTCATCATTCTTTTTATTTACTAAGTTGTCAAAAAAATACAAGCAATTATTTTTGATAAAATAGCTGATATTCAAACTTGGAGTAGTGGCGAGTCTGAACCTGAAATACTAGATGTGCAAAATGAGGAAATTCATGAAGTTTATTTGGTAGAAAATGATAATGATGAGACTCAAATTTTTGAAAACGCGTATTTTTATCCATCAATCAAAGATTTTCAAGGTACATCTAAAATAAATCCTAACATCTCTATATCGGGAAATAAAGCAACCAATTACTTTAAATACGTTTTTGATTCCCCTCTGATTGAAAGAATTATAGATGAAACGAATCGCTATGAAATTCAGAATCATGAAGATCGGCAATCCCATCAGAAAACTTGGTCTCCTCTTACCAAAGATGAATTTGAATGTTTTCTTGGCCTTTCAATTCTAATGGGCCATATTCGAAAAGGTGACTTGGAAGACTATTGGTCTAAAGATCCTCATGCTTTATACTCCAATTTTCGGTCAATTAATATCTTGTGATAGGTTTCTTGCAATCTTACGCCATTTACATTTTCATGATAATGAAGATACCTCGGAAATCGCTCACCATCCTTTAGTGAAAATAAAACCAATAATAGAATATCTACAAAGTAAATTCTCAGCAGCGTTTATTCCAGGCAAAAATTTGTGCATAGATAAACGCCTAGTATTATGGAAAGGCAGGCTTCGATTCAAGCAGTATATTCCTTTGGAAAGAAATCGTTTTGGCATCAAATTTTTTGAATTAGTAGACTGTCAGACTGGATTCATTTTGGGTTTTATTGTCTACACTGGCGCTGATACTGATTATCAAACGTTTGATTTGGAGGTTACTGCGGATATTGTCGCTTATTTCTTACAACCTACTTTTTACAAGGGTCATGTCATATACACAGATAACTGGTATATATCTCTCATATGGGCAGAATTTTCGCATGATCGCGATACAGGAATGTGTGGCATGGTAGGAACAAATAGAAAAGGATCGCCAAAATTAGAAAATAAATTAGAGCGAGGTGAAGTTCAAGTTGCTCATAATAATTTATGGATGACAATCAGGTGGCAAGAGAAGCGTAGTGTTTGCATGCTTACAACTGTGCACGATCCTGAGTTATGTACCACTGGCAAAAAACACTATCAAACCAATGAGGATATTATAAAACCTCGATGCATCCATGAATACAACCAAAATATGGGTGGTGTTGACAATGTAAATAGACAATTGCGTATAACCGAAACTGCTAGAAAAATAATGAAATGGTATCGCAAGTTATTTTTCCATCTTATTGATCTATGTTTATCTAATGCTCATTCTTTATATAAAATGAAAAATGAAGGACCAATGCCCTTTCCTTCATTCCGAATATCGGTTGTTAGATCATTATTGAAATTGGATAATACTAGTGATAACATTTCTCGTCTTGTTAGCCCTTCTGTTCGATTAGTTGGTCGTCATTTTCCAAGGTTTGGTACAAGTCGAAGGTGTCACTTGTGTGCTTTACATAAAATTACTAGTCGAACAAAATACATCTGCTCTGATTGTGATATTCCTTTATGCGTAGCTCCATGTTTTGAAAAATATCACACAAAAAAGACATTATCATAATGTCAAATATTTAGAGGTAGGTAAGAGACAAGGGGACTCACAGAAAAAAAGCACCCTATCGTGAGAGGCAAGGGGACTCACGGAAATAAAGCACCCTAGCGTGAGAGGCAAGGGGACTCACGGAAATAAAGCACCCTATCGTGAGAGGCAAGGGAACTCACGGAAATCAAGCACCTCAAAGGGATCAAATTTTCGCCACATCCACGTTGTTCATTCTGGATCATGCTAAAAGCAAAATCTAATATACAGGGTGTCCCATTTTAAATAACGGATCAGAATATCTCAAAAAATATTGGAGATTCAAATAGGAATCACTATTTTTGACCTCGGAAATGGAACGGGCGGGAAATTTTACGTTCAGTATGATCTTGGCCAAGGTTATGGTCAAGGTCATGGTCAGGGTCAAAACAGTAAACGCGTTCAGACCTTACGAAAAAAGCCAACCCTATAAAAATATTGAGATGCAAGAGCTGTAGGGTTGCAAGAAAGCCAACTGACGGTATCCGTGACCGTCACCTCAAGGACAAAGGTCAAAGTCATGTGTTAGGAATTTTAAGATCTCGACCATCACTCGCTCTCAGCCTTACCCAGGATTAACGACGTGGACGTGGCGAGTTTCTAATCCCTGTGTGTGTGTGTGTGTGTGTGTGTGTGTGTGTGTGTGTGTCTAAAATCGTAAAATTTTTTTGCGAAATTATACAAAAATTATTTAGTAGGTACTTTGCTTTAAGTGTAAAAAACTAAAAAAGTAAGAACATACTGTCAGTGCATGATTCACAACCTCGCTTTAGTTGACCTGATTGAAATAAGATCATTCATCGTTATTCATGAATAGATATTATTCTTATAGCTGTATGAACCCTCCTCGGGTTCTTGGTAAGCTTAAAAATAAAAAAAAAAAAAAAAAAAGATATTATTCTTGCGCTTGGAGAATGCCATGGTAATTATGCTCAAGCAGCAAGAATATACCGTAATCGTTTTCCTAATAGAAGACACCCAAACGATCGTACCATTGCGAGACTTGTAGAGCGTCAACGACAACGACCACTTGGTCCGCGAGAAAGACGGAGAAATAATGTACCAGAAAGGGATCATCCACATGTGCTTGCAGTATGAGGTTTTATGTTATGCACAAATATTGTGTAAAAAAAGTCGAATTTTAACGGCAGAATCTCCGTCCTTAAGACATTAAGGCCAGGCGTGCATTTTTATTCATTGTATTTAAATGTTTTCTTAAAATTGTTATAACACGTGAACCAATAAATATTTATAAATATATATATATATATATATATATGGGTGGTTCTCTGTGACATCGAAGATGAAAAAAATAAATATTGCTATAACTGTAGGAATATGTTTTAGAGGTATCCAGTAGTTCTCTTGAATTTTTTCAGATTTTTTCTGGGCCATTATTTTAAGTTACAGAGAGTCAAAGTTGACATTTTAGCACTTTTTTGCATTATATGCCCATTTTCATGAATTTTTAGCTCCCAAGGGATGCATTTTTCACTAAAAACGTAAGTATGACTTTTTTTGTAAAATTTTCCGAATTTTTCATTAAAAATACTTTTAAAGACATAAATGTATGCTGTCACACTCTTGTAAGCCATTTAAACCTTAAATAGTGAAAATCAGCAATTCTGCTCCGGACTCTGGTAACCTAATACTGTCTAAAAGATGTCTTTTTATAGTCAAAAACTGCCTAAAAATTTCCAGAGTGGGTCTAAATCATTAAGATCACTTATGGTCAAAATATCCGGGCCCGAAATATTAATAGAAATGTATATTTGTTGCCTTATAACGATTAATCTAGAAGCATGATCATTGCAAAAAAATTTATGCACTTACCTTGGAATGGTAGAAAAGTATCTCCATTTGTTTCAGTATCCATCTAATCCCCTGTAAGCTGCTAAAAATACAAATATTATTTTCACAAATGTAAAAAATTAATTTTTAAACATTTATAATGCTGAATTTTTAGTTTTACATCCCTTACAAGAATTATAATACTAATCTGAAGGATTACTATAAAGGTATCAACATTATTATTATTATTATTCAGCAATACATTGTTTAGATTTCACAAACTTGTCACTGTCACGTTATCATATTATTCATTATAATCATATATCCGATTTATTTATATATCTTTTGTATTAAATACGTACATTCAGTTATTGTAATAATGATGTTTATATATTTATAGTAATCCTTCAGATTAGTTTTATAATTCTTATAAGGGATGTAAAACTAAAAATTCAGCATTATAAATGTTTAAAAATTAATTTTTTACATTTGTATAATAATATTTGTATTTTTAGCAGCTTACAGGGGATTAGATGGATACTGAAACAAGTGAAGATACTTTTCTACCACTCCAAGGTAAGTGCACAAATTTTTTTGCAATGATCATGCTACTAGATTCATCGTTATAAGGCAACAAATATACATTTCTATTAATATTTCGGGCACTTTTCCCGGATATTTTGACCATAAGTGATCTTAATGATTTAGACCCACTCTGGAAATTTTTAGGCAGTTTTTGACTATAAAAAGACATCTTTTAGACAGTATTAGGTTACCAGAGTCCGGAGTAGAATTGCTGATTTTCACTATTTAAGGTTTAAATGGCTTACAAGAGTGTGACAGCATACATTTATGTCTTTAAAAGTATTTTTAATGAAAAGTTCGGAAAATTTTACAAAAAAAGTCATACTTACGTTTTTAGTGAAAAATGCATCCCCTGGGAGCTAAAAATTCATGAAAATGGGCATATAATGCAAAAAAGTGCTAAAATGTCAACTTTGACTCTCTGTAACTTAAAATAATAGCCCAGAAAAAATCTGAAAAAATTCAAGAGAACTACTGGATACCTCTAAAACATATTCCCACAGTTATAGCAATATTTATTTTTTTCATCTTCGATCTCACAGAGAACCACCCATATATATATATATATATATATATATTCCGGTTCAGGAAATTAATTCGAGTATAACCCCGTCGGAATTTTTAAAAAATATTAATTAGGTAAGGCGTAATTAATTTTTTAAATGGGCCTATCAGAGGCCGGATTAGAGAAGAAAGTTGTACGACGTTGCCGCGCGAGAGTAATGCAACAGGTGAACAAGCGAAGCGGTCGAGGCACCTGAACATAGCTAATACGTATAGCAGAACCGAAGATCGCGAAAGCGAATGAGTCGCAAAATATATTTTACAGGATTGATTGTATGAATAAAGTGTACAATCAAGGAAAGGATTTTTATTAAAGTTTGAATTAGACCGCAGACTAATAAATTCATTACTACGATTATTAATTTATTGACTAAATCTATGATATGCGTGCGTTGTAAATATTAGATTATTACAGTTTTTAATATCATCGTATTTACATTAGTTTATTGAAACCTTTATGACGAATTTTAAGACAATATAATTTTGAATTGAATTAAGTTTTAGGTACAATATAGCCAATAAATACGTTTACCATAAAGATATGTCGCTACATATTGGAAATATAGTGGTTAATTTTGCAAGTATATTGGCAATAATATTGCTGGTGAAATAATTCCTAGTCCGTGTAAAATGAAATTTAGCTCAAGCCTCAATTCTCCGCTTAAAAAACATTGGGCCACCGCGAGCGCTTTCCGATGTTCGCGCTCATCAAATTTTCTACCCGCGGAGTAAGCCCGACGCGGACGCTCTGCGACGTCCGCAGTGCAAGAGCAAACGTGTTCGAAAAAAGTTTTTTCTTAACTCCGTGCGCAAAATAGTACATTCCCGCACTAGTGCGCAAAATAAACTTTTCCTGCAATAGTGCTCAAAATTATCAGAGACAAAGTGATTTCAACCCCGTACCACCTTTTCACCCTCGCTTTGCTCGGGCGCAAACATCGGTTCGGGGTGAAGTAATTTTTTCTCTTATAATTGTGAGTACTGTTGCAGGAAAATTTTATTTAACCCAGTATTGTAAATAGTATACGATACACGTGCGCAAAATAGGTGACTCCCACAGTCGTCTTTTTGCCACCCTCGCCTGGCTCGAGCGGCAAATCCGACTCGTGTGGGAATCACCTATTTTGCGCACTTGTATCGTAATGTACTATTTCGTTAAAATTACAATTCACTGTATTTCAGACTTAATAAATATTTTGGAAAACGCGTTCCAAATGTTTATAATTATATTTTTAATTTTTTTTTTTTTTTTTTTTTTTTTTTTTTTTTTTTTTTGATGATTATAATTGCAATAGTCTGCCTGTGAAATTGAATTGAGTGTTCAATATACAAAATGCCAATGAATAACTACGATAATTCGCAATATATTGGTAATATATCAGCAATAATATTGCTAGTAAGTTAATTTCGACTCCGTGTAAAATAAAATCTAACTGAACCCTCTACGAAGTTTCATAATAGTCTGGGAATCATCTAGCTATAGTATATCTATAATATGTTTATGATTACAAAATATTTTCAAACTGATTTTTTATAATATATTACTATATGCTGAACGAATCGATATGATTAAAATTAATTGAATCATATCTTTAGTAACAGTCGGTATTATGAGAAATCGTGGATTTATGTCACGCATCTTAATAATTATTCGGATAACCAAAGAAAGACGTTCATTCGCGTTTTCATCCACTTGAGGTAATTAATCATCGATTCGTCGGTAGTATTGATAATTTGGTAAATGTTACGAAGTTATGGAAGACACGAGACTTATTATGTAAAATGAATATTATAACACACAAGTTGTGATTAATAATTATTTTTAACTGTTCTGGAGGTCTCCATATACCCAGATGGCCACTCTGCCTGTGGCATCACTTACCCAATTTGGTTTCGTTTTGGACGACTAAATTGGAAGCATTCAATTAGTTGAAGTAAATGAAACAATATATCCAACAGTTGGATCTCCCTCGACGCTGTCAGGTTATCACTATGATCAAGATCTTCGGCACTAACACTCACAAGCTGCAAACTCAGCAGTGCGAGAAAATCTGCCAGTACCAAGTACACTTAGATGCAGAGAGAAAAATTAAAGATGTCGTTTCAATTGTGAATACAGGTGTAAAAATTAACAAAGTAGCATATTATTACTTTATTAAATTAGGTGCTTCCTCGTAGATGATCAAAAAGAGAGCATTGTAAAAGTATAAAAAAAGGTTGTTCAATTTATGTTTAATCGATGTTTTGACATTCAGGGACTCGAAATATGCGATTTTAAAAAAAATGTCAAGTTGAGTGGACTCTATTCCGGCTGAATTGACGCGTTTTTAAAGCACTTTTATACATTTTCTGACATTTATTTACACTTTTTAAAACTTACGTTTATTGATACTATATCATTATTTTAACGAAAATGTATAAAAACATACAAAAATGTACGAAAATATATAAAAATGTACGAATTGTCCGGAATTCAACATTTATTTACAATTTCGTATATTAGTGTACATTTGCGTACATTTATCGGTTCCATTGGGATTGGTGGTTTTTAATACTTAAAGATGTATTTTAGCGATCTTCCCGATCAACGACAACACATTAACACATTTTTCTTTTAACACCCGTTTCTGACTTGGGAATCGATAAAAATTTATGATATTTTGACAGAGAAAAACAGGTTTTTTCTAACGTTTTATGCTCTAGCATCAATAACAATGAGGCCTGGCGATGGCTCGGTCGGGTAGGGGAGTCGGGCTCGTAATCTGGAGGTCCCAGGTTCGATTCCCGCTCCGGCCGATTGATACAAGCACCACTGGGCGAATGTATTTTCAAGTGCTTTCTTCACCAAGACATCGTATGACCTCCGTCGCTGATTAGCACCGCTTTGGAAGCATAAAAAGAGCAACGTTAAAATAATAATAAAAAAAAAAAGCATCAATAACAATCGAGGAACTTGTAACGAATACAAGCTTAATAACTTCCAGTGATAAATCACGATACTTGTTATATGTGCGATCAATTAATTTTGACACGAGTGTGAGTTGAATCACACGCGTGTCAAAATTATTAATTTCGTCCTAATTATTAATTATATTTGAGCATTAAGGTGTTGTCACGATTTTGTAGTGTTACAAAATAAACAATTGAATTGGAACCTTATTGAAAAACTATTTGAATTGGACCCTTCTTGAAAAATAATTTGAATTGGAACCTTCTTGCACTAAGGCGACGAATTATTTCGGATGACCAAAGAAATACGTTCATTCGCGTTTTCATCCACTTGAGGTAATAAAAGATCATCGATTCGTCGGTAGTATTGATAATTTGGTAAATGTTACGAAGTCCTGGAAGACATGAAACTTATTATGTAAAATGAATATTAGAACGCACAAGTTGTGATTAATAATTATTTCAACTGTTCTGGAGGTCTCCATATACACAGATGGCCGCTCTGCCTGTGGCATCACTCACCCAATTTGGTTAACTGAGATCCCTATTCTCTATAGTCCTTTTGCTAATCTACTGATTCTTGTTTTAGTCTTAGGCAACGGTGATTAAACGCAATTTACGCTCAGTATGGTGAAAAATCGCTTCACTCGTGCGAATAACCTCGAGAAAGGTAGAAAACCATCTCCCACAACAGTGTCTAATATACTATAATATTTGTGTTAGTACCAAAGTGGAGGTAATATAGAGAACCTGCAACTATAACATTTAAAAATAAAATTAACCCTTAGAGTACCGTCATGACGTACATATGCGTCATGCTCCGACTCGCAAATATTTAATTTGATAGGAATGATTGTGTGAAATTTTTCAAAATAGTTTATATTTTATAACATTTTAACCTAAAAATTCCACTTTCATTTCAGATATGAGGTTCTAATGTTATAAAATATCGTATGAAACTATTGTGGAAGATGTTTTTTTACCTTTCTCGATGTTTTCCACTCGCTTCGCTCGTGCGAACTACCTCGAGAAAGGTAGAAAACCATCTCCCACAACAGTGTCATAAATATACTATTTAATACAAATGTTCCACAAAAGTTTTACACCATAAAATGAAATACAAAATATATTTTTTTGATCTGACTCTATCCTTATAGCATCTCAAAAAAATTATTATAGTAAAATCCATTTGAAAAAATTCACTTTTGAGGTTAAATAACTTTTGAACAAATTATTATATCAGTACCTAAATTTTGATCCGACCATTTGACGTGATATAGGATATCATATAATGATTCCTACTAATCTACTCGACTGTTACCGACCACTGCAAAATAGGTTGTTTATATTACATTTAATTAAGAAAATCTACCATATGTTATAGATAAATTCAGCGTATGATACAATGATTATAGCTACTTTAAAGCAATTTTTTATTATTTTCTATATAAACCCAACATTTGCGTCTGATTCATTGGTAAGTGGGGAAAATCAGTAGTAATTTTGTAACTTTTGTAACTTTACAGTGGTAACTCTATAATTCCTCCATCCGTATTAAAATTACTAAATAACCATATTTATTTTCTATAAAGGCAATATATGTATTTGATTCTTTGGCAACTGTATAATATTTAATAATTATATGAACTGTAATGGGTATAGGATTTTTTTATTTCAAGGTTAGGTGAAATGAATGTTTTATATTTATACATTTACTTACATAATTTATAAAAATAATGTTTATTATGTTGGTAAGTATTGTTCTCTATACTTATACTTATTGAATACCTCCTTTAACATTTCAATAAAACCAATGTGTCAGTACTTTGGCAAAAGTATAAGTTATTTAGAAATTTTGTAAATTTTATATTTATAGAAGTACTTTGATTTCAAAGCTGAGTAAGATAAATGTTTGATAGTCACCATATCCTAAAAAATATTCTTTAAAAAGTATCTCGCTCGAGAATGTATGTGAAAATTATTTAAAAAGGATCATAAGAATATAGTAAAGCGAACGACGTCATTCGACGAAGCTCACTTGGGCTGTAACATTATATTCATTACACAGCTACACAAAAAAAAATGTCAAAACCCACGGACCAGACCATATATACCTTATGTTTTTGAGGTCGCTGATTCCGAATCCGTGGTCCGTTTGACCCCATCACCTCAGGATCAAGGTCAGGTCAAGATCAAATTTACAAAATTAACGGCAACCAAGGTTTAACAGTATACATATATGTTTTTGAGGTCGCTGATTCCGAATCCGTGGTCCGTTTGACCCCATCACCTCAGGGTCAAGGTCAGGTCAAGGTCAAATTTACAAAATTAACGGCATCCAAGGTTTAACAGTATACATATATGTTTTTGGGGTCGCCGAATCCGAATCCGTGGTCCGTTTGACCCCATCACCTCAGGGTCAAGGTCAGGTCAAGGTCAAATTTACAAATTAACGGCATCCAAGGTTTAACAGTATACGTTTTTGTTTCATTAGGCAACCCATATTCCCATAGTTTTCAACCATTTTAGATACAATTACTTTGTAATTTGGGCTTCTGCGATTACCCAAAAAGTTTTCAGTAACTTCCTTAAAGCTAAGCCATGCAGCTTTCACAATGTTTGTCATGGAACTAATAAACTGGTGAATTACAAACTACATTTTCTGCACAATCACTTGGATAGTTTTCCTGAAAAACTGTGGCGATTATAGCGAAGAACAGGGAGAGCGTTTTCACCAAGATGTTAAAGTAATGGAGAAGCGTTATCAAGGTAGATGGATGCTAGTATGCTGGCCGACTGCTGCTGGATGTTGAAAAGAGATTGTGAAACTACTGTGAAAAAACGCAAAAGGAAACCTTTGCACCGATGATTTGATGAGAAACGTGTAAGGTATAGTAAGAAAAAATAAATGGCATGAGGTTTGGTTTGTTTTACAAGAATTTGGTCGATTTTACCTTCAAATAACCTTCACTATGAGGTGATGGAGTCAAACGGACCACGGATTCGGATTCGGCGACCCCAAAAACATATATGTATACTGTTAAACCTTGGAAGCCGTTAATTTTGTAAATTTGACCTTGACCTGACCTTGATCCTGAGGTGATGGGGTCAAACGGACCACGGATTCGGAATCAGCGACCTCAAAAACATAAGGTATATATGGTCTGGTCCGTGAGTTTTGACATTTTTTTTGTATGGCTGTGTTATTAAACACCTGAAGAGGTCCTGCAAACTTAGCAGACGAAACGTTGTGCACATACATAAATAAATTGGATTTATTTATTATTGACCCTTAACAATCGACTATTTACTAATTCAACAATGGAGGGTGAAAATTACAAATTAAATATAGATTGCAATTACAAACATCAAGAAACAAAGCAGAGGCAACATTAGTAAAAATTAGAGAAATACATAATCGATTGAAAAATTAAATGAAAAATGAAAACGATATTCGTTCCTTCTACGGGATAGAGGTACATTATTAATACAGATTTAAAGTAAATTATAAGTACAAAAGTTGAATTTATGTTTATATATCTTTAAAATTTGAAAAATACGAATTGAAACATAACCTCTCTCAGCCTACAGCGACGAATTCTATAGGAGGTGCGTGCACCGATTCGGGCCGTCTGCCGCACGCACTTCGTACTTTCAAATACATTGTACTATGTCGACACTGAATGTTGGGTGGATTATTTGTTTAATTCCAATTATTAACATAATGGCAGCTAGAAAACGGGATAAAGGCATATTTTTAATATACATTTTAAGTGTAAAACAAGTACAAAGTTGAATTTATGATAAAATATCGTTAAAATTTGAAAAATACGATTTGAAACATAACCTCTCTTTGTCAACAGCAACAACGATTTAATTTAATTTTGTAAAAACTGGACTGTGTCCTTAGGATATGCAGTATAAAGCAGACAAAAGTGCACAACAAAAAATTGAAAGAAAAATACGATGATACTAAGACGGTAGGAAGCTTGTATTATATATTAGGGATGGAAATAAACGTTTTTCCGTTATGCGTCAGTTCTACAAAAGAATGCGCTGCTACTTTTATCACTTTTATTTGAAATACCGTAGATTGTTGGGTTTTTTATGTCAATTAAGTTAGTTTAGCTTTGGTTATATAGTAACAGCAAATTTCAAAATTTAATATCAATAAGGACAAAATGATTGTAAGAAAATAAAAATTAATTTCAGTCTAAAACATTGTGCAGCAATTAGTAATAATTTAATAGCTGTTCGACGGATACCTACCACGCGAGATAATATCAGCGACGCGCCGAGCGTGTTTCACTTCGTAGGTTATTCGCGACAATAATCAATCGCCGCAGCCTTCCGAGAAAAAGTATTTTTTGTGTACATATTACTAAAAATAATTTTCGGTTTACCTACACAAACACTGCTATAAAAAAAAATAAAAAATTTGTTACAATAAATTATGTGTTTGATTTTTAGTTCTCGATGCATATCTATGAGGCGAGACAATCTGAACGACGCGCCGAGTGTATCTCACCTTGCAGGTTCTTCGAGAGTAGATTTAACCGCCGAAGCCTGCCGAGAAAAAGACGTTCAATTTTTTAAAACCCATAGTTTTCGGTTCAACTACAATAACATTGTTATAAAGTAAATTTAAAACCTTGTACAATAAATAAGGCTATATCCGCACGACTGCGAAGACTTCCCGTACGATGCGCGCGGGACGACGGCGGTCGACGGACGGTACGACACAAGTTGCGCGCGCACTTCGGCTCCGTCCAGCGAAGCAGTGAACGAGCCTGTCGAAGCTCGAGAGAGCTGTTCAGTACGCCGTCTCGGCAACGTTGACGTCGCGTTGGCAATACGATTGCTATCGTCCTTCATTTTCCCGTGGCGGACTACCTTGTGTATGTGTGTGTGTCAGGAAAGCAACGTTTCAAGCGTCAACCCAGGATGTGCTCCTCTATACTGCCAAGGTGGATGCACGGCTTCTTCTTCTGTAAGTGTGCTTCCCATCTCTCCCCCCTTCTCATCCTTTTCCACTTGCGTAGCAAACCGCCGCAGCTCGTACGCAGCCGAGCATTCGTTTATAAATTCGCCAAAATTATACGCGGTTGGCGCCCATAACCCTTTATCTGTTCATATAATAAATTTTACTATTTTTATCAATCATTTATTTAAATGTATATAGCAAACTATTTTGTATTGATAGCCATATCTCGATTGAGCTTATTAGGAACTAGCAGACGACGGTTCCCTCTAAAAGGTGCGTGCACAGTTCGACTCGACGATTACACGCACCTCCTACACGCGGCAAACGGAGTACCATTTCAAGTTGCAATTCCATTAGGTTATGTACTAACCATGTATTATATATTATCAGCTATTCAACAGTATCATAGTAAATATCCATTTTATAATCACATATGTATTTAGTAGAATTAAACATATTTCCAACTGCATTAATTATAATGTATAAAAGTTAGCATAAATAAACTTAATGAAACAATCAAAATTGTATATAAAGATAAAATCATATGTGTCCTTTCACCAACGGTCTCCATAGAAGTAGGTTTACTTGTTGTTTACCAATAACTGTTTTGCTCATTGCTTAATTTAGTAGTGATTAAAAAATTCATTAAAACCTACCAATTAGTTGATAAAATTATGGAGATTATTCAGAAATACTTAGTTTATTAATATTACAAATTGTAGAAAACTTTAACAATTTAAACTTAATTTTAAAAAGCATACGCTAGTACCATTCAGGAAGTTTATTATTATGAAAATCTTATTAAGTTAAAGTAAAGGAACATATTTTTTATGAGGAATGAAGGGTACTAAAACTACAAAGTATATGAGTTAAACGGCGGTAATGAAATTGAACTGGATTAAAAATTTAACTATATAATAATAGATCATTTTTTAATTTCATTGAAAATCATAATGTACGTAACACTGATAAGAAAAATTGTAATTTTAGTAGATGAATATGCGTAACTTTTGTTATAAGTAATTATAAATCAAAATTACAATTAAATTGCAATACAAATCAAAGTGAAAATTGAAAAGTACAATACCGACTAACATTTGGTTACCATAAGGTATACGTGCAGTACACGTTACCATAAAGTAGAAATACAGTAATACAGTAATACAGTACAAATAAAGTGTACGCAAAGTTAGTACATACATGCTATTACTTCAATTTTTTTAATTAATATTACATATGTATAATACAAGAATAATTTGCAAATATAATTTGCCATTTCTCCAGATAATCGGATAAACCAATTAGATATGTTTATAAGTTTTGCAGTAAACTATTCATTTACTTTTAAAGTAATTTTATATTTTTTTACAAACAATTTTGTAATTACTTTTACTAGCGTTGTGTTCTATATCTTATATTACACTAACGCTTGTTAGCGCCATCTGTGGGCATGCAACTAAATATGTATTAGCATATAATACAGAGGGCGCCACAGATGATTTCTATTAAGTTAATTTTATATAGGGTATCGATAAAACAGATAGCGCGGACCTGCACAATAATGTTTTGTCGGGTACGACATCCCCTTAAGTATTTTTATTTCAACGCTGAGTACGATAAATGTTTGATAGTCACCATGTTCAAAATAATTAAAATGAAACACAATGTTATATTCAAGTGTATCTCCATCGTTTTCTATTTTTATTATAGCTGCTGAACCTATTTTTTTCTATAAAGGCAATATATATGAGTTCGATTCTTTGGTAAGTATATAATATGAAAATGTAATCGACAAGTATTTCTGTAGAAAAATAACACATCTATTTCATTAAAGTATATGTCCCGCAATTATTTTACTTACTATATTTGTTTTTTTTTTATTCGAACAAAACTTATCTAATACATAATCCAAACTTAAATATCGAAAAACACCTTCTGCGAAGGTGTAACCATTCGCAAGTGTAGTTTAATTTCTATCACACTTTAGCAATTGATATTGAATGCTTAAAACAATAACATTTTAACTTTTTCAATATTTACAAAAATTTCGCAATAGAAAGTACTGAAATCAAAATAGAGTCAAGTATCTGTTGATAAATGACACATTTTTTCAGTAAGGTATATACTACACATAAATTATTTTATAATTTTTAGCCCTGCTATGATTTACAGCAATAAATACACAATAGTATTTATAATAATATTCATTTGTACAAAATTAATTTCTTCAAATGTAAAAAAAAAAAAATTTCTCTTTTTTTATTGTTTTTAAATAAAGTAATACTTGGCAGACTTTTCAATACTTTCTGTGGTAAATTAATTACTTATAAAGACTTCCCAACATACTTTTTGGATGACATTTTATGAAACTATAATACATACTTATCTGTTTAATTTTGGGAGGCTCTCTGCATCTAAGTGTACTTGGTACTGGCAGATTTTCTCGCACTGCTGAGTTTGCAGCTTGTGAGTGTTAGTGCCGAAGATCTTGATCATAGTGATAACCTGACAGCGTCGAGGGAGATCCAACTGTTGGATATATTGTTTCATTTACTTCAACTAATTGAATGCTTCCAATTTAGTCGTCCAAAACGAAACCAAATTGGGGTAAGTGATGCCACAGGCAGAGTGGCCATCTGGGTATATGGAGACCTCCAGAACAGTTAAAAATAATTATTAATCACAACTTGTGTGTTATAATATTCATTTTACATAATAAGTCTCGTGTCTTCCATAACTTCGTAACATTTACCAAATTATCAATACTACCGACGAATCGATGATTAATTACCTCAAGTGGATGAAAACGCGAATGAACGTCTTTCTTGGTTATCCGAATAATTATTAAGATGCGTGACATAAATCCACGATTTCTCATAATACCGACTGTTACTAAAGATATGATTCAATTAATTTTAATCATATCGATTCGTTCAGCATATAGTAATATATTATAAAAAATCAGTTTGAAAATATTTTGTAATCATAAACATATTATAGATATACTATAGCTAGATGATTCCCAGACTATTATGAAACTTCGTAGAGGGTTCAGTTAGATTTTATTTTACACGGAGTCGAAATTAACTTACTAGCAATATTATTGCTGATATATTACCAATATATTGCGAATTATCGTAGTTATTCATTGGCATTTTGTATATTGAACACTCAATTCAATTTCACAGGCAGACTATTGCAATTATAATCATCAAAAAAAAAAAAAAAAAAAAAAAAAAAAAAAAAAAAAAAATTAAAAATATAATTATAAACATTTGGAACGCGTTTTCCAAAATATTTATTAAGTCTGAAATACAGTGAATTGTAATTTTAACGAAATAGTACATTACGATACAAGTGCGCAAAATAGGTGATTCCCACACGAGTCGGATTTGCCGCTCGAGCCAGGCGAGGGTGGCAAAAAGACGACTGTGGGAGTCACCTATTTTGCGCACTTGTATCGTAATGTACTATTTCGTTTAAAATTACAATTCACTGTATTTCAGACTTAATAAATATTTTGGAAAACGCGTTCCAAATGTTTATAATTATATTTTTAATTTTTTTTTTTTTTTTTTTTTTTTTTTTTTTTTTTTTTTTTGATGATTATAATTGCAATAGTCTGCCTGTGAAATTGAATTGAGTGTTCAATATACAAAATGCCAATGAATAACTACGATAATTCGCAATATATTGGTAATATATCAGCAATAATATTGCTAGTAAGTTAATTTCGACTCCGTGTAAAATAAAATCTAACTGAACCCTCTACGAAGTTTCATAATAGTCTGGGAATCATCTAGCTATAGTATATCTATAATATGTTTATGATTACAAAATATTTTCAAACTGATTTTTATAATATATTACTATATGCTGAACGAATCGATATGATTAAAATTAATTGAATCATATCTTTAGTAACAGTCGGTATTATGAGAAATCGTGGATTTATGTCACGCATCTTAATAATTATTCGGATAACCAAAGAAAGACGTTCATTCGCGTTTTCATCCACTTGAGGTAATTAATCATCGATTCGTCGGTAGTATTGATAATTTGGTAAAGTTACGAAGTTATGGAAGACACGAGACTTATTATGTAAAATGAATATTATAACACACAAGTTGTGATTAATAATTATTTTTAACTGTTCTGGAGGTCTCCATATACCCAGATGGCCACTCTGCCTGTGGCATCACTTACCCAATTTGGTTTCGTTTTGGACGACTAAATTGGAAGCATTCAATTAGTTGAAGTAAATGAAACAATATATCCAACAGTTGGATCTCCCTCGACGCTGTCAGGTTATCACTATGATCAAGATCTTCGGCACTAACACTCACAAGCTGCAAACTCAGCAGTGCGAGAAAATCTGCCAGTACCAAGTACACTTAGATGCAGAGAGCCTCCCAAAATTAAACAGATAAGTATGTATTATAGTTTCATAAAATGTCATCCAAAAAGTATGTTGGGAAGTCTTTATAAGTAATTAATTTACCACAGAAAGTATTGAAAAGTCTGCCAAGTATTACTTTATTTAAAAACAATAAAAAAAGAGAAATTTTTTTTTTTTTACATTTGAAGAAATTAATTTTGTACAAATGAATATTATTATAAATACTATTGTGTATTTATTGCTGTAAATCATAGCAGGGCTAAAATTATAAAATAATTTATGTGTAGTATATACCTTACTGAAAAAATGTGTCATTTATCAACAGATACTTGACTCTATTTTGATTTCAGTACTTTCTATTGCGAAATTTTTGTAAATATTGAAAAAGTTAAAATGTTATTGTTTTAAGCATTCAATATCAATTGCTAAAGTGTGATAGAAATTAAACTACACTTGCGAATGGTTACACCTTCGCAGAAGGTGTTTTTCGATATTTAAGTTTGGATTATGTATTAGATAAGTTTTGTTCGAATAAAAAAAAAACAAATATAGTAAGTAAAATAATTGCGGGACATATACTTTAATGAAATAGATGTGTTATTTTTCTACAGAAATACTTGTCGATTACATTTTCATATTATATACTTACCAAAGAATCGAACTCATATATATTGCCTTTATAGAAAAAAATAGGTTCAGCAGCTATAATAAAAATAGAAAACGATGGAGATACACTTGAATATAACATTGTGTTTCATTTTAATTATTTTGAACATGGTGACTATCAAACATTTATCGTACTCAGCGTTGAAATAAAAATACTTAAGGGGATGTCGTACCCGACAAAACATTATTGTGCAGGTCCGCGCTATCTGTTTTATCGATACCCTATATAAAATTAACTTAATAGAAATCATCTGTGGCGCCCTCTGTATTATATGCTAATACATATTTAGTTGCATGCCCACAGATGGCGCTAACAAGCGTTAGTGTAATATAAGATATAGAACACAACGCTAGTAAAAGTAATTACAAAATTGTTTGTAAAAAAATATAAAATTACTTTAAAAGTAAATGAATAGTTTACTGCAAAACTTATAAACATATCTAATTGGTTTATCCGATTATCTGGAGAAATGGCAAATTATATTTGCAAATTATTCTTGTATTATACATATGTAATATTAATTAAAAAAATTGAAGTAATAGCATGTATGTACTAACTTTGCGTACACTTTATTTGTACTGTATTACTGTATTACTGTATTTCTACTTTATGGTAACGTGTACTGCACGTATACCTTATGGTAACCAAATGTTAGTCGGTATTGTACTTTTCAATTTTCACTTTGATTTGTATTGCAATTTAATTGTAAATTTTGATTTATAATTACTTATAACAAAAGTTACGCATATTCATCTACTAAAATTACAATTTTCTTATCAGTGTTACGTACATTATGATTTTCAATGAAATTAAAAAATGATCTATTATTATATAGTTAAATTTTTAATCCAGTTCAATTTTCATTACCGCCGTTTAACTCATATACTTTGTAGTTTTAGTACCCTTCATTCCTCATAAAAAAATATGTTCCTTTACTTTAACTTAATAAGATTTTCATAATAATAAACTTCCTGAATGGTACTAGCGTATGCTTTTTAAAATTAAGTTTAAATTGTTAAAGTTTTCTACAATTTGTAATATTAATAAACTAAGTATTTCTGAATAATCTCCATAATTTTATCAACTAATTGGTAGGTTTTAATGAATTTTTTAATCACTACTAAATTAAGCAATGAGCAAAACAGTTATTGGTAAACAACAAGTAAACCTACTTCTATGGAGACCGTTGGTGAAAGGACACATATGATTTTATCTTTATATACAATTTTGATTGTTTCATTAAGTTTATTTATGCTAACTTTTATACATTATAATTAATGCAGTTGGAAATATGTTTAATTCTACTAAATACATATGTGATTATAAAATGGATATTTACTATGATACTGTTGAATAGCTGATAATATATAATACATGGTTAGTACATAACCTAATGGAATTGCAACTTGAAATGGTACTCCGTTTGCCGCGTGTAGGAGGTGCGTGTAATCGTCGAGTCGAACTGTGCACGCACCTTTTAGAGGGAACCGTCGTCTGCTAGTTCCTAATAAGCTCAATCGAGATATGGCTATCAATACAAAATAGTTTGCTATATACATTTAAATAAATGATTGATAAAAATAGTAAAAATTTATTATATGAACAGATAAAGGGTTATGGGCGCCAACCGCGTATAATTTTGGCGAATTTATAAAACGAATGCTCGGCTGCGTACGAGCTGCGGCGGTTTGCTACGCAAGTGGAAAAGGATGAGAAGGGGGGAGAGATGGGAAGCACACTTACAGAAGAAGAAGCCGTGCATCCACCTTGGCAGTATAGAGGAGCACATCCTGGGTTGACGCTTGAAACGTTGCTTTCCTGACACACACACATACACAAGGTAGTCCGCCACGGGAAAATGAAGGACGATAGCAATCGTATTGCCAACGCGACGTCAACGTTGCCGAGACGGCGTACTGAACAGCTCTCTCGAGCTTCGACAGGCTCGTTCACTGCTTCGCTGGACGGAGCCGAAGTGCGCGCGCAACTTGTGTCGTACCGTCCGTCGACCGCCGTCGTCCCGCGCGCATCGTACGGGAAGTCTTCGCAGTCGTGCGGATATAGCCTTATTTATTGTACAAGGTTTTAAATTTACTTTATAACAATGTTATTGTAGTTGAACCGAAAACTATGGGTTTTAAAAAATTGAACGTCTTTTTCTCGGCAGGCTTCGGCGGTTAAATCTACTCTCGAAGAACCTGCAAGGTGAGATACACTCGGCGCGTCGTTCAGATTGTCTCGCCTCATAGATATGCATCGAGAACTAAAAATCAAACACATAATTTATTGTAACAAATTTTTTATTTTTTTTTATAGCAGTGTTTGTGTAGGTAAACCGAAAATTATTTTTAGTAATATGTACACAAAAAATACTTTTTCTCGGAAGGCTGCGGCGATTGATTATTGTCGCGAATAACCTACGAAGTGAAACACGCTCGGCGCGTCGCTGATATTATCTCGCGTGGTAGGTATCCGTCGAACAGCTATTAAATTATTACTAATTGCTGCACAATGTTTTAGACTGAAATTAATTTTTATTTTCTTACAATCATTTTGTCCTTATTGATATTAAATTTTGAAATTTGCTGTTACTATATAACCAAAGCTAAACTAACTTAATTGACATAAAAAACCCAACAATCTACGGTATTTCAAATAAAAGTGATAAAAGTAGCAGCGCATTCTTTTGTAGAACTGACGCATAACGGAAAAACGTTTATTTCCATCCCTAATATATAATACAAGCTTCCTACCGTCTTAGTATTCATCGTATTTTTCTTTCAATTTTTTGTTGTGCACTTTTGTCTGCTTTATACTGCATATCCTAAGACACAGTCCAGTTTTTACAAAATTAAATTAAATCGTTGTTGCTGTTGACAAAGAGAGGTTATGTTTCAAATCGTATTTTTCAAATTTTAACGATATTTTATCATAAATTCAACTTTTGTACTTGTTTTACACTTAAAATGTATATTAAAAATATGCCTTTATCCCGTTTTCTAGCTGCCATTATGTTAAATAATTGGAATTAAACAAATAATCCACCCAACATTCAGTGTCGACATAGTACAATGTATTTGAAAGTACGAAGTGCGTGCGGCAGACGGCCCGAATCGGTGCACGCACCTCCTATAGAATTCGTCGCTGTAGGCTGAGAGAGGTTATGTTTCAATTCGTATTTTTCAAATTTTAAAGATATATAAACATAAATTCAACTTTTGTACTTATAATTTACTTTAAATCTGTATTAATAATGTACCTCTATCCCGTAGAAGGAACGAATATCGTTTTCATTTTTCATTTAATTTTTCAATCGATTATGTATTTCTCTAATTTTTACTAATGTTGCCTCTGCTTTGTTTCTTGATGTTTGTAATTGCAATCTATATTTAATTTGTAATTTTCACCCTCCATTGTTGAATTAGTAAATAGTCGATTGTTAAGGGTCAATAATAAATAAATCCAATTTATTTATGTATGTGCACAACGTTTCGTCTGCTAAGTTTGCAGACCTCTTCAGGTGTTTAATAACACAGCCATACAAAAAAAAATGTCAAAACTCACGGACCAGACCATATATACCTTATGTTTTTGAGGTCGCTGATTCCGAATCCGTGGTCCGTTTGACCCCATCACCTCAGGATCAAGGTCAGGTCAAGGTCAAATTTACAAAATTAACGGCTTCCAAGGTTTAACAGTATACATATATGTTTTTGGGGTCGCCGAATCCGAATCCGTGGTCCGTTTGACTCCATCACCTCATAGTGAAGGTTATTTGAAGGTAAAATCGACCAAATTCTTGTAAAACAAACCAAACCTCATGCCATTTATTTTTTCTTACTATACCTTACACGTTTCTCATCAAATCATCGGTGCAAAGGTTTCCTTTTGCGTTTTTTCACAGTAGTTTCACAATCTCTTTTCAACATCCAGCAGCAGTCGGCCAGCATACTAGCATCCCATCTACCTTGATAACGCTTCTCCATTACTTTAACATCTTGGTGAAAACGCTCTCCCTGTTCTTCGCTATAATCGCCACAGTTTTCAGGAAAACTATCCAAGTGATTGTGCAGAAAATGTAGTTTGTAATTCACCAGTTTATTAGTTCCATGACAAACATTGTGAAAGCTGCATGGCTTAGCTTTAAGGAAGTTACTGAAAACTTTTTGGGTAATCGCAGAAGCCCAAATTACAAAGTAATTGTATCTAAAATGGTTGAAAACTATGGGAATATGGGTTGCCTAATGAAACAAAAACGTATACTGTTAAACCTTGGATGCCGTTAATTTTGTAAATTTGACCTTGACCTGACCTTGACCCTGAGGTGATGGGGTCAAACGGACCACGGATTCGGATTCGGCGACCCCAAAAACATATATGTATACTGTTAAACCTTGGATGCCGTTAATTTTGTAAATTTGACCTTGACCTGACCTTGACCCTGAGGTGATGGGGTCAAACGGACCACGGATTCGGAATCAGCGACCTCAAAAACATATATGTATACTGTTAAACCTTGGTTGCCGTTAATTTTGTAAATTTGATCTTGACCTGACCTTGATCCTGAGGTGATGGGGTCAAACGGACCACGGATTCGGAATCAGCGACCTCAAAAACATAAGGTATATATGGTCTGGTCCGTGGGTTTTGACATTTTTTTTTGTGTAGCTGTGTAATGAATATAATGTTACAGCCCAAGTGAGCTTCGTCGAATGACGTCGTTCGCTTTACTATATTCTTTATGATCCTTTTTAAATAATTTTCACATACATTCTCGAGCGAGATACTTTTTAAAGAATATTTTTTAGGATATGGTGACTATCAAACATTTATCTTACTCAGCTTTGAAATCAAAGTACTTCTATAAATATAAAATTTACAAAATTTCTAAATAACTTATACTTTTGCCAAAGTACTGACACATTGGTTTTATTGAAATGTTAAAGGAGGTATTCAATAAGTATAAGTATAGAGAACAATACTTACCAACATAATAAACATTATTTTTATAAATTATGTAAGTAAATGTATAAATATAAAACATTCATTTCACCTAACCTTGAAATAAAAAAATCCTATACCCATTACAGTTCATATAATTATTAAATATTATACAGTTGCCAAAGAATCAAATACATATATTGCCTTTATAGAAAATAAATATGGTTATTTAGTAATTTTAATACGGATGGAGAATTATAGAGTTACCACTGTAAAAGTTACAAAAGTTACAAAATTACTAACTGATTTTCCCACTTACCAATGAATCAGACGCAAATGTTGGGTTTATATAGAAAATAATAAAAAATTGCTTTAAAGTAGCTATAATCATTGTATCATACGCTGAATTTATCTATAACATATGGTAGATTTTCTTAATTAAATGTAATATAAACAACCTATTTTGCAGTGGTCGGTAACAGTCGAGTAGATTAGTAGGAATCATTATATGATATCCTATATCACGTCAAATGGTCGGATCAAAATTTAGGTACTGATATAATAATTTGTTCAAAAGTTATTTTAACCTCAAAAAGTGAATTTTTTCAAATGGATTTTACTATAATAATTTTTTTGAGATGCTATAAGGATAGAGTCAGATCAAAAAAATATATTTTGTATTTCATTTTTATGGTGTAAAACTTTTGTGGAACATTTGTATTAAATAGTATATTTATGACACTGTTGTGGGAGATGGTTTTCTACCTTTCTCGAGGTAGTTCGCACGAGCGAAGCGAGTGAAAACATCGAGAAAGGTAAAAAAACATCTTCCACAATAGTTTCATACGATATTTTATAACATTAGAACCTCAATATCTGAAATGAAAGTGGAATTTTTAGGTTAAAATGTTATAAAATATAAACTATTTTGAAAAATTTCACACAATCATTCCTATCAAATTAAATATTTGCGAGTCGGAGCATGACGCATATGTACGTCATGACGGTACTCTAAGGGTTAATTTTATTTTTAAATTGTTATAGTTGCAGGTTCTCTATATTACCTCCACTTTGGTACTAACACAAATATTATAGTATATTAAGACACTGTTGTGGGAGATGGTTTTCTACCTTTCTCGAGGTTATTCGCACGAGTGAAGCGATTTTTCACCATACTGAGCGTAAATTGCGTTTAATCACCGTTGCCTAAGACTAAAACAAGAATCAGTAGATTAGCAAAAGGACTATAGAGAATAGGGATCTCAGTTAACCAAATTGGGTGAGTGATGCCACAGGCAGAGCGGCCATCTGTGTATATGGAGACCTCCAGAACAGTTGAAAATAATTATTAATCACAACTTGTGCGTTCTAATATTCATTTTACATAATAAGTTTCATGTCTTCCAGGACTTCGTAACATTTACCAAATTATCAATACTACCGACGAATCGATGATCTTTTATTACCTCAAGTGGATGAAAACGCGAATGAACGTATTTCTTTGGTCATCCGAATAATTCGTCGCCTTAGTGCAAGAAGGTTCCAATTCAAATTATTTTTCAAGAAGGGTCCAATTCAAATAGTTTTTCAATAAGGTTCCAATTCAATTGTTTATTTTGTAACACTACAAAATCGTGACAACACCTTAATGCTCAAATATAATTAATAATTAGGACGAAATTAATAATTTTGACACGCGTGTGATTCAACTCACACTCGTGTCAAAATTAATTTGATCGCACATATAACAAGTATCGTGATTTATCACTGGAAGTTATTAAGCTTGTATTCGTTACAAGTTCCTCGATTGTTATTGATGCTTTTTTTTTATTATTATTTTAACGTTGCTCTTTTTATGCTTCCAAAGCGGTGCTAATCAGCGACGGAGGTCATACGATGTCTTGGTGAAGAAAGCACTTGAAAATACATTCGCCAGTGGTGCTTGTATCAATCGGCCGGAGCCGGGAATCGAACCTGGGACCTCCAGATTACGAGCCCGACTCCCTACCGACCGAGCCATCGCAGGCCTCATTGTTATTGATGCTAGAGCATAAAAACGTTAGAAAAAACCTGTTTTTCTGTCAAAATATCATAAATTTTATCGATTTCCCAAGTCAGAAAAGGGTGTAAAAAGAAAAAATGTGTTAAATGTGTTGTCGTGACTCGGGAAGATCGCTAAAATACATCTTTAAGTATTAAAAACCACCAATCCCAATGGAAACGATAAATGTACGCAAATGTACACTAATATACGAAATTGTAAATAAATGTTGAATTCCGGACAATTCGTACATTTTTATATATTTTCGTACATTTTTGTATGTTTTTATACATTTTCGTTAAAATAATGATATAGTATCAATAAACGTAAGTTTTAAAAAGTGTAAATAAATGTCAGAAAATGTATAAAAGTGCTTTAAAAACGCGTCAATTCAGCCGGAATAGAGTCCACTCAACTTGACATTTTTTTTTAAAATCGCATATTTCGAGTCCCTGAATGTCAAAACATCGATTAAACATAAATTGAACAACCTTTTTTTATACTTTTACAATGCTCTCTTTTTGATCATCTACGAGGAAGCACCTAATTTAATAAAGTAATAATATGCTACTTTGTTAATTTTTACACCTGTATTCACAATTGAAACGACATCTTTTAATTTTCTCTCTGCATCTAAGTGTACTTGGTACTGACAGATTTTCTTGCACTGCTGAGTCTGCAGCTTGTGAGTGTTAGTGCCGAAGATCTTGATCATAGTGATGACCTGCCAGCGTCGAGGGAGATCCAACTGTTGGATATATTGTTTCATCTACTTCAACTAATTGAATGCTTTCAAATTTGGTCGTCCAAAACGAAACCAAATTGGGTAAGTGATGCCACAGGCAGAGTGGCCATCTGGGTATATGGAGACCTCCAGAACAGTTAAAAATAATTATTAATCACAACTTGTGTGTTATAATATTCATTTTACATAATAAGTTTCGTGTCTTCCATAACTTCGTAACATTTACCAAATTGTCAATACTATCGAGGAATCGATGATCTTTTAGTACCTCAAGTGGATGAAAACGTTGCCAAAGTATTGTCAATATATTGCCAATATGTTGCCAAAGTATTGTCAATATATTGCCAATATGTTGCCAAAGTATTGTCAATATATTGCCAATACGTTGCCAAAGTATTGTCACTATATTGCCAATATGTTGTCAATATGTTGCCAACATATTGCCAAAGTATTATCAATATATCGCCAATATGTTTCGTGTCTTCCAAATTGTCAATACTACCGACGAATCGATGATCTTTTATTACCTCAAGTGAATGAAAACGTGAATGAACGTCTTTCTTTGGTCATCCGAATAATTATTAAGATGCGTGACATAAATCCACGATTTCTCATAATACCGATTGTTACTAAAGATATGATTCAATTAATTTTAATCATATCGATTCGTTCAGCATATATATAAATATATGTAACATATATTATAAAAAATCAGTTTAAAAATATTTGGTATTCGTAAACATATTATAGATATACTATATCTAGATGATTCCCAGACTATTATAAAACTTCGTAGAAGGTTCAGTTATATTTTATTTTACACGGAGTCGGAATTAACTTACTAGCAATATTATTGCTGATATATTACCAATATATTGCGAATTATCGTAGTTATTCATTGGCATTTTGTATATTGAACACTTAATTCAATTTCACAGCCAGACTATTGCAATTATAATCATAAACATTTGGAACGAGTTTTCCAAAATATTTATTAAGTCTGAAATACAGTGAATTGTAATTTTAACGAAAAACTTTTTTCGAGCACGTTTGCTCTTGCAGTGCGGACGTCGGAGAGCGTCCGCGTCGGGCTTACTCCGCGAGTACAAAATTCGATAAGCGCGAATGGCGGAGAGCTCCCGCGGCAGACTTACTCCGCGAATACGAAATTTGATGTGCGCGAACATTCGGAGAGCGCTCGCGGTGGCTTTATGTTTTTTAAGCGGAGAATTGAGGCTTGAGCTAAATTTCATTTTGCACGGACTAGGAATTATTTCACTAGCAATATTATTGCCAATATACTTGCAAAATTAACGAATATATTTCCAATATGTAGCGATATATCTTTATGGTAAACGTATTTATTGGCTATATTATACCCAAAACTTAATACAATTCAAAATTTTATTTTCTTAAAATTCGTCATAAAGGTTTCAATAATTTAATGTAAATACGGTGAGATTAAAAACTGTAATAATCTAATATTTATATCGCACGCACATCATAGATTCAGTAAATAAATTAATAATAGTAATAATGAATTGTTTAGTCTGCGGTCTAATTCAAACTTAAATAAAATTATTTCCTTGATTGTACATTTTATTCATATAATCCTACCCTGTAAAATATATTTTGCGATTCATTCGCTTCTGCTATACGCATTAGCTATGTTCAGGTGCCTCGACCGCTTCGCTCGTTCACCTGTTGCATTAGTCTCGCGCGGCAACGTCATACGATTTCTTCTCTAGTCCAGCCTCAGATTGGTCCATTTCAAAAATTTATTACGCCTCACCTGTTTTATAATTTTTTTAAATTCCGACGGGGTTATTCTCGAATTAATTTCCTGAACCGGAATATATATATATAAATTGATCAATCGGTACTTATGCCGTCAAATTCTTACGGGAAATGGGAATTGTGCTTACTTTGGGGTAATTATGCCGACGTCAGCATAATTCCACCGAAAATTCAACCATGTATCCGTACTTATGCCGACACACAAAAAATCGGAAAATTATCTTTGTGAGCCCCGCTTTGACGTTATAATATTAATGAAGGATTGAAGTTATAACGTCTTTCGAGGTGCCGGAGGCCTCCGACACTTCGAATGAGGTTATAACTTCAATCCTTCATTAATATTATAAGGTCAAAGTGTGCTTTTTTACCGGCGAGGGGTATTTAGGTATTTGGGTTATTGGTTTTTTATGCATTATTCTGTCAATTGATATTCTCCCCCTTATATCTGAGTCGTTACATATGTTTTATAACCTCAAAACACCAAGATAACACGAAGTGTCACCATAAGTACCGATACTGGTGTTTATATATATATATATATATATATGTATATATTACCTATGTTTCTGTATCACCCTGTATATATATACATGGTGTCCCGTTTTAAATAACGGATGATAATATCTCAAAAAATATTGGAGATAGAAAAAAACTTTCTATACAAAAGTTGTAGGATTTTTAAGGGGCCAACTGACGGTGATATTAACCATAACCTGAGGTCAAGGGTTAAGGTCATTTGAAGGGCAAAATGTTTTTTTCAAATAGGAATCACTACTTTTGACCTCGGAAATGGAAAGGGCGGGAAATTTTACGTTCAGTATGATCTTGGCCAAGGTTGTGGTTAAGGTCATGGTTTTCGGCTGATCTGTTTTTTATAGCCTTGAAAAGGGACGGTAAAAATGCGTCCGAAACGTCGGCAAAACAAAATCTATGGTTCGTAGAGATCCAAAAGCCTTTCTTTTATTAATAAATAAATAACATTAATTATTCCTATTTTTAATTAATATATATATATATATATATCTTTCTTTTTCAGATTACACCCAGTGATGTCACCACATCACAAAGTACATACTTTTTGTTAGGCGTTTGCATTTATTATTATTATTTTCTTTTTTTTTTGACAAAATCCTCTCGATTGACCACTAGGTGGCGTAGGCTTATGGTGCAGGCGTTCGCAAGCGGTCCCTCATTTTTAAACCTTATATACAACCAACAAGGTTCTCAACAGAGAATCCATAGCGCCTTCGAGTTAATTTCTCACTCATTTTGTGCACTGTATTATTAAAAAAATTATATCATTTGAACTTACTAAAAAAGTTAATTTCTTGCTGTAATGACGATTTTCCAAGAAGCTTGGAGTAATATTCGCAGAAATTTTTGAAAAAATTTAAGCCAGTAATCGCTCACTTCCAAAATAAGTTTTCTTGTACTGTCAGTCCAGGGAAAAATCTCTGTATCTATGAAAGTCTTTTGTTATGGAAAGAAAGATTGCGATTTAAGCAATACTTACCTTAGAAAAGAAATCGCTTTAGGATAAATAATTTCGAATTACTGAATTATGAAAAGATTCGGTCTGGCCGTGTGCTCACTACCAGCTTCCTCCGGCTCCGTGATCCAGACTGGTTACAGCGGTTCTCGGCGCGCCTTATATACCCGATCTGCGAGAACGCGCATGCGCAGAATGCGGTGGCCCCATTTCGACCGATGTCAATGAACTGGCTAGTAGGCGCCGTAGTGGGGAGCGGTCAATGACCCTTGGCTATTTATATCGCGGTCATTGAACTCGCGATTTATACCACGTGTTAGTCGCAAAGCTATCTTACTATACTACGAGTCTTAAACCTAATGATTAATTATACTTATTAATTTGGTAATTATTATGCTAAATGAATAATTAGCGCATGCAATTATTGCGCGCCGCACAACAATCCGATACTTCTGATTCTTCTGCAGATCTAAGGTTACGAGTACGTTATTTTCCAAAAAAGTTCATGAATCAAAAAATGTGTGTCGCCGCTGCGCATTATGCTCGATGTCTACGATTCGCCGAAGTTCAGCTTATGAATGTAAAACATGTTTAGCTGCTCTATGTATAACTCCTTGTTTTGAAACTTACCACACGAAGCATACAATATCATAGAAATAATAAAACATAACAGAGAATATTCAAACGTAGTCTTATAGAGAATGAAATAGAGTAACTAAAATAAAAAAATATTTATAAAATATTCTAAGACATAATACAACAAAAAAAAAACAAAAAAAATCGAAAAATCAAAAAACAAAAAAAAGTATTCAAAAAACAAAACAGGAACTACATACTCTCTACGTCCACCCCGTTAGTTCTGGGTAAAGCTAAATGAGAGCTCACTGGATTTTTTATCTTAGATCTATACATTCCAAAACCTGATTTCAGGTTCGTCTTCTGCGAGTAACAAACCCCCCTTACCAAATTTCGTTGAATCTATTAATTTTTAAAAAAATCTTGCCTGTCATCTTGGATACACAATTTTGTTTTAATTAATTATATATTTTTTTTAGTTCTGTGAGGTCTCGATCGGTTAGGGCATTGGGATCGTAATATGAGGGAGGGTGCAGGTTCGATTCCCGGCCGGACCGATTAATACAGCACCACGGGGGAAACGTATTTTTCAAAAGTGCTTTCTTAACAAAGACACGGATGACCTCCGTCACTGATTAGCATCAAATTAGGAGCATAAAATGAGTAACGTCAAAAAAAATATACATTTTAAAGTCATTTTTTCGCTAAAACCTAATTTAATGTTTAACATAGTAACATAATAACACTCGCGGTGTCGGTAATGGATTAAATCCACCTTGTCACAACATAACAATAAATTAGCTTAGTTGGTAAAGAGTAGGCTGCCGGAGTAAAAAAAGCAGAGGTTCCAATCACCCTGATAGGTATTTATTTATTTATTTATGAAAATTAACGGGCTTAAAGCCCTTATACAAGAATAAACACAATAATAAGTAGGTAGGCGCACGCAAATACATCGTGATTTAAAATATAAAATAAAATAAAAATAAGAATTATTAACTCAATAAATGATATGCAAATAATAACATTCCATTAATAAAAAGTGTATAGAAAAGACCTTGTAGAACTCTTAAATTGGCCAATAAATTGGTATTGTTTTATTTATTTTTTTTAATTATATTTTGGTTTGTAACATAATAACAGAAAGCGTTTTGGGAATGTCTGGTCTAATCTTTTCATCAGCTGAATTGGTAAATAGATAATGAATCGACCATATTCAATGGTCTATTTTTACCAGGATAACAATTTAATAGAACTACGAAGAAATGTAAATACCAAACCAAAATATGACTATCGTTAAAATATTCACACACACACATACACAACTAAGTATATAAATCATTTTAAAGATCATTAAATAATTTTTAATGTCTTTCATCACTCGTATAAACGTACATTATTATAAAATTATTGGAATAAAATGAAGCGTTGGCAAGTTTTAGTTGTTAATTATGAATAGAAAAAGTTTATGTTTATCGGCAACTGACAGCCATTTTAAATTTTTTTATAATTGCAGTTAGCTTTACAGATAAAAGTGTGTATCTTTTATTCCATTAATTGTGCCACTAGGCCGCTTCGTACACGCAAAATACATGTATCTGTGATTTTTTTTCAGTAATATCAATTGTGTCGAACAATCACGAAAATCAAAAGATATGAGTTTTTAGTGACTTAAGGCCAGTAAAAGTGCAAGAATATTCAATTGTAGGAGGACGAAAGGGTTAATAATTATTGACACACAGTTTAGATGAATTGAATTTATTAAAAAAAACAATGATCGCAAAAACTTCCGTTCACAGCCCTCGGGGCAATAATCCTCTTCTCCTCTAGTCGCGCTCCTATATTCGGTTGCTTCTCCTCGTGGGAGAGCTATCCCTCCGGCTACGTTAGTCCAAATGTCAACCGTCAAATTTTTCCGAGTATCGGCTAGCTTCTTTCTTTTAATTTCTACACAAATAATGGTTATAATTAAAATTTTATTAAAATCTTCGTGTAATTTCTAATCTTAAATGTATCTGTTATTTTTGTATAGGGTGCATATATTTTGAGTTGTAAAGTCAAGAAAATTAGTCATATAAGTTCATAACTGCAAAATATGTGTTTTTTGGTTATTAATAACTTTTACTCATATCTAAGTAAACCATCTAAAAATTTCTTTATATTTTCTAGGTTCAAAAAGTAGTTGTTTAACAGAATATCAATAATTTTTTAATTTATATCTACTGATTTGAGATGAATAATATATATTGTAGCGGGGTACGGATTGAATATGAGGAATAAAAAAATCAACGAAGGTATCGGGGCGCGAACCCACGATCGCGGGAGCGCGAGGCAGAAGCCTCACCACTGCGCTATCACACGCAATTATCCCGGCTAGTCGATCTGATCCTATCGACGATCATCGCCGATAATCCAGGGACCTACCTGCGCCGACACTCGAAATCTGTACCCGTTATAATATATATACTAGGGGGCTTCACGCGCCAACCCCCTATTTTTTATTTCATAAAAGGTTTTTCGTAATTAATATCTTAAAAATAACATTTTCTTTGTACGTACAATCATTATAAAATTCTCTTTTTTTTACTACCATGGGTACCTAGAAAATTGAACGGATTTCCACACCACCTTTGAGGCATTATTGTGGCGCGTTGGGTTTTGTACCCAAAATTTAGTTAACTAAAATAAGATTAAGATTTATAAATAAAAAACTTTTACCAAAATTTAGTATAAAGTAATAAGAATAAAAATGATTTAAAAAATTGCACGCATAATAAATACATAACACGAAAACCCATCGCCGTTAGCCACGTTATGATAAAAAATCATATGTATAAATTATTAACTGTAAATGTTCAATTATATGAATTCTTTTTAACTTTTAACTAGCAACAATTCCTCGGCCGCTGACGCTCCCTCGGTCTAAATTACACTAAATATATATTTTTTTTTATATTTTTTTTAACTTTATAATTTTAAAATATAATTGAAGAACAATATAAACTATAATATAATATGTAACAAATTAACCTAGTATTCAGTTATAAAAAATTTTTTTAATCAATGCAATAAAAATAACAGTGTATTATATTTGCAACATTGTATATACGTATTTAATCTTAGTCAATTACTAAAGAGTTTAAAAATACTGAACATATTTCTACATAATACTGAATTAATTAAAAAAAATTAAAAATAATCGACATAACAAAACTTACACTGGTGTAAGAAATTTAAATTTTTATTTTTAATACGTAATAACATAAATATCATAACTTACAATATTTTCACACTTCTCCTGTAAGAAGCTAGCCATCAATCTAGTAACAAATGTGTTATTTTTCTACCAGAATAATATTAGCAACAACAATGTTTTTTCATGATGTTCCATAGAAAGGAGACGAACAATTTAAAATTTCATGCAAAATTACCAATCTCAGCTAATGCATCGTATGTATTCAATTATTCATTCAAACAAATATTTATACATAATAATTGAATTTATAAAATTTTTTTTCTGGTTAAAATTGTGGCTAAAAGATCTATTTTCACATTTTATTAATTTTGTTTTATTTTCAAAAATCTTTTATAAAAATAATTTTTATTATTTGCAACCAAAAAATATAAATGATATTATGCAATTACAATAATAAAAAATTGAAAATTAATTATAAAACTTATTCTAATATTACATTTGGTACTACATTAAAAATAATGAACTAAAAATAATATTTTAATTTTTTTAACTACCTTCTTCACGCATTTTACATCTTAGAAATAGGAGATGATGAAAAATGTTAAAAAAAATGTATTTAAATGTAATAAAAATAAATAAAACGTATCGTCAAATAAAATATATATTACATTAAATTATATATATATTATATTATTATATTATATTATTTATTAGAGTAATAGTACTGTTTTTGTCAATGTTAGTATTACTGTGACCACTTTTTTTACCGAAAATCCCTATAAAATATTTTTGGAATTTTTCTACTAAACCTCCTCCTAACTCCTCCCCATCAATCATTACATGGGGGATAAATTAAGACTGGTGTCATATTCAATGTTAACGTATTCTCCTTCCTTCTTCCATCTTTAAAATGGGGGATAAAAAAGTACGGTTGTCATATTTTTATTCAACGCAAACGAAAATCCCCATTAAAGTTTTTTGGATTTGGATTTTCCCCATTAAATGGAGGATAAATAAAGAGTGATTATCATATCGTTATTCACCGTAACCGAAAATCCTCATTTTAGTTCCTTTAGAATTCTTATATTTGTAATCTCACACCCCTCCCTCTTTCATCTTCAAAATGGGGGACAAAAACGAATGGTTATTATATAGTTATTTACCTGTACCGAAAGCCCCTATGAAATATTTTTGGAATTTTTCTAATTTTACACACCTCTCTTCTAACCCCCTCCTCTATCTACAATTAAATGGCGGACAAATAGAGAAAGTTGTCATATTTTTATTCTCCGTAACCGAAAATCTCCATTAGAGCTTATTTTCATAATTCTTATATTTTTAATCCTTCTCCCTCCTTCTTTCATCTTTAAAATGGGGAATAATAAAGAATGGTTTATCATATTCTAATTCACCTATACCGATAACCCTTATAAAATATATTAAAATTTTTTCTAATTTTACCTCCCCCCCCCATCCTCCCGCACCAATCATTACATGTAAGATAACTGAAGAGTGATTGTCGTATTCAGCGTTAAACCTTCCACTCCACACATACGTTTAATTCTTGCAACTTGTGGGATAGCGGACACCAGATACCGACCGATGAACGCTGAACACCGGACACCGGAGAACGGATCAATTGTAATATAATACATTTATGTAGATAGATCTTAAATCAAAAATAATTATTTAATTTTTTTATCCACCTTCCACGCACATTTTACATCTTTGTAATTGGGTATGATGAAAACTATGTGGAAAAACGTCTATTTAAACGAGATAAAAAGAATAAAACGTATCATCAAGTAAAATATATATTACATTAAAATATACTCTTTAAATTATTAAAATTTATTAGACTGACAGTACTGTTTTAGTCTATGTTAGTATTAATGTGACCACTTTATTTTAACGTTATATATGTATATAGTAACTATTATATATTATTATTTACTTATAATATTACTTATATATTCCTAATATAATAATTTATTTTGGTACAAAAATGGACAAAAATGGAATAATCGAAAAAAATGTGTTTGTACACTTTTTTAATATTTTATCAGGTATTTAGTTGAGTTATCCCGGAATACCTCAGAAATTCCCGAAATATGCATGAAGTCCCGTAATTAGTAGAGTTACCCCGAAATACCACAGAAATTACCAAAATATCCATAAATCTAGTATTACTGGAGTTATCCATGAATACTTCAGAAATTGCCGAAATATACATGAAATCCCGTAATTAGTGAATATATCCTGGAATCACTCAGAAATTCCCGAAATATCCATGTAATTCAGTAATTAGTAGAGTTACCCCGAAATACATCAGAAATTCCCGAATATCCAGGATCCCGTAATTAGTGCAGATATCCAGGAATCCCTGAAAAATTCCCGAAATATCCATGTAATTCCGTAATTAGTAGAGTTACCCCTAAATACCTCAGAAATACCTGAATTATCCAGGAAATCCCGTAGTTAGTGGTGTTATCCCGGAATACCTCAGAAATTCTCGAAATATCCATGAAATCCCGTAATTAGTGGAATTACCCAGGAATACATCAGAAATTCCCGAAATATCCATGAAGTCGCATAATTAGTAGAGTTATCCCGAATTATGCAGACAATCCCGTAATTAGTGGAGTTACCCCGAAATACCTCAGATATTCCCGAATATCCAGAAAATCCCGTAATTAAAGATGCTATCCCGAAATAACTTAGAAATACCTGAATTATCCCAGAATACCTCAGAAATTCTTGAAATCCATGAAATCCCATAATTAGTGGTATGATCTTGAAATAACTAAAAATTCCAGTATTATCGATGAACTCCCGTAATTATGAAGTTATCTCGATATAACTCAAAATTCTCCGAAATATCCATTAAATCCCGTAATTAGTGGAGTTACCCCGAAATACCTCAGATATTCCGGAAATATCCAGGAAATCCCGTAATTAATGATGTTATCCCGAAATAACTGAGAAATACCTGAATTACCTAATTATTAGTCGGCTGAAGAACGCTTTTTTCAATTTTCAATATTTTGTTTCTCGAAAACTTCGAACTTAGGCAAAAATTTTATGAGGAATAAAATGCTTAGAATCAGTCAAGGAACATGCATAAATTTTTCCAAAATTTTTTAAGCCATTTTTGAATTTTTCGAAAGGCCAAATTTGAGAAATCCATAAATGCTCCCAAAAAATCTGAAAAAATTCAGACATGTTCCTTGATTGATTCTAAGCAATATTTGTTCTTATGTAATTTTTACCTAAGTTCGCAGTTTTCGAGAAAAAAATTGGTGATGTTAATGAATACAAATTTTTTTTCTATACGTTACTTTGTTTAAACAAAAAAATTTTGGAATTTTTTTAGGGTCCATAGCTTTCAGTTTAGGTATCATGGACACCTTTTTTATAGGTCTTAGGCACATAAGAAAATTATGAGGCAAAAAAATTTGCATGAAAAAATTTTTTTTTATCAAAAAATCAGCGTTTTTTTTTAAATGTTTATTTTTGTCGTCATCAAAGAGATCACACTTTAGAGCAACGGAATAGGTAGTTAAAAATTTTTTTGAAGTGAAATTAACCATTTGGTGACCATTCGAAATTGGACCTAAAAAAATATCCGTTCAGTCCTTAATCGGTTAATACAAAGAAAAGATTCGTGATTTTTATTTAATTTAAGTGATTTATTCACTGGCTATGAAGGCCGTTTATATTTAAACGTACATGCTACATTGGATTGTAATCGAAAAATTCCTCGTATGGAAATTGGCTCTCTTTATATACTAAAATTGCTTCTTGTATTTTTAATAGTTTTTTTCGTATTACTTACAAAAACGGTACTTCTTACGGTACTTCGTACTTCTTTTCTACGGTATTTCTTCACATTTAAAATTCACTTTTAAATCATTAATATTATTACCTACTTATTATATTTCTTCAATATATATAAATTGTTAAATTAAAATGACTTAAATTGATATGCATTTGTGCATTGTATGCATTCTTTTAAAAATGTCTTGGTTGAATACGTATTTTCTTAATTTTAAAATTCTTCAATTATTTTAATTGTAAACAAAAAAAACTATGTAATATAATAATGCTTTCTTTTTATTAATAATTGAAATTTGTATTGTTCATAACATTAACGTTAATAACTTGTTGATTTCACCCTCCATTGTTAATTATTAAAAGGAATCGATGTCGAGGGTCAGTTTTTTAAATAAATAAACACTATTTATTTAAATTTAGTTGTACAACGTTTCGTCTGCGTGGTTTGCAGACCTCTTCAGGTACTATAAATTTATTGAGCACAAAATAACAATTTTAATAATTACAAATTAACGGACGAAATATTGAATAAATTAACGGAAGAAAATATTACCATTGATACACTGAAACGTAGATGTAGACCCAGAAAGGCGTCGTGATTTTTATTTAATTTAAGTGATTTATTCACTGGCTATGAAGGCCGTTTATATTTAAACGTACATGCTACATTGGATTGTAATCGAAAAATTCCTCGTATGGAAATTGGCTCTCTTTATATACTAAAATTGCTTCTTGTATTTTTAATAGTTTTTTTCGTATTACTTACAAAAACGGTACTTCTTACGGTACTTCGTACTTCTTTTCTACGGTATTTCTTCACATTTAAAATTCACTTTTAAATCATTAATATTATTACCTACTTATTATATTTCTTCAATATATATAAATTGTTAAATTAAAATGACTTAAATTGATATGCATTTGTGCATTGTATGCATTCTTTTAAAAATGTCTTGGTTGAATACGTATTTTCTTAATTTTAAAATTCTTCAATTATTTTAATTGTAAACAAAAAAAACTATGTAATATAATAATGCTTTCTTTTTATTAATAATTGAAATTTGTATTGTTCATAACATTAACGTTAATAACTTGTTGATTTCACCCTCCATTGTTAATTATTAAAAGGAATCGATGTCGAGGGTCAGTTTTTTAAATAAATAAACACTATTTATTTAAATTTAGTTGTACAACGTTTCGTCTGCGTGGTTTGCAGACCTCTTCAGGTACTATAAATTTATTGAGCACAAAATAACAATTTTAATAATTACAAATTAACGGACGAAATATTGAATAAATTAACGGAAGAAAATATTACCATTGATACACTGAAACGTAGATGTAATAAGCCCAGAAAGGCGTCGTCGAATAACAAGAGTATGCGAAATCGAGCGAATTTATACAAAACAAAACAAGTGTCTGCGAGTATATGTGTATGTATGTTTACAAATTAAAAGTCAATTTCTTAGAAATACTCGGATATAAATAGTCTCTTTAAATCACATCATAATACTTTTATATTGTCGGTTTAAATATTGTACGTCTTCTTTTCTATTGATAGTCGAATTATAATAATTAATGTGTAACATTTCTGAAATAATTCGTTTTTTGTAGGATGACTCTCTATCTAATATTTTTACATTGTTCCAATCGAACTCATGATCCGCATTTTTAACAATATGTGCAGTAACAACAGCTTCCGGATTTTTATTTTTCTGGTGTTCTTTAATTCTGTTTTTTAGGCAGCGTTTAGTTTCTCCGATGTAAGTTGCCGGGCATTTTTTACAATTAAATTTGTATACTACCCCTGTCATATCCCATTTTTCAGTTGAGTCTTTGCCTAATTTTATTATATTATTAAATTTGTGATTAATTAATGGAATTGTGTTAATGTTAAATTTTTTTAACATGTTTGAACATTTATTAAAAAACTCTTGATTATAAGGTAATGATATAGTGCAAATTGGAAGCTGTTTTCTTGTTTCGCTTGTGCCTGTGAATTTAATTTTACGTAGTCTGTTTTTAATTGCCAAATTCGTGAAATTATCGGGATAGTTATTCGTTTTTAATAAGTTTCTAACAATCATTATATTTTGTTTGTGAAATTGTTGATGAGATAAGATAATTGCTCTGTCTACTAAATTATAAATTATGTTTCGTTTTTGTTGAATAGTATGATTTGATTCAAAATTTAGTATACGATTAGAATTTGTTGATTTTTTAAACCAATTGGTTATAATTTTATTGTCAGTTTTAATCAATGTAAGATCCAAAAAATTAATGCAGTTATTTTCTTCCATTTCATGTGTAAATTTTAAATAATTGCTGTAGTTGTTGAAAACTTGTAAAACCGTATTTATGTGTTCTTTTTGTATAAATAAAAGTATGTCATCTACGTATCGATAGTAAATTAATGGGGAACAATTGTGTTTCTCTTTTAATTCTTTAAGGCAATGAGTCTCTAAATCATCCATTACTAAATCAGCAAATAATGGTGATATAGGAGAGCCCATTGGAGAACCGAATATTTGTTTGTATATTATATTGTTAAAAGTAAAAAAAGTATTATTGAATAAAAATTCGACTATATTACGTATTTCGTAAAAAGGTATCTTGCATTTATTGTGAATATATTTAAATCGTTTGTCTAAGCTATTAAGAACTTCGTTACATGAAATGTTTGTAAACAGTGAGCTGACATCTAAAGATAACATGCTATAATCGTCGGGAATATTAATATTGGACAGTTTCTTTTTTAATTCAAAGCTATTATTAATGTGCGATTTTGGAACTGGAATTATATTTTTAAGTTCATTATATACAATTTTGGCTAAATAATAAGTTGGAGAATTCACGGTAGAAATTATTGGTCTAAGTGGAACATTATTTTTGTGTATTTTAGGTAATCCATAAGCTTTAGCTAAATTAGTATTAGTTTGAGTTAACTGATTATTATGAAATTCCTTATAGAGATATTTATTATCATTAAGTTTTTTTAACATAGAATGAACTTCTAACTGTAGTTTTCTGAGTGGATTCTTTTTTAAGATTGTATATGTATTAGTATCATTCAGTAAATCATTCATTTTTTGGAAATATTCAGTTTTGCTTAAACATACTGTTACATTACCCTTGTCTGCATTAGTAAAAAATATGTCTGGATTATCCTTTAAGAAAATTTTTGTAGCTTTTAAATTGTCTGTAAATTCACGTTCTTTAACCGATAAATGAGTTTGTTTTTTTGTAACAAATTTAATGCTTTCAACAACAATATCTCTTATCTCATTTTTTGATTCTGTATTAATTTCTATTTTATCCAAACTGTGTTCTACATTTTTTATAGTTGAAATAATATCACTATTGGAAAATTGTGATAATGTATTAAATTTTGGACCAAGCGAAACAATTTTTACTACATTATCTGGAATTTCTGTCGTAGTTAAATTTCTAATCCATTCATGTTTACTGTTATCGTATTCCGAAGACTTTTTAATTTTATTTAATTTATACAATTTTTTCTCGTGAATTTTAGTGATGCTATTGTAAATTCTTAAACTTTTTTCTTCGGTAAATTGAAAAAAACGGTCTAAAATATTTATGTCTAATTTACTATTATTAATTTTCGTTTTTAATTTATTCAGATGTTTATGTAAATAATTGATGTGAATGTGCGAATCATTAATTTCAAATTTTAATAAAAACGTGAATTTACAGACAATTTAAAAGCTACAAAAATTTTCTTAAAGGATAATCCAGACATATTTTTTACTAATGCAGACAAGGGTAATGTAACAGTATGTTTAAGCAAAACTGAATATTTCCAAAAAATGAATGATTTACTGAATGATACTAATACATATACAATCTTAAAAAAGAATCCACTCAGAAAACTACAGTTAGAAGTTCATTCTATGTTAAAAAAACTTAATGATAATAAATATCTCTATAAGGAATTTCATAATAATCAGTTAACTCAAACTAATACTAATTTAGCTAAAGCTTATGGATTACCTAAAATACACAAAAATAATGTTCCACTTAGACCAATAATTTCTACCGTGAATTCTCCAACTTATTATTTAGCCAAAATTGTATATAATGAACTTAAAAATATAATTCCAGTTCCAAAATTGCACATTAATAATAGCTTTGAATTAAAAAAGAAACTGTCCAATATTAATATTCCCGACGATTATAGCATGTTATCTTTAGATGTCAGCTCACTGTTTACAAACATTTCATGTAACGAAGTTCTTAATAGCTTAGACAAACGATTTAAATATATTCACAATAAATGCAAGATACCTTTTTACGAAATACGTAATATAGTCGAATTTTTATTCAATAATACTTTTTTTACTTTTAACAATATAATATACAAACAAATATTCGGTTCTCCAATGGGCTCTCCTATATCACCATTATTTGCTGATTTAGTAATGGATGATTTAGAGACTCATTGCCTTAAAGAATTAAAAGAGAAACACAATTGTTCCCCATTAATTTACTATCGATACGTAGATGACATACTTTTATTTATACAAAAAGAACACATAAATACGGTTTTACAAGTTTTCAACAACTACAGCAATTATTTAAAATTTACACATGAAATGGAAGAAAATAACTGCATTAATTTTTTGGATCTTACATTGATTAAAACTGACAATAAAATTATAACCAATTGGTTTAAAAAATCAACAAATTCTAATCGTATACTAAATTTTGAATCAAATCATACTATTCAACAAAAACGAAACATAATTTATAATTTAGTAGACAGAGCAATTATCTTATCTCATCAACAATTTCACAAACAAAATATAATGATTGTTAGAAACTTATTAAAAACGAATAACTATCCCGATAATTTCACGAATTTGGCAATTAAAAACAGACTACGTAAAATTAAATTCACAGGCACAAGCGAAACAAGAAAACAGCTTCCAATTTGCACTATATCATTACCTTATAATCAAGAGTTTTTTAATAAATGTTCAAACATGTTAAAAAAATTTAACATTAACACAATTCCATTAATTAATCACAAATTTAATAATATAATAAAATTAGGCAAAGACTCAACTGAAAAATGGGATATGACAGGGGTAGTATACAAATTTAATTGTAAAAAATGCCCGGCAACTTACATCGGAGAAACTAAACGCTGCCTAAAAAACAGAATTAAAGAACACCAGAAAAATAAAAATCCGGAAGCTGTTGTTACTGCACATATTGTTAAAAATGCGGATCATGAGTTCGATTGGAACAATGTAAAAATATTAGATAGAGAGTCATCCTACAAAAAACGAATTATTTCAGAAATGTTACACATTAATTATTATAATTCGACTATCAATAGAAAAGAAGACGTACAATATTTAAACCGACAATATAAAAGTATTATGATGTGATTTAAAGAGACTATTTATATCCGAGTATTTCTAAGAAATTGACTTTTAATTTGTAAACATACATACACATATACTCGCAGACACTTGTTTTGTTTTGTATAAATTCGCTCGATTTCGCATACTCTTGTTATTCGACGACGCCTTTCTGGGCTTATTACATCTACGTTTCAGTGTATCAATGGTAATATTTTCTTCCGTTAATTTATTCAATATTTCGTCCGTTAATTTGTAATTATTAAAATTGTTATTTTGTGCTCAATAAATTTATAGTACCTGAAGAGGTCTGCAAACCACGCAGACGAAACGTTGTACAACTAAATTTAAATAAATAGTGTTTATTTATTTAAAAAACTGACCCTCGACATCGATTCCTTTTAATAATTAACAATGGAGGGTGAAATCAACAAGTTAAACTTCGGTCTTCGATCAAACAACGACCAGCCTCGTAGGAGAGGTTCAACATTTTTCAAGGATATAAAATTAAATCATGGACACAAAATTTCAAATTTGTTAAAAACATGGACATCAAGGCGACACCAACTTTCTGAAGAAAACTCCAGGCGCATCTTTCTACTGAACTGCAGACGAAACGACGTTTTTCCAAATCATATCAACAGCCTCTTTAAACACCGACAAAACATTTCGTAACTATATTGGAATTTTTAGTTTCGATAATTTTTTATATTGTACATATTTTTTTTATACATACTTGAAATTGTAAATGCTTAATTAAGATGAATAAATTACTAAGTTTGTGAATTGCCGCATATCGTTCGAAGTGCTATTGTTACGTTTGAACGGTAACGTGTATTTCGTTTCGTGGATACCACGGCTCGTCGAATCCAAAGATCAGCGAGTACAAGCGTAAAGAGGCAGATGAATTGATATATTGTTCTCCAGGTCGATCCTCGTATAAGTGCGTTAGGTTGACTTGCGTTGTGTTTTTAAGGCCGTAAGGAAAACGTTCCTTGATACCGTGTCTCCGTGTCTTCGCGTTGTATCCTCAATTCGATCTCTCCTTCGACTTCCACTCGTAATAATCATTTATGTCTCTTGTTTGTATATTATGATCTTCTTTTATATAATTTCGGTGACCTATATACGAGTATAATTGGAGGGACGCTTAGCTGATCCTTGCACTTCAGGTTGCACCGATGCTCGAGTTGCGAAGTCGCGTGGCACCGTTTAATGACCTGAACGGTTAGTATTTTCGGTGAACTAATTATTTATTTGTCTTAATTCATTCGTGACGTGTATCCATACGTAACACTATTATTTATTCTAATTTTTTGTTCTTACAAAAAAAATGTGACGTCGATTACAGTTTAAATGGTTCATTTGCGTGGATATACATTTGACTATACACGAATATATACGTGTATATATCTATATCTACCTGTACACGTAATGTTATCATTTGAAATTCGCGTACTATTTATCGCCGATAGATAATTATATATCGATCGATGCTTATCAAGGCGTTATCGATCGTGGGTATTTAAATTTAGTCAATTTTGGACAGATGCCATTATTAATTAATTTAATTTTTTACTCAAAAGTTATGCCCGTTACAATATATATATATGGGCTATTTCACGTCAACTGGTAGGATCACAATTTTACACCGCACCAAATTCTCGATACAGACTGGATATCTTATCCAGAAAACACAAAAAATGTTTAGGTGCAAAAAATAATATATTTAAAAGTTATTCTAACTTCAAAAAGTGAGTTTTATCTAGTTTTTTCGAGAATAGCTGATTTTACAACTATTTATCTCAAAATCTATCAACTTTTACTATATAATTATTATATGTAGCATTGCCTGCTGGTTTTCTCTAGAATTTATCTTTTCGGGTTAGAATTTTTAATCTCAATGTCAGTAACTTGAAAAGATAAATTCTAGAGGAAACCAGTAATCAATGATACATACAATGTCATATAGTAAAAGTTAATAGATTTTGAGATAAATAGATGTAAAGTCAGCTATTGACAAAAAACTAATTAAAACTCACTTTTTGAGGTTAGATTAAATTTTAAACAAATTATTTTTTACACGCAAAAATTTTTTCTGGTTTCTGGATAACATTCACAGTTAGCACCCAAAGTTTGGTACGTTTTAAAATTTTGATCCTACCAGTTGATGTCAAATGGCCCACAATACATAATTATACATAATTTAATCAGTAACGGTTTATGCAGCCCAAGATAGAGAGGAAAGATGTGTAGTTCTTAAAGTGCAAAAGAAAGCTGTAGATTATGGAGCCTGGGCTCCATAAACCGCCCACCCCCACAAGTGGTGAGAAGCAGACAGAAGATCCAAATTTATTATGTCGGGTGATATAAAACCCTATTGAGAAGTTCATATGTGTGTGTGTGTGTTTTTTTTTTTTTTGAGGAGGCGGTGAAAATGCTCTTTACACACGGAGTGTGGATTCTGTCAGCGTGACCCATACCCACTAAAAAACCACTCTACCTTTGGTCTTGGCAGGGCTCTTTCTTTCGACTGATCTTTTTGCCCTCGGATACCGCTGTGAGGCATTACTTCGAGAGGGGCAGTCACGTTTGGCCCTTCGTGATCGGCAATAATATCACTGTCTCGTGCATGTGGGTCGGGTACTTATGACGCCCCTTGTACGCTCTTCTTCTTTTCTGATATGGTTCAGCCGCCCCACAATGGATGCTGCAAAGATCACTACGGCCCAACCTTCTTGCGAATCAAGAAGGCACATCCCGCTACCCTCTGGTGTCAAAGGCCCCTTCCAAAAGGTTTCGAAATCGCCCCTTTCTTCCGCGAATCGAGGACACCAGGACATGGCATGCTCTACGTCTTCGCACTCCCGTATATACGGATGCGGTGCAGGTAACTGCGAGAACACCTATGCCCGGTAAGCACCTGGGTCAGGTGGAAGGTGACGAATCCGTGTTTCCTACTCGTCCACTTGGCGACATCTGGGATGACGCGGTGGGTTCAGCAACTTTCGCTTGCCGAATCCCATCTCTGCTGCCACAGTTCGATGGTCCTGTTTGACCACCGGCTGCTACAATCACGTGCTGCTTTGCTGCTGTTTTCTAAGGTATGCCGACCTTTTCTGTACGTATCAACTCTCTCTCTATCGACAAGAGATCGATGGGAGGAATTCCTGCGATCATCGAGGGGGCTATATCTGACACGGTTTCATAAGCATAAGCCACCCATAATGCGGCTATTCTGCAGGCTCACCGACAGGATGCACCGTAGCTTATATTACTTAGGGCATCTGCCCAAATCGGAGCTCCATACAAAATTACAGAGCTTACCACTGTCACTAAGAAGGTTCGACGTGGCTGCCTTGGTTCTCCGATATTGGGCATTATGCCCGACAAAGCTTTAACCACTCCTGCGGCTTTCGATCCTGCACTCAGCAGGTGTTTCTTGAATGTTAGCCGCGCATCCAAGATGACTCCTAGGTATTTCATCGTGTCCGCTGGTCTTATAAGCTTACCATTTACAGTAAAGATTACGTACCTCCTTTGCTTCGTTCAGGAGATAAGTACCGCCTCAGTCTTTTCTGCCGCCAAACACAGCGCATGAGTGCTCAACCATACCAAAGCCAAATCGTCCGCAAAAGCCACCACCGACACTCCCTCTGGAAGCTGCTGCTTAAGCAGTCCATCATAAACGACGTTCCAAAGAAAAGGTCCCTAAACCGAACCCTGTGGCACGCCTCCGGCGATGTTATAAAAGTGTGCCTCATCTTCTGTGTCATAGAGGAGGATACGATCAAGAAATCAAATTCAAGATCGCGGATCCAATTCAGTTGATGTTTAATAAAAATTTCGGCCATTTTGAATTCGTCATGTTGAATTTTTCAAATCTGATTTCAGATTCGCAATCAGCGACCCGGAAAACCCCCATATATCAAATTTGGCCAAAATTGGTTAACTTTTGAAAAAAACTGTCCGCCATCTTGAATTTTTCAAATCTGATTTCAGATTCGTTATCAGCAACCTTGAGAACCTAAGTATTTAAAATTTGGTATAAATTAGAAAATTTTAAAAAAAACTAAATTTCCGATTATTTCATGATGTCACAGACGCCATCTTGGAAAATTTTTTTGAAAAATTCGCAAACATCAAATGTTTCACTAATAATATCATAGTAGCTAAAATCCTCACTCGCTCACGCTCACTCGCTAAAAAATCATTATTTAATAGATAATATTAAATTAAACTAAAAAATATTTTATTATTTAACTACATTCAATTATTATTTATTAAATTGTACACATATAGATTTGTTATTATATGTATAATAATTAATGAATTTATTATTATTATACGATGAATTAAATTGATAATATTAAAAAAATAGAAATTATCTATAAAAATAATTATTTTTGTATGAAATAGAGTTTAATTGTTATTGCAATAGCACTTTTCATAAAGGAATTATTATTAAATTTTTATTGTCATGTGATATGTATACATCCTTTGCAAATAATTGTTTTATTTATTTAGCAGTACTTATTAATTTTTGTGTTGTTGGTAATTTGGTAATATCACTTTTTATACACTGAGAAAAATATTATAATAAATATTAAAATAATCTATATTAAAAATTACTATATTGTATAGGAAAAGTGTGACATCTCAGCAATATAATAATTTTTGCTATGTTATATAGTAAAATTTAGATATAATATCTTTTATTATCCAATATCGTAATTTTTGATATTCAATATAGTAATTTTTATTATATAAATCAGTAAATTTTATATATATTTTGTTTTTAATTAATTCGAAGTAGAATGTATATATTGGGAGAATTTCTATTGTGAATTAAGTACTACAGAAAGATTTAATATTTGGAGCTTTAATTATATACTATTCTTACGCAGTTGATCGCAATTTTTATTCACTCGCATATATTTATTCATTACACTTATTAGTCACAAACTTAAATATTATTTCAATCGCTATCATTGCAATACGCTGAACGGAAGAAACATTTTCGCATAATAACTAAATATCTTGTTGTTTCTTATATATAATTGACACATTTTTGAGCATTTGCGAGAAGAACTGGAAAAATAGAAAATTTTATACACGCCACCTATTGGACGAATGGAGTAATTGGAATAGCCTTAAATTAAAAAGTCGCCTCAAAACAATTGAATACTGAAAAAGAAATGAACGTATACGCGTATATAAAATATTTCTACAATATTTATTATACAAATTTTAATATATGTAGTATATACATTTCACTATATATGATGTAAGAACTTTTGTTATTTTGATATTAAAATTTGCTATTTACGTAAGATTGATTATAACATTACATATTAAATATTGTAAAACTTTATTTTATAAATTTTATAAAATAAAAAAATATAGTATAAATATTTTAATAATTTTTGTCTATATATATTAATTTATTTGTAGTTAGTCTATTTGAATTGCGCGCGTGTAGGTCGGTAAATCAAATCTTTTAATATACCGACAGGTAAAATTTGCAGATAAGAATTGGCACGTGTCAATTAGTACGGTTAATAAAGATATACCGAAAACAATGAATAAAACTTTATAAAAGTAATCTAAAGACAACCTTGTGAATAATAACATTGAATGTTGTTTCTTTGTTATTTACAGGTAAATAAACATTATTTATTAAGTATGTAATTATATTTTGTATAAAATAATAAAATTCTTTGTTATTTACAGAGAAACAATTCATGTATTATTCTAACCTATAACCTATGAACATTATAAAACAACATTCTCGTTGAAAATCACAATGGACAAGTTGCAATTTAAGTTTACGTTGCTAGAAGCCTCGGATGGAAAATCCAACATATTATGTGTAACCAGACTCACCACGCCAGACGGTCGTGTGTATAAAATTCCACACGATTACATGAATGCAATCTACCACGAGGAGCTCGCTAAAACGCCTACGTTTAATAAGGTAAAGAAAGCATTAAAACAAAGACACCAAATGAGACAAGTATGGATTACTTTAACTAAAGAATTAAAAAATACTTATTTTGATAAAGAAGGAAATGTACAATTTAACGATGAATATTTAGAAGAATTGATTGAAAACAAAAATATTAGTGACGTGACAGCGAATGCAGCAGAAATACCATTAGTACAACTATTACAGAAATTACTTGAAAAAAGCGAAGAAAAATCGGAAAAAATAAACATTGGAAAATTAGCTAAAGAATTTACAATTGAAAAATTTGATGGTAAAAATTCGAATGCGAATCAATGGATGATTGAATTTGAAAAAGAATGTGAACGGTTTGATTTAAACATTGATAACAAAAAAATTGAAATTTTAAAATCTTTTATGGAAAAGGGGGCCGCAGATTGGTATAATTGTACACTTCTCAAGCTTACAATTGAAGCAAATTGGGAAGAGTGGAAACAAAATTTTTGTAATACATTTGCCAGTAAAGGATGGTCTCAAATAAAATATGCATTAGCATTTAAATATCAGACAGGTTCATTGTTAGAATACTCTATAAAAAAAGAAAAAATTTTATTGCTAGTAAGAAAAACTATTGACAATGAAACGTTGATAGATCTGATTGCTATAGGTCTGCCAAATTATATAATTGATAAAATTGATAGAGAAAAATTAACAAAAACTGAAGACCTACATAATGAAATAAGTAAATTAGAACATTTAATGTACAAAAAAAATTTAGATATGAAAAAGAATAAACCAAACACAAAAGAGAAAAGTGAAATAACACCTTGCAAAATATGTAAAGAAAAAGAAAAAGGAACACGTTTTCATTCTGAAACTGAATGCTGGTTTAAAGATCAAGAAAATAGAATTAATAAAGTCAAACAAGTAAATAATTTAACTTTAGACGTAGAACTAAGTGATGAAAATCCAAAAAACTAATAATACCACCATTGATTGAACTCCCAATAAAATTAAATGATATTTTAAAAATATCTGCTATCTATGATCCAGGATCAAATGTTACATTAATAAATTCAAAATTACTAAATTTAAAATCTACAAATAATGATATAAAAAAAGAAAAAACAAATTTGAGAACAATTAATGGTGTGTATAAAACAGATGGATTAATAAAAATAAAAATAAAGATTCTAAATATAGAGGATCACATGAATGTGTTCATAATAAACAATAAAAATTTCAAACATGACTTTCTTATAGGATTAGATTGTATAAAGAAATTCAGACTGATACAAAATGAAAAATTAGAGATAGAACAAAAACATTCCGAATCTAATGATATAATAAATGAGTATCAAATCAATTTTAATGAACACATTGAAATAAGCACCTTCAACGTTTCAACAAACCACTTAAAACGTGATGAAGAAAAAGTAATAAAGAACCTAATAGACAAATATAAAAATATATTTGCAAAAGATAAATATGATATAGGTACTGTAAAAGATTACGAAGCTAGAATATATTTGACAATAGATAAATACTGTAGTAAAAGACCATATAAATGTACAATCGAAGATAAAAAAGAAATAGAAGAACAAATTTCACAATTACTTAAAAGAAACCTAATAGAAGAATCATACAGCCCATTTGCTGCTCCAGTAACGTTAGCTTATAAAAGAGATGAAAATAAAAAATCTAGATTATGCATAGATTTTAGAGATTTAAATAAAATCATAATTCCTCAATCACAACCGTTTCCACTGATTGAAGACCTAGTAATAAAGACAAGAAATTGCAGTTTTTTTTCAAAACTAGATATAAATTCAGCATTTTGGTCTATCCCTTTACGAATTGAAGACAGAAGAAAAACAGGCTTTGTGACCCAAGATGGTCATTTTCAATGGACCTGTTTACCATTTGGTTTAAAAACATCACCAGCTATCTTCCAAAGAATTTTAAGCAATATAATAAGAAAAAATAATTTATCAAATTTTACAGTCAATTACATAGATGACATATTAATATTTTCAAAATCGTTCAAAGAACATGTAGACCATCTATCAAAACTATTAGATGCAATTATGAAGGAAGGATTCCGATTGAAACTGTCAAAGTGCACATTTGCACTGGACTCTGTGCAATACTTAGGACATATAATTAAACATAACTCAATTTCTCCGATAAAAGATAATTTAATTTCCATAAGAAACTTTCCGGTCCCAGAAAATAAGAAAAATGTTCGACAATTTCTAGGAAAAATCAACTTTTATAACGAATATGTACCAAAAACGTCTCTAATTTTAGAACCGCTGGATAACCTATTAAGAAAAAATCAAAAATTTGTTTGGTCAAAAGAATGTCAAGAAGCCTTCGAATACATGAAAAATTTCCTTTGCACTCAACCAGTATTAACTATATATGATCCAGACTTACCAATACAGATATACACAGATGCAAGTTTAAAAGGTATAGGTGCAATATTAAAACAACCACAATTAAACGAGAATCCAATAACTGAAAAATCAGTAGCATACTTTTCAAAAAAACTGAATAAATCACAAAAAAGAAAAAAAGCAATTTACTTAGAATGTATAGCAATAAAAGAAACAGTAAAGTATTGGCAACATTGGCTTATAGGCAAACATTTTAAAGTATTTTCAGATCATAAACCATCAGAAAAAATGAATATAAAAGCGAGAACAGATGAAGAGCTAGGCGATCTTACCTATTATTTATCACAGTTTGATTTCGAAATAATATACCGTCCAGGTAAAGATAATTTAGAAGCAGACTGCTTAAGCAGAAATCCAGTATTAGAGTCTGAAGAAGACGAAGAGGATAAATTGAAGATTGTAAACTTAATTAGTTTAGAAGATATTTTAGAGAATCAAAAAAAAAATAAAGAGATAGAATCCAACAAAGACAAACTAAAGTATAAAAATAATTTGTATTATAAAAAATCAAGAAACAAAAATAAAATTTTCTTATCAGAAGAATTTAGTAAACAATTAATAAAAGACACGCATAAGAAATTTTGTCATATTGGAATAAACCAAATGAAAAATAAGATACTGCCGTATTATACAGCAACAAATATATCTGAAAATATAAAGAAAGCCTGTAGATGTTGCGAAGTATGTATACAAAATAAGTCAAGAAGGCAAGACAAAATTGGGTTAATGTCACACCTTGGCCCTGCAAAAAAACCTTTTGAAATAGTCTCTATCGATACAATAGGTGGATTCGGTGGCTTAAGATCTACAAAAAAATATTTACATCTCTTAGGAGATCACTTTACAAGATATGCTTGCATATTGACATCAAAAACACAAAATGCAAATGATTTCATTAAATTAACAGAAAATGTACTACGAGACCATAATATTCAAATACTTCTAACAGATCAATATCCAGGTATAAATTCTAAAGAATTCAAAAATTTCTTTGAAGAAAAAGGGGTTACAATGATCTTTACAGGAATTAATGCACCATTTTCGAACGGTCTAAACGAAAGACTTAACCAAACTTTAGTAAATAAAATAAGATGTGCGATAAACGAAGAAAAAAAGAAGTGTGGATGGACAACTATAGCAAGAAATTGCATAAACCACTACAATGAGACCGAGCACACGGTAACAAAATTTAGTCGGAAATATTTATTAAATGGTGAAGATACATCAGCACTACCAAATGAACTAAAAAAGAATAGAGATTATAATCAACTGGAAAACGATAGAGAAACTGCATTTAAAAACAGTATAAAATACCATGAATATAATAAGAAATTATATGACAAAAATAGAAAAGAACACGAATTTATGTTAGGAGATTTAGTATACATTGAAAATGGTAACCGAATGAACCGAAAGAAATTGGATATGCTAAGAATCGGGCCATACAAGATTTTAAAGAAGATATCAAACTCAATGTATGAAGTTAATACAGGACACAAAAAGTTAGAATCAAATTTATTCCATATTTCAAAATTAACTCCATCTCCTTAACTCAAAGGTGGTAACTACTAAGTGGTATATAATAGTCTATATTATTTTGTAATTATTATTAGTTATACCAAATTTTTGTACCAAAAATGTCTCCAGGAGGGGAGATGTAAGGAAAATCCTTAGTCTATTTGAATTGCGCGCGTGTGGGTCGGTAAATCAAATCTTTTAATATACCGACAGGTAAAATTTGCAGATAAGAATTGGCACGTGTCAATTAGTACGGTTAATAAAGATATACCGAAAACAATGAATAAAACTTTATAAAAGTAATCTAAAGACAACCTTGTGAATAATAACATTGAATGTTGTTTCTTTGTTATTTACAGGTAAATAAACATTATTTATTAAGTATTGTAACGGGGTGGGTACTGGGGATATGTAAGGCCCACGGTTAGGCCCAATCTGTCCCAACTTACCAACTTTAAGTGTGCAGTCCCACGATGCGGCCGGGAATCCCTTTGATTCCCGTGCAATGCCGTTAACAACGTCAAACACTCCGTTTGACTTATATACCGTGTGTTGGGCCCTATGCCCAAAATTGCCAACTAGGATAAACACCGGAGAGGGCGGTATTCGTAGGATAGGACGTTACCCGGAAAAATATTATCAACAAGTGATACTATTGTTAATCGGCGAGAAAGATCGTCTCGCCGAGTCAATTTATTAAATTAACAATTAAATATTAATAAATAACAATAAATGAACTTTAACAATTTACGGGGAGTCGTACCGATGACTACCCCCGAGGTCAGCGCGAAAAGAATCAGTTAAAAATCTATTTAACAGTAGATTACGAGCAACCGATCCGGATATGATCGGCTGCTTAACCTGGTGGCATACGTCACACCGTGTGACGTATGAATCTCTGACGTAGAGAGCTTTTACGTAGAAGCTTACTACGTCACGCGCGCCTTCTCTCGTGAAGTGGCTCCCGCGAACCACCGACCTTTCTATCCGTGCGGGTATTGTCACGAGAGGGGGGAAAGGAGGAACGCTTCCTCACCTGGACCGTACCAGGTAAATCGGGACGCGAAATATTCAGTAGACACGCGGGTCTAAATGTGGTGCACCACTTACCGCTTGTCTATATATCGCGCCTCGGCGGGAAACGACTGGGTAAAGGAGAGACAGCTCGTCCTCGTGCTTATCTCTCTCTCACTCCTACGGTCGGGAAGGCGGTCGACTCCTGCCTTCTGTTTCTCACAGCCCGTGAGACGTGAGATTCTCGCGCGCGTTCCCTGCGCGCGCCGCGCTGTATCTCCTCTTTCGCGCTGCTGACCTGATCGGTAACTCGCTTACCGTTACACCCCCCTTCCAGATTCCATATACTCTGTATGTGGACTCTGTTCCTCAAGGAACGGGAAAGAGGGTTAACAAGTTGCTCTTGATCAGGTTTATCAGGACGCGAGGAAACTGATCCAGACGCTTGATCTCCTTGCAGCGGCAGAGCGGACACCTAGGTTCGTCAGAACCTCCCGTTCCGCTCGATGAAAGCAGGGGCTACAGGTTAATCTGTATTCAAAGGCAGCCTCTTTGAAGGCTGCCTCAGCCTTCGGCCGCTGCTGGCGCTTTACGTCCGCTTCGGTCGTGAGCCTGGAGGACGCCCTCGTCCTCGTCTCGGAGGAACTGGTTCAGAATCTGCATTGGCAGACCGCTCTATGGGTGATCGGCGCTTTACGGTTGCGGTTGCTTTCCGAGGACGATTACGCTGTCGTCTGGTAACGCTGGACCTATCTAAAGACGTACGCGACGTCTTGCGCGGATTACACCGAGTTCCCTCGCCAGGGGACTCGCTCGCATTATTCTCCCTCGCAGGGGAGTATTCGCTCGCTACAGGTGGGTCGCACGTCGCCTGTTGATCTCTCGGCGGTTGAGGTTGCTCACGTTGATCCTCATCAGTTGAGTCAGCATCATCTTCGGGGACGTATCTCTTCGGATGCTCTATATGAGATACCTCTTGGTCCCCTTGATCATCTTGTATGACGTAGGTATTCATACCTTTCCTACTAATGATCAGATATGGCCCTGTATATTTCGGAGCAAGCTTAGCCGAGATACCTTGTGCGCTGGACGAGAGGATCCGGTTGCGTTTCCACACCAGATCTCCTACCTCGAATTCCGCTGGCCTTCGTCGTGAGTTGAAGATTTCGGCTTGCCGGGCCTTACTGGCAGCCGACCGACGATTTGCGTTCTCGTGCAGTCTTGGCAACTGTTTGATTTTGTCGTTCCAATCCTGCAGTCGACGGAACTCAAACTGTTGCTGGGCAAGCCGGTCTTGCTCTCGACGAGCTGTACTAGGCGCCTCGGGTTGGCGACCATAGTTCAGCATAGCCGGGCTCCATCCAGTAGAACTTTGCACTGCTGTGTTTAGTGTAAAGACTAACTCTGGCAGCTTGTCGTCCCAGTCGCTGTGCTTATCCTGGATATACAACGCCACCATTGTCTTAAGGGTCCGATTGGCCCTCTCGACAGGATTGGCCTGTGCGTGGTAAGGGGGTGTCGTCGAATGATACACTCCCTTAGATTCAAGGTATTCGTCTACGAGTTTATTTTTAAACTCGGTCCCGTTGTCCGAGTGAAACACTTCCGGGGTGCCGAACCGGTTAATCACTCGTTCGTGAAGCTCGCGGACTATCGTCTTTGCGTTAGCTTTTCGTATCGGGATTGCTTCAATCCAGCGCGTGAATAAATCCTGGAATACTAGGATGTATTCGTATCCTCGGCTAGAGCGTGGAAGCGGGCCAGTGATATCTCCTGCTACCACCTGCCATGGTCTGTCCGATTGACGGTGACCCATTAACCCTGAGGGAGCACGTTGCTCGACCTTACATTGCTGGCACACTTGACATCGCCTGACGTAATCCGCAACTTCTGCGTAAAACCGTGGCCAATAATAGTTTTGGGCCACGCGGGCGAATGTCTTTTCCCTTCCGAGATGGCCAGCTGAGGGGTCATCGTGACACTCTCTCAGAATAAAGTGTCGATTCTCTACGGGTACGACCAGCTTCCATGCTTGCTCATCATCGATCACTTCCTCTAACTCCTTGTCGGGGCGATAGATGTATAGATTTCCTCCAACTATTTTCCAGTCGGGGAAATCACGGGGTCTCTCGGAAACGTTCTTGATCCAGTCTAGGTACCAAGGATCTTCAGTAGTTTGAGCCCACGACATTGCTGCTACTGTAGGCTCGTCGTCTTCATACATGCGAGATAGGGCATCGGGAACTTGATGCAGAGCTCCTTTTTTGTGCTCGACGACAAAGTCATGAGCTTGAAGCTCTAAAGCCCATCTCGCTAGTCGGCTGGTTGGATTTCTCATATTACACAACCAGCGAAGACTACTGTGATCCGTTATCACTTTGAAGTGGTACCCTTCGATGTAAGGTCTGAACTTGTTAATAGCCCAGACCACGGCCAAGCATTCCCTCTCCGTAACGCTATAATTCTTCTCGGGTGCTGTGAGAATGCGACTGGCAAACTCAATGACTCTTTCCTCTCCGTCTATCTCTTGGACGAGCACGGCTCCTATGCCGGTATCGCTCGCGTCCGTGTGCAGGCTAAACAGTCCATCCGCACTGGGACGTTGAAGAACTGGGGCAGTCATGATCAGGGCCTTCAGCTGCTGAAAGGCTTGTTCCTGTTGATCTAACCACTCGTACCCTTGGTTCTTCTTTGTGAGACGGGTAAGTGGCTCGGCAATCGTGGCGTAATCCGGCATAAAACTCCGATACCACGACGCCATGCCGAGGAATCGTCGAAGACGTTTGAGGTTCTTGGGAGCCGGATAAACCCTTATAGGCTCTGTCTTGGCTGGGTCGGGACGAATTCCATCCCTGTTGACCAGCACGCCAAGATATCTCACCTCATCTTGACAAAAGACACACTTGTCCTTATTAACTGTCAAGTTAGCTTCGGTCAGTCTTTTCAGCACCATCTCGAGATACTTCTTGTACCCTTCAAATGTCTCGGTGACTATAATGATATCATCGAGGTAAGAAAAGGCATTGGGCTCGAGATCAGGACCAACCACTTGGTCGATCATGCGTTGGAAGGTCGCGCCGGCGTATGCCAATCCGTACGGCATCCGCTTAAACTGATACAGTCCGATCCCCGGTACTGTGAAAGCCGTATAAGGACGCGATTCCTTCTTGAGAGGTATTTGATGATACGCTGAGTTCATGTCCAGAGTACTAATGTACCGACATCTCTTCAGCTTGCGTAAGATATCCTGCATGAACGGGAGGGGATAAGCGTCTGGTTTCGTTAGCGCATTGACTTTCCTAAAGTCAATGCAAAACCGACGTGATCCGTTCTCCTTGCGTACCATCACCACGGGGCTTGACCAACCGCTGTCCGAGGGCTCTATGATCTCTAAATCTAGCATCTCTCGGACCTGGCGGTGCATCTCCTCCTGGATCTTCTCCGACACCGGGTAATACTTCTGCTTTATCGGGCGAGCTGATCCCACGTCAATCGAATGCTCGATGAGTTAGGTTCGCCCGATTTTGGGAGAAGTATTAGACAGCACGTTGCTTACTAGCTCTCGCAGCTCTTCCCTTTCTGCCTCGGTTGCGTCCGCTATCCCAGCGGACGAGAGAGTGGCCATACCCCCTATTCCAGCAACTTCGAGGTGGATCTGCTGCTTGCTGTCTTTGAGGAACAGGCGGTCGCTATCCGGATCCAATATGGCTCTGAATGCTCGTACGAAATTTACTCCTACGTAGCATTCGGCGTCAAGATGTGGTATGATCGCTTCCCTTATTTCTCGCGTCTCCTTCCCGACAGTGAAAGGTAAAATCACATGACCGTTTAGCGGTTGGTAACTACCATCCGCCATCTTGACGCGTCCGGCGTTCGCCACAATGAGCTCCTTGCCCAATGCTGCGGCGATTTGCAGACCGCTGGGTCCCATCACGGTCGTGGAGGCTCCGGGATCGTATAAGGCTCTTATACGAAAGCCCTCAATCTCCACGAGAAGCCACCAACGACTCTCATCCTCTGGTTTATAGGATGAGGTTGGTCTGCTGGCTTCTTGGGACCGTTCCTCCTTTTGAGGCCCATTTCCGCTCCTCTCTGGACCATACTCTCGGTTGGAGCGGGCCTGTCCCAAACTCACCTGGGACAGCGGGGACTCAAGCTCTTGGGTCGCGGTTTTCGTCCCGGTTAACCGCTCCCTTTGGCGTTTCCCGAGCACACCGGACAGTACCTGAGGGAATATCCAACTTTTCCGCAGCCCTTGCAGGTAAGAGGCTTAGTCGAATCGAAAGTTGAGCCCATTCTGTTTTTCGGCTGTTCCTTCACTTTTTCCCTCTGTGGACTATCACTCTTCTTCTCCTGCCGGTGTCCGAAACTCTTGCTTGGGCCATTAGGTCTGCCAAACCTCCTACTCTTCGGAGATCGGTTGGCGGGCGAGCCTTTCTTAGGAGAGCCAGACCTTGGGCTTCTCCTACGGGACTGTCGGGTCGTCGACGCCAATTGGGAGACGATGGGCCGCAGCGCATCCTCCAGCATCTTTGCGATGCGGTCGACGACGTCTGGCTCGCTTGGTTTGGCTGGGCTTACCTCAGCGGCCGCTACCTTAGTCTTCGGCGAACCTTTTTTCCGCTTCGGCTTATACGCCATTTCGGGAAGCAGAGACCCTTCCTCCGTAGGTAGTGGACGATATACTTTTTCACCTTCTATCGTCTGCTCCGCTTCCGTGGCGAGATCCAGCATTTGTTCAATTGAGCTCACTTCCGCTCTCTTGAACAGCCGTTGAAGCTGTGGCAGCATGTTCCGATACAAATGATCGAGCTGCTGCGCTTCAGTCGGCGTAGGGACTATCTTTCGCATTATTGCGATAGAGCACATCATATTGTCCCTAACCGGTTCATCGGGTCCTTGAGTCCGTACGTTGGACTCGGCGATGATCCTCTGCTGGAAACGTTGGCTCATTCCGTACCAACGTTTAGCCGAAGTCACGAAATCTTGCCAGGAGTGCCACTTGTGTTTCTCGTTCTGGTACCACGTGGCGGCAGTGTCTGTCAGAAGTTCCGAGAGTGACGGCAATAACTCGTCCTCTGACAGGTTGGCCAGGATCCTGCAATCCTCGATCCTGGTTAGGAAGGCGTCGATGCTCTGGCTCTTGTCGCCAGAGAACTTGATCTGCCACTTCCTAACAATGCCGCCGACGTCTCGAGGTGTCCCATTCAACCTCGATGACGTCGAGAAGCTTGGTGTTGAGAATGTCCGATCCTTGTTTGGCGAGCTGAATGAGAATGTCCTCTGGGATTCGCGCGCATTCCCCCCCTTCCAAGCTCCATCAGGCTTAGACTGAGGGGCGCTTGCGCGTTGTTGCTCGCCATTTTCTTGCGCCTCACCTATCTCGCTCACATCAGGACCATAACACGTATATGTGTCCTGAAATTGCACATGGTGAGATTGGTTGGCACCGTCCAATCTCGTGCTGTGAGCGGTTTGAGTGCGCTTGGACATCAGCTTATCTACCTTTACAGTGAGGTCATTCACTTTTTTGATAAGCTGCACCAAGGTCTGGGAGAACGATCGAGGGATTTTAAAAATGTTTCCCTCTTCTGAGACCAATGACAGCCATTCTTCCTCTCGTTCGGGTTGAGCCTCTGTGTTGGTCGCGGCTGACGTCGTTTCATCTAGCTCGACGCCATCGAAATCCTGCACCGTCCTGTACAGGTTATCTTTAACCGCAGCGTTCTCCCGCAGTACCAGATACACTTCCTGATCTGGGCTAGGTTCATCAGACTCCTCGTCTTGATGTTCACCTAGCATCTGCAGCCACCTATTTCTCCGTTGGAGACGGCTGCGAACTGCTGTGGCTTCGTCTTCCTCCTGGTTAAACTCCTGGGCCGAATAATTTCCTAATAGCCACTGGTGGAGTCGCTCGGCTTTCCTATGAACCAAGCCTGCCGATTTTAGGTTCAAGGCGTCCAGGTGTAGTTCGATTTGCTCCCTGGTGAGCGTCTCGATCCATGCATCGATTTGACTCTCGACGTCTTTCTGCTGAGCGGCCATCTTCAGTTGTAGCGTCGTTTATACGTTTCACAGTAAGTAGCCTCGCTGGCTTGACGCACTATGTGTGTGCAAGGTTATATGCTGTCGAATATTTAACTTTGGCGTTACTTGCCAAATGTCCAATCCGCGTAACTGGGTTTTGCTTCTACCTAAGCTAACCGCTAAAGCACAAAACCGGATGCCAAAAGTAAGTCCTGTCTTACTTTGATCAGGAAGCACTACCGAGTTTAAACTATTTTTAACAAATTTGCTAATAAATTTACGATAAACTATTGCCTGGCTCTTACCTTGCGCTAACTTAACGGTACTATATAATAAATAATAAATAAATCAATAAATAAATAAATTAAATAATTAAAGTTACCGCACGCTTGACCTCTTACAAAAATATAACCTATAATACAATTTGTAAAGGTCTGAGCCAGGTTATAAGCTTCCTGTTTTGTGCCAGCAAAAACCAGTTAAACCTTGCATACACTTACAAACAATTTCTTTAAACCGATTAATTGCCACCAGGTTATGTCGCGCTGTGTCGCGTTCTTTCGTTCCTCTAGGTGGCGCTAGTTACTTGGTTTGGTCCAAACTACCCAATTTCCAAGTAACGTTGGTCGGTCTATCGATTCCGTTCGAAAACCCACCAAATTCCTATTTGTGCGACCTTTTTCTAGTGGCGCCACCTATGTTCGACCAGGAACCAATTTCCTGTGTCTACTACTAAGTAGTCGAGACGAGAAAAATAAAAAAAAATTTTATTTGTTATAAAAAAAATTTTTATTTGTTTATAACAATTCTATTTGTTATTTAACAAATCCCGTCTCGAGGGGAAACGAAAGAGTACCGAAATATACTTCACAATTTCGAAACGCGACTGCTGACCTCGTTATTGTTCATGAGTTATCCAATTGTTAATTAACAATATTATTAACAATTGAACAACTATATCGTGCTTGTTGATTTTTCCGATGTCCTGTATCCAAAATCCACACGTTTGATCACTTCGATCACCTGGGCTGGAGAGGCGAAGGTTGTCCCTGCTCGACCGGTGTCAAGAAGACCATTTTCTGAGCACCGGGAGCCTCGTTAGGGATAGCCGTGCGTTTGCACCACCACGCTTGAGATCCCAGAAACTCAAGCTCCCCTACGTCTAGTGCCAACCTTGGAGGTGTACTGCATATACGTATACACACTGTGCCGGGACCCACAGGCTTTTCTCCTACAGTTGTACCTCCGCACTTTTTAACGTTCTCGCGGGGAAATCCACCGGGACTGTGGTGGTGGGGATGGGAGTTTGTGACCGACTTCGGTCCAAGATGAGCCAGGCGAAGATAAACTACTTCGTCTCTTCTGGCAAGTGGGTTTTTGAGTTGGGCGCCAGTTGTAACGGGGTGGGTACTGGGGATATGTAAGGCCCACGGTTAGACCCAATCTGTCCCAACTTACCAACTTTAAGTGTGCAGTCCCACGATGCGGCCGGGAATCCCTTTGATTCCCGTGCAATGCCGTTAACAACGTCAAACACTCCGTTTGACTTATATACCGTGTGTTGGGCCCTATGCCCAAAATTGCCAACTAGGATAAACACCGGAGAGGGCGGTATTCGTAGGATAGGACGTTACCCGGAAAAATATTATCAACAAGTGATACTATTGTTAATCGGCGAGAAAGATTGTCTCGCCGAGTCAATTTATTAAATTAACAATTAAATATTAATAAATAACAATAAATGAACTTTAACAATTTACGGGGAGTCGTACCGATGACTACCCCCGAGGTCAGCGCGAAAAGAATCAGTTAAAAATCTATTTAACAGTAGATTACGAGCAACCGATCCGGATATGATCGGCTGCTTAACCTGGTGGCATACGTCACACCGTGTGACGTATGAATCTCTGACGTAGAGAGCTTTTACGTAGAAGCTTACTACGTCACGCGCGCCTTCTCTCGTGAAGTGGCTCCCGCGAACCACCGACCTTTCTATCCGTGCGGGTATTGTCACGAGAGGGGGGAAAGGAGGAACGCTTCCTCACCTGGACCGTACCAGGTAAATCGGGACGCGAAATATTCAGTAGACACGCGGGTCTAAATGTGGTGCACCACTTACCGCTTGTCTATATATCGCGCCTCGGCGGGAAACGACTGGGTAAAGGAGAGACAGCTCGTCCTCGTGCTTATCTCTCTCTCTCACTCCTACAGTCGGGAAGGCGGTCGACTCCTGCCTTCTGTTTCTCACAGCCCGTGAGACGTGCTGCTCTGCACGCCGACGTGGAGGTTGGTGGGGAGAAAACCTTACACCCACACACTAAATTCACCAGCCTTTTATCACTTTTTACCGCCTTAAAGTGTATTCGGCAGTTGCCAACACCTTGTTGTTGCCGATCGCGCGCGAACTCTCTCGATACTGTCTTGCGCACGATTCTCGCGCGCGTTCCCTGCGCGCGCCGCGCTGTATCTCCTCTTTCGCGTTGCTTACCTGATCGGTAACTCGCTTACCGTTACAGTATGTAATTATATTTTGTATAAAATAATAAAATTCTTCGTTATTTACAGAGAAACAATTCATGTATTATTCTAACCTATAACCTATGAACATTATACATATATAATTATAATTTATTTATATATTAGGTAGTTTATGTTATTATGTATTATGGTGTTTATAATATTTATGGTATTTATGTTATTTATATTATTTTATTACTATTTATTATTTTTATTATTATCTACTGGACGGCATATTACGAAATCAAAAAAAAAAATTTTCTATCTGTAGAATATGTCCAGGTCGGTAATGTTACCTCCAGGTCATCGAGGCAACATCTACTGAAAGACTTATTACGAAAGCAAAAAAAAAATTTCTTCCTGTTGAAGATGTCCAGGTCCCTACTGTCACCTCCAGGTCGACGGGGCATCATCTACCGGAACCTATATTACGAAATTAAAAAAAAAATATTCCCTTCCTGTTGATGATGTCGAGTCCTTAATGTTACCTTAAGTTATAACGGATAGAGATAAACAAATAAATAATCGAGGTTAAACCATTTAAAAAAGTAATTAAAAAGCTATAAAAAAGTTAAACACTATTACTAATTAATCCGTGTGGTTCCGCGATCACTTTCATTAAATAAAATTAATTTTTTCGAAAATCTAAGAGAGATATAAGAAGAGTTAAAAAATAAAAAGTCTGCCGGATGTACGCTCAGACTTAAACTTTAAAACCATTAAAAAATTAATTAAATACCTATAAAAAAGTCAAACACTATGTCTAATTATTCCTTTGGGTGCCGCGATCATATTGAATTAAAAAAATAGTATATTACACACCTAGGGAGGTAAAGTATTGGTCAGTCCATAGCACATGTAAATTGGCACCTGAGCCGAAGGCGAGGGTGGCAAACATGTGCTATGGGGTGACCATTTTACCTCCCGTGGGATGTATACTATTTTTCACCACCAGTAGGCCGAAAATAACACATTCCTTTTTCGGTGCCGGGAGGGAATGTGGTACTTTCGGTCTACGTGTGGTGAAATTAATATTTACAAACTATTTAAAAAAATATATCATAATTTATACTAAAATCGTCATTTTGACAGTATAAAATTTTAATATAATGTGGATGTGGATGCAACATGAGTCCGTCTCACGATCTTCGTTAAACCGTTTTATTCTAAACAAGCATGTCAAAATGTTGAAAAATGTATTTCTGATTTTTCACCAATTTTAAACCGCCGTTTTAAATTTTCCAATAGAAATTTTTAAATTCCGACTTCAGAATCGGAAAGAGCGGAAAATTTTTGTTCAGAAAAGTGCTTCTGGTTATTAATTTTGTTTTTTTTCGACAATTTTCTACGCTAAAAACCAATCGACTATAAAATGTTTACTTAGGAAGAAATGTGTTAATCATTGCTGTCTTGCAAGGGCTCCTCTCGACTGTGCCCCTATATGTGCCCCTGATTTTAACCATGTCAGAGGCCACTGTGTTTGGCCCGATCTTTGACGCAATCGCCTTAGCTACCTCCTGTACTGACGTGGACTAGTCGATGTCCTTGATGGAGATTGATTCTCGGTCTGGTCTTACGGCTTAATGTGCCCTTAGCCGGCGTGCTGGCCTCCTTCAGTTGTAGTTGCTGCTGCGACTGGTAGCCGTTCCCACATGGAGTAGTGTTATTTTAACCTCACTATCCATTACTGGTTTAATTTCGGGGTGCCTTCCCCTATCTGGTTTTGGTTTGCCCCAAATATTTGATTTTTTGGGTACCATCCACATCTCGAAAGAATTCCCCGATCCACTACCTGGGGAGGCGCCACAATGCGGGACCAGCAAACCCGACATGGGTGTGTGTATGTATGTGTGTAGATGTATATATGTAGGTATAGATGTATCGCGTCATTTTCCTGATATTCGTAATTTTTTCCTGGTTTCGAAAGTTATTTTCAATTTGTAAAGAAAGCTTTTTAAAATATCTACCATTACAAAACTTAAGGAAATAAAATGTTTCCAAGATAGCACCTTCTTCATCCGGGATGCGAATAAATAAGGTTGATGGGGAATCCGGAACGTTACCTACACAAATCCACGATTGGAAAATTTACGGGCAGGAATGGCGCTACCGCCATGTGGGCTAAGTTCATATTCGACAATAATTAAAGAAAATAAACGAACCAAACGAAATCGAAGTTGAGCAGAGTAGGTAATGGTGTAATGATTAATTAAATATTAATTTGCTGATCAAAAAGTCAATATTTTTGACAAAAAGTGATAACTACGAAATCAGTTTGTAGTGTTATAACATTGACTGGAAGGCGCTACCTACGTCACGTATATATCTTTGCTACGCGATGTGGATGGTAACCGGGTGGGATTAGGCGGAAGGGAGAGAGAACGCTCCTTCACTTGAACCGTTTAGTTATATGTGGGAACGCGGAAGGGGCACACAGGTCTATACGTGGTGCACCTCTCACCGTTTATCGTCGAGTCACCTCTCGAAGTCGGCCGAAACAGAATGAAACGCTCGCCGCGGAAATCCTGTATCTCTTTTTCTCTCTCGCCTTAAGTGATCGGACTGGAAGGTTGAAAGCAAACAATCGGTGTTGGGTCATATGGGGTAGATCTCTATGCACTCGCACATAATACTCAAGAAATCCATTCATATATTTCTCCCGATCACACGTGCCGCATGTCGTATTCGAAGTACCTGGTTCCACTGTGGTCCGTGCGCGCAGCACGAGCTTTTCAGTTTCACGTATTTTACCTGATCGATAATTCGCTTACCATTATAGTATAAATGAAATTAAGCTGAACTTATTGCATAATAAAAATAGATGAACAAGGATCACTTTTGAGGTAGATAGAGGACGAAAAAAGTTAACGTAATATAAGGCTAGCCGCGCATATTATACTTGCGTCGAGAGTGCGAGCGCGCCTATGACATATAGTGAATTAAAATCATATATAAAAGTTACTGTTAAAATTTCAATCTACAAATTGGCCAAAAAAATTTAAATAAAAAGAATAATATTATAATTTGTTTAAAAATTGAAGAAATGTTTTAGATTATTACGAAAGTATTTATTAAATGTGTGAGGTACTACCTCACTATATTTATAATTTTTAATTAAGTAGGAAATTAATGGATAGGATGGGAAAGAAAGGAGCGTTGTCCAAGCCTGAAAATTAAAATAAAGATTAGAATGCGGATTAAATAAAGAAAATTCATACCAGCACGAGCAATGCTTATGCATCACTCGTGCTCACCTTTCCTATACTCATTGTTATCATTGAATACGCCTTGGGTTGAATACCTAAAAATTACAAATTAATAATCAAATATTTATCGAGTAGAAGGAATTAATTGGAATTCAACTTACCTTATACTGTAGATTTCTTCTTCCTGGTAGGGACACACTCCTGCACTGAAACCAAGTATTCGATATTAACATCCTCCCTGTCCATGTCGAAATCTGGAAATGAAGAAAATAATGTTGAATTTAGTTAAAAGGAGATGATTTAAAGATAATAAGAGGTAAAGATATAACAAACAAAGTAAAGTAGGATAAGAGATTAGGATTAGTGGTATGATTAACATGTGACAATGTGAGGTTAGGAAAAGGTAAACATAGACAAAATGACCTGGCCCGAGCCATTCTCGTCACCGGAATTAATAAGATTTAAAAAGAAGATATTAATGGGATGGGATTATGGGTTTTGATTAATTTTCATGAGTAGGATGGCATACTTACCTGTATACACCTGAGGTTGATGGAAGTTGACGATGGAGATAAAGGAACCTATGATAAACGGAGGATGGCCTTACACCACGTAAAGACTCCACGGGCGATCTCAATATCCTCATCACTCCGGGAACACCGTTTGTTCGCATCAGGTTGACGGGTAAACAATATCACCTCTCTCTCTCTCTCCCATACGCACGAACATGAGAGAGACAGCAAGAAACGCGCGCGATATGCCGATACTGCGCGCATGCATATATGCGGCAGTAGAGAGGGGGTAAACTTGCCTACTCTCGCATGTTATGGCTGACCAAGAGTGTGCGCCGGCACGGGAAAACGGGGGATCGAGATATCGTATACGTACGTTTGAGAGAGAGATAGAATCATGAGTCTTGCATTAGTGGAGGCGCACGCCGTTTTACGTAAGCTCCCCGATAAAATCTAACTTGACTGCTATTACATTAACACTATGAACACTGTAATAGGTGACAGGTGTGTCGGCAGTTAAATAGTATCCTCGTGACGTAGTTCGATAAAATGATGGTTAAAATGACGGAAATGAGGGATGCTAGCGTCGCGAAGCGGCAATTGACGGGATGAAATAAAGTATTAACCGCTGAGCAGTAACACGTGAAGTACCATATAAAAACCCATCGATATTGTTAGAGTTGTTAAAGATAAAAAAAAATAGTGTTAAAGTTTATTAATATCGCTAGTATATATCATTGACTGTGGAGGAAATTGAAGGCTCCCTTTGAAAATTATAAAGACGATTGGAGCTTAAAAAATTGAGGCAGGCGGAAAGGCTCGCGTGCGGTAAGTGGACTGTGCGCCGGCCATATTTAATGAACGGTAAATCAGGTGTGAGAAAAAGTTTTTCCTAACGCAGTGAGCGAATTTCGATTTTCGAGGCCTGTTTTGCGTGGGCAAAATACCACATTTCCTCACTAGTGAGCAAAATGCTTTTGAGAGTGGGGGAATGAACTATTTTGCCCACTCAAAAAGAAAATGATTAAATTTTATACAATTATTTAATTTTTCTTTATAATATAATATTAGGATATAGAGGGAGAGAGGGAGAGCGGGAGAGATGACAGAAAAACAAGGCATATAACGCAGTCAAAACTTCTTATATTAGACTCGCAGAAATGGCGCTATGTTTTTTCGTACATGCTACAATCAAAAGAATTTTCACTCTTCTTAATGTCAAATTTCTCCCACCTTGTCAGGAAAAATATTATACGCAACTAGTAAAGAAAATAGGCCATCCCCACTCGACTTTTTGCCACCCTCGCTTCGCTCGAGCGGCAAATCCAACTCGTGTTGGAATGACCTATTTTGCTCACTAGTTGTCTAATATACTATTGTTACTTGAATCCTTTCGCGCGGTTCCTCTCCTTTCTTTTCTTTTCTTTCTTTTGCTCTTTGATAAATTAGTGTGACAGAAATCAATGTTAATGAACGCGAATTAATGAATCGCGTTAACAAATAGAATACGGGTAATAAAAATTATATTGAGTTTTCGCTGTGTACTTTTATATATAATATAGAACGGGTTACGGGAATCTCGGGCTAAGTGATAGTCGCGGAAATACAAATAATTAATTGTATGAATTGTGACAAGGTATTTCATACCTGTCAATAAGAAGCGAGTGAGTTACTACCTAAGCTGCCCTACCTACCCTCACATTACTAAACCTGCCTAACGTACCTCAATCTACGCTGAATACCCAACATTTCCCACTAAGCGTAATCTAGAAATACTCGCAGCAACGCAACACACAGGAAGAGCAGCAGCAAGTGACCCGACGCGCACTAGCTGATAGGGCGCCGTGAGAGTGAGTGAGCGCGAAGATCCGAGTCGGCAGTCCCGTCTACACCTGGAAAGGAGAGAACTAATTCGCCGAATATAGAAGAGATGGAACGATTTTACACATTACCTCGTGGACATCATCACCAGGAATATGGCTCTCTCCGTGGGAAGCAGCAGCCCAGGCAAAGTCATTCGCTTCGTGTCAATACGGCTGCAAGCACTCACTATACGGAGCGCGCGAGAAGCTGCGCACGCACGTCGGGCCCGAGCAACGAAGCAGCTAACGAGCCCGAGCTCGAGAGAGCTCATCGGGACGCCATCGAGGCAACTCATAGCTAACCGCTATCGCCAAACAATAGATATATTCGTGTGTGTGTGTGTGTGTGTGTGTGTGTGCGTGCGTGTGTAATGGAACCGCAGAGCAGCACTCCAGGAGACGGTCTTCGCAGAGCAAAGGTGGGTGCACGCCTTGCACCGGGTACTCCGCGATCTTCTCCTGTTCGTAAGTGTGCTTCTCCCTTTCTCCCCTCCCCTCCCTTCACGCAGCAAGTCGTCACGGCTCGCACGCAGCCGAGCAATCTTTACTAGATTCGCCGCGATCGTACGCGAATGGCGCCCAAACCCTTTTTTATTTTATATAATAAATTACTATTTATTCTTTCTTAAATAATCGTTTATTATTTCGCCTTTGACGCCACGCTCTAATCCCCAGTGTGACCGTTACAGAATATGTATATGAACGATGAATGAAATGAATTAGTTGTGTTATTTTATATGAGGATCGACGATAATTTATACGTATTTATTGTATTAAACTGATAGGAATTTTGTAGTAATTTTGATAATAAAGGCATTTGCGGATTATATGTGAGACATGAGACTGAATAAATCCTATTTTTGATGTACATCTACATTGTGACGTGGTATTCGCGTGCCCGGTAAACTTAATTAATTTTTATAATTAATAAAAAGCGTTGGGCCGCGTTGCCCAATACCGCGTAACAAGTAATTTATTTTAGTTATCGCGAACTGCGGGCTGTCGCCAGGAATACGAGTTCGCTGGGACGAACGGTGTGGAGGATTCGGGCGATCCTCCTTGCCTCGACACGATTATTATAAATTAAGAAATGTCGGCGGGAGCGGGGAGAAATAATAAACACAGCAATTAAAATAAAAATAAATAAAGCATTTATTGTAAATATTATAATTTAACAATTGGCCATCCAGGCCTCGTGCCGCGACAATAGTAATTTATTTCGCGCGGGCGGAAGTATCGGGAGTCAACCGGATCGAGATTCTCGCCTGTGGTTGACTCTGGCCCGATCTCCGCTATTCGGGTACCGGTGTACCCGAATACACTCCCGAGTTCACACACAAACACACTCGGGAAAGGGGGGGGGGGAACGCGCGGTAATATAATTAAACTTACCGGGATGCGCCCCGTGGATGGCCCAGCCGATCCGTGTCCTGGTGGCCTCCTGGGCAACGGAGGCCGACGTCGGCTGCGGTGGTGATAGGCGACCCTGTGCCGCGACGAGTGCCGCGCGAACCGCGTTGACTCTCACTCACTCACATACCAAAGGTCACTCGCGGCTCACTCACGAGGACGATCCGGGTTAATCTCCGATGGCTTTGTGTCTCACGCGCCTTATTAGCCGTAAACTGTAATCAATCGGCACCGGATAAATTCTAACTCGGCAATTGCCTAATTTTTCGAATAAGGGATGAGAGTGGGAAACTCACACACACACTCTCTCGCTCTCTCATCCCTACGTAATTGTACACATTTGTTCAAGTAAACAAATGTCGTCGGTTGGTCTTGACATACCAAAGGCTCCGACGACTTACAATTAAAATGAATTTAAATGCTTTCTCTGCCGCGAATAGTTGTGTGACGATTTCCGTCACAACATATATATATTTATTCCTTCGCCGTTCACGACGAGACCATTAATCCGAAATTTCATCGCTGGTGGAAACGGACCACGTGTTGATAGGAGTAATTTTTCTACCGATAGTCGGCGTTTAAAATATGTATATTTGTGATTTGCCCGTACCCTGAGACGGTGATATTATAACGTAATAAGGATAGTATAAGGTTTATATTTTCCTATAAATAGTTGAATCCTATAATTAATAATAAATATTACTAGTGACTGGCGTTCCGAAAATTCTATCCTTTTCGGTAGAAAACGCTACGTCATAAATGTTAATATTGAATAGTTCTTTTTCCATTTTAATCCACTATTCCCCTTTCCCCTAATCACCTTTCCCCTCGCAAACTACGGCCTCTTTATCAACAGACGGCGCCCGGACGCCGGATATTATTTGAGAAAACATTTTGATTACAGCAGCGATGTTCGTTAATAAAATACCTATGGAGCTTATTCTGTATGGACATTCATTAATTTAACTGTTTATGACTTATTTCTCTGCAGTGCCGATTTATGATAATTATCTGCTTATAAAATCATTTTTCCACTCATACAGTGGACTTTTTTTGTCATCCTATATAAAGTTAACTTTCTATATTTAATGACAACTGTTGTATTTTTATTTTCAGTTATTCGACATCCGTACCTTAAACCTCACCATCCTTTAAATTAAATGTTATAATAAACATTTATATAAATCATTTTTTGTAACTTGGCAAAACCAAATTCGAAATTTATTGCAATTACATTTCCTATACTTTCTTATTTCCTATATTAGGTCGTCACATAATACCTAAACTAATAAAATTGTATAGCTAAGTACTGGTATATATAGTAATGTGATTTAGGTTTCGTATAAATTCGTGATCGTAAGCTTGATTAATTAATATTTATATTTTTATAGTAAAATATATACTACATGTTGTATCAATATTTGTAGATTTAAATCCTCCTCCTACGAATGCAATATGTCAACAGTTTAATGAGCTTCGTAGTGACATTGTTCTTCATTATGAATTAAAAGGTGCATTTGTTACTTGCGATTATGAATTACAGTCATTACGTCATCAGTATGAAGCATTATCATCAGGAAAGGTAAATATTTTAATAATTATTAATGTGTGTGTGTGTGTGTATATATATGGGCTATTTCACGTCAAGTGGTACGATGAAAATTTTAAATCGCTCCAAAATTTGAGAACAGGTTGGAAACATCTTCCAGAACGTAGAAAAAAAAATTTTAAGTATTAAAAATAATTTACCTAAGAGTTATTGGACCATAAAAAATGGAAATTTTTCAATTTTTTAGAAAAATTGCTATTTTTAAAGCCATTTACCTCAAAATCTATTGACTTTTTTGGAAAAAACATTACAAACATCTTTTGTTTAAAATAATCTTTAGAACATTTGTACCCTGGTTACAATTCTTAATTTTAAAATCTCGAAGAGATAGAACACTCGGAAACATTGAATATCAAAAAAAGGCGACCACGCCACAATCGATTTTGATCTAACACCGCTCAAAAGATCACATTTTTCGAGAGCTTACGAATGGCTTGGGTTATTAATTATAATTATTGGCCAAGATCGCTGGTGTAAGTTATGTCCTAAAATGCGTGAAAATTAGTGATTTTTTGAGGTTTATGAGGCATAACTTACACCAGCGGTCTTGGCCAATAATTTAACCCAAGCCATTCGAAAGCTCTCGAAAAATGTGAACTTTTGAGCGGTGATAGATCAAAATCGATTGTGGCGTGGTCGCCTTTCTTTAATAATCAATATTTCCGGATGTCCTATCTCTTCGAGATTTTAAAATTAAGAATTGTAACCAGGGTAGATAAGTTCTAAAGATTATTTTAAACAAAAGTTGTTTGTAAAGTTTTTTTAAAAAAAAATCAATAGATTTTGAGATAAATGGCTTTAAAAATAGCAATTTTTCTAAAAAATTGAAAATTTCCATTTTTTATGGTCGAATAACTCTTAGGCAAATTATTTTTAACACCTAAAAATTTTTTTATATGTTCTGGAAGATGTTTCCAGCCTGTTCTGAAATTTTGGAGCGATTTAAAATTTTCATCGTACCACATGACGTGAAATAGCCCATATACATAACTATTTAAGAAAATTATTATCGAAACATTTTTCATATCGTTTATAGGTTAATTATTATCAAATTAACAATTGAAAAGAGATGTAATAACACAATAATCTAAATGTATGATTTATTTTAACAAGAAACTGAATTAATTTGCAGTGGTATTACCAACAAAACAATTTAATTTTTACGAGCTCAACATTTTTTGTAAGAATTAAATATACAGATATTTGTTGCCTGAACGTACTATATAACAAAAATTAAAACTTTAACAGTAAATTTTTAAATTATAAGTCATTATTTTAAGGAGAAATAAACTAGTAATTATTCTTTCGAAGTAAAGTTAATTTATACATTGTTATGGAAAATATTAATTAATGTTATAAGACGACATATTAAAAAATTTACTAATTTGAATGCAACAGTTTTTTGAATATAATGTTAAACCATGAAACAAAAAAGTTTTTTTTTCAACAGTCTCCACTAATTTGTCATTGTTGCCTTTTGCGAGTACTATTGCTTATTTATTAATACATTTTTGTTTATTTTTATTTACTTCTTGGAAGGTATCTTTCTGGGTGTTATTAATTACTTCCATACAATTAAACAAGCCCAAATTTGTTCTTACTTTACTGATCATAACTCGGGAATATCAGTATTTTGCTAAAACTAATACATCAGTAAATAATAATTACACTGTTAATCAGTAAAGCGGCGTTTTATTGGAGTCGAAAAACATTAATAATTTTACAAAATAAAATATGGCTTTTTTGTAATGAAAAAAAACAGTCAGAACGTATATTATAAGTAGTTTTTGGATATATTTGTTTTAAAGGCAGATTTTTTTAACTAAACAAATTAACCTTTAGACTGCCGGCATGGCTCATATATGGGACAGTAATAATATAAATTATAGCTTTAATAATGGATATAGATATTTTGATGCATTTTTCTCAATAAGTAGGCTCTCTGATCTCTAAAGTATACAGCTGAAACTATTTTCAGATCGAGGTATTCAAACAACCCGTAATTTCTTACACATTGTACACAAACTTGTCGAATATTTCAGTCTTCGAGAAGGCTAAAAAAATCACCCCCTCGCTAGGGGTAGTTTTTGCACCTCCATAGGTTGGGACAAACTTCAGGGTATGCTTTACACATGTTACAGTGTGTTTACGAGAAAACATCGTAGAAAAAATCCAAACCAGCCTACTAATGAATTTTCGAAATTTTCACCCTCTCGCTAGGGGTAGTTGGGATGCTTACAGTTTTATTGATAACTAAAGGAGTAGTTTTGGGGTTTTATTACATTGTAATATCAAGAAAATTCTGTTAAAAATGAATATATAGTAATTTAAAAAATTCATCAATCATATATGAGCCACCTATGACCTTGACAACTACTTTAGAGGTATGAGGTGTTTTTATGTATAAATTTTGCACTTAAAAAATATCAATTTATATGGCAAAAATGCCGGTAGTCTAAAGGTTAAAAAATTATTTATTACAAAGTCGGCCTTTCCCATAGGGTTAGCATTTAGGGTTTATTCAGTTCTCTATTATCTTATGTAAATAAAACCATTCTGTGTGAGTGCAACAAAGAAATTATACCTTTATCTGGCAGCCCTGTTTTCAGAACAAAAAATGATTTTATATTAATGAAGGCTTTTTCACTATGGTTGATAACATTTTTTAAAGTATGCCCTTTTTAAAAAATTATAAGTGTTTCGTCCTCAATCTCCAGTGTAGACTTCTTAGTTAGAATTTGAAGATATTATCTTAGGTGCCTATCGTAAGATAAATTGCGTCGCTAACATGATGTTATACAACTATGAATATAAAAGGTAGACTTGATTACATTCCTAAGGTACACATACACGCGTGCGCGCATACAATTAACATTCTTTGCAGAATTTTATGAATTTGTGAAATCTGCTAAAAAGCTTTTTTCGGAATTTTCATTACGGATTCTGAAAGATCTTAAAAAAATCTATCGGAACCGTAATTTTCATAAGCGCTTCAGTCCGATTTGATTCCTTTATACAGCGATCAAGGAAGGCGTGAGGAAACGTGCACATTTGACATTAATGGGTTAGTGCCAGTTACAAGTTAAATTTCACTTGAATCAACTGTATTCGAAGAGTTATGTTATTAATTTTTTTTTTTTAAACTAGTAATATTTGTTTTTATCTGTTCGTTGATTATTCTCTTTTTTTGTGATTTTTATCTGTGTATTTTAATAAAGTTTTAGTACCAGAAGAGGTCTGCAAATCTTGGCAGACGAAACGCCGTACGACTTTTTTTTTATACAAATACGGTGGTTTAAAATATTTATTTTCTTAACGAGATTATCCCTCAAAAATCGTTTCCAGAAGATATAGATAAGTTAACTAGTTAGGTGCACATAATTCCATCTTGAATGAATCTTGAATTGACCTTGAAAAACAAAGTGAAGGTCAAAGTCATTGATACCATAATGTTACCCCCTGTGAATCCTACATTTTTGTCTGCAACATTTTTCGATTTGAGTTTCTAGTTGGGGCGATTAAAATGAGACACCTTGTGTGTTTGTGTGTGTGTTTTCTTTTTTTTTTTTTTTTTGAGGAGGCGGTAAAAATGCTCTTTACGCACGGAGTGTGGGACTTGGTCAGCGTAACCCATACCCACTAAAAAAACCACTCTACCTTTGGTCTTGGCAGGGCTCCTTCTCTCGACTGATCTTCCCCCCCCCCCCTCGGAAATCGCTGTGAGGCATTACTTCGAGAGGGGCAGTCATGCCACGTTTGGCTCTTCGCGATCGGCAATAATATCACTGTCTCGTGCATGTGGGTCGGCTACTTATGACGCCCCTTGTACGCTCTTCTTCTTTTCTGATATGGTTCAGCCGCCCCATAATGGATGCTGCTAAGGTCACTACGGCATCCCAACCTTCTTGCGAATCAAGAAGGCACATCCCGATACCCTCTGGTGTCAAAGGCCCCTTCCAAAAGGTTTGGAAATCACTCCTTTCTTCCACGAATCGAGGACACCAGGATAAGACGTGCTCCACGTCTTCGTCGACTCCAGGGCAGGTCGGGCACTCCGCACCCCCGTATATACGGATGCGGTGCAGGTAACTACAAAGACACCCATGCCCGGTAAGCACCTGGGTCAGGTGGAAGGTAACGAGTCCGTGTTCGCTTGCCGAATCCCATTGTATCCCACAACCCCTAGTATCTGCCCTCTTATAATACAAGCAGCCTAACCCACCTGACCCTGGCGACATCGCGTTAAATGGCATAATTTCCTTAATCTATTTGAGTCCTACACCACAGACGGGCTAACCCTTCATCTCCAATTTGTGAGACTACAACTTACCTACCCCCTACGTCTAGAAATCACCCCTACCAAACCCTAATCCATCTAACCCATCTGACCTTGCGGACAGCGAGTTTGGTGTTGTGGTTTTCTTGATGCACTTGTATTGTTTTATTTATTTATTTATCAATTTTTTTTGTTTACTTATTTTGTGCCGCCTCATATACATATGAATCAAATTATATAACTCATTTCGTCCCAGGAAAACAAAAATTTTACCAAGTTTTCAGCGCCATATCTTTTTAACTAAACGCGTCAAAAAAAATTCGCGAGGTATCATTTCCGATAGTTCTAAGTCTTCTCTTTCTAATGCCGCCCTAAAATTGGTCTACGATTTTCCTGGAGGAAGCTATAGCAAGTTTTTCACCAAAAAACATGAAACTTTCAAAATTTTTCTTAAAAAGTCAAATTTTGAACATGAAAAAGGGGAGCCCGATTATTGGAACAGTTATAACCGACAACAATGGAACTTGCTCTTCAAAATGCCATTGAGAAATTTTCGAATTTCGAGATGGTGGATTCAAAATGGCGCCTAAAATGTGAAAAAAATCACAAAAACGCGGATTTCTTTATAAAAACTATATTTTTTACACAAGAAACTTTATCTTATTATTGAAGGCATTATAAATTGTAATAATAAGATGTTTTTGTCGAAATTCAAAATGGCGACGTGAAAGTGCTGTTCAAAATCTACAAAAAGTCTATAAATGCGTATAATTCTTTGTAATCGGTATTGTTTATACCTATTTATTTATACATATATGATCAATTTTTGTATATATATGTATATATTATTGCATTTTGTAGCCGTTGCCCAGCTCTTACCACGTGAGAGTAAAGGCTGTTTCAAGAGTCTTTTCGTTTTTTGTTTTTTTTTTTTTTGTGTTTATATAATTTTTTATAACTTGTGTAAATTTTTAAAACAAGTTTTACAAACGTATTTAGAGCACTGTATGCAATATAAGAAATTATCTTATTATTGAAGGCATTTTAAATTGTAATAATAAGTTGTTTTTGTCGAAATTCAAAATGACGACGTGAAAATGCCGTTCGAAATCTACAAAAAGTCTATAAATGCGTATAATTCTTTGTAAATAGTACAGTTCCTTACGAATGAATAGCATATGATTGTTTACATATATATGTGTGTATTATGTGTATTATACAGGGTGATCCAGAAACATAGATAAAATATATATATATATATATATATATATATATATATTCCGATTCAGAAAATTAATTCGAGTATAACCCCGTCGGAATTTTAAAAAAATATTAATTAGGCGAGGCGTAATTAATTTTTGAAATGGGCCAATCAGAGGCCGGATTAGGAAAGAAAGGTGAGCGGCGTTGCCGCACGAGACTAATGCAACAGGTCAACGACCGAAGCGGCCGAGGCGCCTGAACATAGCTAATGCGTATAGCAGAAGCGAAGATCGCGAAAGCGAATGAATCGCAAAATATATTTTACGAGATTGATTGTATGAATAAAATGTACAATCAAGGAAATGATTTTTATTTAAGTTTGAATTAGACCGCAAACTAACAAATTCATTACTACTATTATTAATTTACTTACTAAATCTATGATACGCGTGCGTTATAAATATGAGATTATTACAGTTTTTAATCCCATCGTATTTACATTAATTTGTTGAAACCTTTATGACGAATTTTAAGACAATAAAATTTTGAATTGAATTAAGTTTTGTGTACAATATAGCCAATAAATACGTTTACCATAAAGATATATCGCTACATATTGGAAATATATTAATTAATTTTGCAAGTATATTGGCAATAATATTGCTAGGTAAATAATTCCTAGTCCGTGTAAAATGAAATTTAGCTCAAGCCTCAATTCTCCGTTTAAAAAACATAATGCTACCGCGGGCGCTCTCCGACGTTCGCGCTCATCAAATTTTGTACTCGCGGAGTAAGCCCGCCGCGGACGCTCTCCGACCTCCGCACTGCAAGAGCAAACGTGCTCGAAAAAAGTTACTTCGTTAAAATTACAATTCATTGTGTTTCAGACTTAATAAATATTTTGGAAAACTCGTTCCAAATGTTTAGGATAATAATTGCAATAGTCTGGCTGCTGAATTGAATTGAGTGTTCAATATACAAAATGCCAATGAATAACTACCATAAATTCGCAATATATTGGTAATATATTAGCAATAATATTGCTAGTAAGTTGATTCCGAGTCCGTGTAAAATAAAATCTAGCTGAACCCTCGATGAAGTTTTATAATAGTCTGGGAATCATTTAGCTATAGTATATCTATAATATGTTTACGTTTACCAAATATTTTTAAACTGATTTTTTATAATATATTAGTATATGCTGAACAAATCGATATCATTAAAATTAATTGGATCATATTTTTATTAAAAATCGGTATTATGAGAAATCGTGGATTTATGTCACGCATCTTAGTAATTATTCGGATGACCAAAGACAGACGTTCATTCACGTTTTCATTCACTTGAGGTAATAAAAGATCATTGATTCGTCGGTAGTATTGACAATTTGGAAGACACGAAACATATTAGCGATATATTGATAATACTTTGGCAATATGTTGGCAAAATATTGGCAACTTTATATGAATTTCAGCTGAACATTTGATATACTTTCGCCAAACTTGAACAGTCAATTGCACAAGTTCGGCTTAGTCTCGTTGGCCAACCCCATATCAAGTTTAGCCAAACCTAAAGTTTATATAAAGTTCATGTAAACTTTAATTTTTTTACGCGGGATACTTAACGAAATACACTTTCAACTGCAAGATTTAAGCCAGACTTAAAGCCATACTTTCACAAACACTTTCAGATATACATACAGCCATACAATTAGCCATACTAAAAGATCAACTTTTCATTCCTTGTAAGTACCCTCTGTATTGGTTGGAACGAAAAGCCAACTTAAGAAAAATCAACAAATATTTTAGATAAGAAAATAACATGAAAATGTCTATTTCTCGATAAACAAGCAAATTTCATTCCTTATTACTACCCTCCTGTATTTAGGTGGTTGATGAAACTTCTCACACAGTTTGTGCTACTAATGCATGAACGAGAAGACGATTTAAAGCAATCAACAAAGACAGATATTTTAGAATAACAAAATAACTCGTTGATTTTTCTTATGTCGGTTTTTATTACCAAACAATACAGAGGGTAGTTACAAGGAATGAAAAGTTGATCTATTAGTATGGCTAATTGTATGCCTGTATGTGTGTCTGAAAGTGTTTGCGCAAGTATGGCTTAAAGTCTGGCTTAAATCTTGCAGTTAAAAGTGTATTTCGTTAAGTATTTATTATTTGTGTCATCAATATATTATCAATATATTGCTAATATGTTGCCAAAGTATTGTCACTATATTGCCAATATGTTGCCAAAGTATTGTCAATATATTGCCAATATATTGCCAATATGTTGCCAAAGTATTGTCACTATATTGCCAATATGTTGCCAATATGTTGCCAAAGTATTGTCAATATATTGCCAATATTGCCAATATGTTGCCAACATATTGCCAAAGTATTATCAATATATCGCCAATATGTTTCGTGTCTTCCAAATTGTCAATACTACCGACGAATCGATGATCTTTTATTACCTCAAGTGAATGAAAACGTGAATGAACGTCTGTCTTTGGTCATCCGAATAATTACTAAGATGCGTGACATAAATCCACGATTTCTCATAATACCGATTTTTAGTAAAGATATGATCCAATTAATTTTAATGATATCGATTTGTTCAGCATATACTAATATATTATAAAAAATCAGTTTAAAAATTGTAACGTGGTCCTCACTTTCGTGGCCCCTAAACCACGCTACTCGGTTCCACTTTATTTAATATATTTTTTTTTTTATGTTATTTAACGTCGCTCTATTTATGCTGCCAGGGCTAATCAGCGACGGAGGTGAACGGTGTGTCTGTAAACAAAGCACATGTAGTTGAAACAGTGGTGCTTGTGTCCATCGGAAGATATCATCGGTCACTGTAATTAGTCTAATAATTACAGTTTCCTGTCCTCCCGATGGAACCACCGCGATCCTCTTTACATCTTCGCGTCCCTAACGTTCCCTATAGTTCAGATGCCCGTGCCTCTCATGCACTGAAAAATGCACGAAACGCACGCGCACCTGAACTGGCGTCACATTATAGTGACACGCCGAGCCACTGAGTCGCGGTGTTCGAAAAATGCACATGAAAAAATTTTCAGAGGTACACGTCTGGGATCGAACCCACGACCCTCGGTGTGAGAGTCGGGAGCTCTACCCATGAGCCACCGCGGCTCTGTTATTTAATATATATATATATGACCTATCAATCCGGTAAAGACCGTATTTATAATTTCCTGGGCGCCAGGTCTTACCAAATAATAAACAGCTTCCCGGTTCGACTCCTCAGGACGTGGCTCCAACGCCAATACGGAGGTGGCGAAACCAACGACGAATTTTATCTCCTCCAAGAATACGTTGCGGTAAATTATCGAGGTATTGGTTAATAAATTTGAGAACGCAATAATTTAATTAAATCAAATCGGCAATTACTTTGATTTATTTATTCAAAATCACTTCAGATTCCGATCACTACGGGTGATCACCGTTACAATGTCTGTCGCCGAAATAAATTTTATAAAGCGAATTTCCGCGAGCTAGCCCGATCTTCCGATCACCGATAATCTATTACTATTCAACTAATTCTATTTCCACATCTTATCAACTCCGTTAATAAATAATAAACCGATTCGCGGCCCTTGAAGCGAACAAAATTAACTTCACGACACGTGCCAATATGGAGGCACGACTCGCAGGAGGTCTATACGCGACGTGCAAGAAATTCCCGGCGATTCTTTCAATTATTAATTAAATTGATGGCCGTGCAGCCCACTTACCGCAACGAAAAGCAATCTTCTTGAAAATAAAACAACTCTACTACATAATCATGTTAACTACTAATTCTATTCTCAATTAACTTTTGCGATTTAAATATTCCAACTTTAGGTTGCGCACGGTGTACTATCAATAAGACTATCCGGCTACGAGTGACGATCGGGACTCGTAGCATCCCGCTCATCCTCGTGGTTCGTCAAAGCGCGGCGCTGATTGTCTTCTTCTTCCTTGTTTTTCTACCAATAATATCCTTCTGGTTAATTAGATGATTAACTATTACCGCCGTTTGCGCCATCTATTCCCGTACCAATCTTCTTTTCCTCAGTGACGGAATAACGAAATAACCTGTATTCCGTTGAGGAACTGACTTGCGCCTCCACCAATGCAACAGGTGTGTCTTCTTTCTCTCTCGTACACACACGCTGTAGATGGCTACTTCCCGCTCATTCCGTCGTTCCCCTCCTCGGTGCGCCCCCATGTGCCGTGGCGTGCATCTGCGAGAGCAGCGAGCGCCGCCCCCCTCTCTGCCGCGCTGACCCTAGTACACGAGCAGACGGCCGAGTCCGTTGCACACGAGTCGGGCGTCGTTTGTTTACAGGACGGCGAACGGGTTTTTCTTTTGTGTGTGTGAGAAGTGCGCCAGTTCCTGGGTCATCGTCTTCGTGGCTGTCTTCGTTCTCCATCACCAGGTCGTCGGGAGATGGTATTGGATCTACGTGGGAACATGGTTGGACGTCGGTGGCGGTATGGTTGCATCATTCCTTCTAATTTGTTAACTCCTTCCATTTTCCAATCCTCCGATTTCCTCAACAAATCAATAAAAATCCCATTAATTCCTTTCCTTTACATACTTAAATATCGGTGACGAGAATGGCTCGGGCCAGGATTCGTAGCCGGTGTTTACTTCCTTCCTAACCTCTATTCCCATATCCTATATATAATATCCTATACACATACATAACTTCCTTATTACAACTAAACTTTATCCCTCTATAAATCCTTCTATCCTAACCTTATATATATTCTAGTTTTATTTATTATCAACCTTTCAGGTAACCAACACTACCAAGGAGCGGACCCAGGACCAAAAGGTTTACCCAGGACTCATCGCCTCGAGGGGAAATGGAATCACCATGGGCAGTACCCAGGACTCATCGCCTCCAAGGACAGGACTCACAGGGATAGCATCGTTGGATCACCCAGGACTCATCGTCTCAAAGGTATGATATTGTATTATAGTCTTATTTCACTTATATCTATTTCCTCTACGCTAACCTTATAACTAACTATATACACTAATAACTCTTTTTCTTGTTTCAGGTATGTCCCTTCGACAAGGCTTCCCTTCATACATAAATTATAAATTAATAGTGGTGTGAGGTTTACCTCACAAAATATTTGGTAAACGTAAACATGTTATAGATATACTATAGCTAGATGATTCCCAGACTATTATAAAACTCGCATCGAGGGTTCAGCTAGATTTTATTTTACACGGACTCGGAATCAACTTACTAGCAATATTATTGAACACTCAATTCAATTCAGCAGCCAGACTATTGCAATTATTATCCTAAACATTTGGAACGAGTTTTCCAAAATATTTATTAAGTCTGAAACACAATGAATTGTAATTTTAACGAAGTAACTTTTTTCGAGCACGTTTGCTCTTGCAGTGCGGAGGTCGGAGAGCGTCCGCGGCGGGCTTACTCCGCGAGTACAAAATTTGATGAGCGCGAACGTCGGAGAGCGCCCGCGGTAGCATTATGTTTTTTAAACGGAGAATTGAGGCTTGAGCTAAATTTCATTTTACACGGACTAGGAATTATTTACCTAGCAATATTATTGCCAATATACTTGCAAAATTAATTAATATATTTCCAATATGTAGCGATATATCTTTATGGTAAACGTATTTATTGGCTATATTGTACACAAAACTTAATTCAATTCAAAATTTTATTGTCTTAAAATTCGTCATAAAGGTTTCAACAAATTAATGTAAATACGATGGGATTAAAAACTGTAATAATCTCATATTTATAACGCACGCGTATCATAGATTTAGTAAGTAAATTAATAATAGTAGTAATGAATTTGTTAGTTTGCGGTCTAATTCAAACTTAAATAAAAATCATTTCCTTGATTGTACATTTTATTCATACAATCAATCTCGTAAAATATATTTTGCGATTCATTCGCTTTCGCGATCTTCGCTTCTGCTATACGCATTAGCTATGTTCAGGCGCCTCGGCCGCTTCGGTCGTTGACCTGTTGCATTAGTCTCGTGCGGCAACGCCGCTCACCTTTCTTCCCTAATCCGGCCTCTGATTGGCCCATTTCAAAAATTAATTACGCCTCGCCTAATTAATATTTTTTTAAAATTCCGACGGGGTTATACTCGAATTAATTTTCTGAATCGGAATATATATATATATATATATATATATATATATATATATATATATATATATGGGTGGTTCTCTGTGACATCGAAGATGAAAAAAATAAATATTGCTATAACTGTGGGAATATGTTTTAGAGGTATCCAGTAGTTCTCCTTAATTTTTTCAGATTTTTTCTGGGCCATTATTTTAAGTTACAGAGAGTCAAAGTTGACATTTTAGCACTTTTTTGCATTATATGCCCATTTTCATGAATTTTTAGCTCCCAGGGGATGCATTTTTCACTAAAAACATAAGTATGACTTTTTTTGTAAAATTTTCCGAACTTTTCATTAAAAATACTTTTAAGGACATAAATGTATGCTGTCACACTCGTGTAAGCCATTTAAACCTTAAATAGTGAAAATCAGCAATTCTGCTCCGGACTCTGGTAACCTAATACTGTCTAAAAGATGTCTTTTTATAGTCAGAAACTGCCTAAAAATTTCCAGAGTGGGTCTAAATCATTAAGATCACTTATGGTCAAAATATCCGGGAAAAGTGCCCGAAATATTAATAGAAATGTATATTTGTTGCCTTATAACGATGAATCTAGTAGCATGATCATTGCAAAAAAATTTATGCACTTACCTTGGAATGGTAGCAAAGTATCTCCACTTGTTTCAGTATCAATCTAATCCCCTGTAAGCTGCTAAAAATACAAATATTATTATTCAAATGTAAAAAATTATTTTTTAAACATTTATAATAATGGATTTTTAGTTTTACATCCCTTACAAGAATTATAATACTAATCTGAAGGATTACTATAAAAGTATCAACATTATTATTATTATTATTCAGCAATACATTGTTTAGATTTCACAAACTTGTCACTGTCACGTTATCATATTATTCATTATAATTATATATCCGATTTATTTATATATCTTTTGTATTTAATACGTATATTCAGTTATTGTAATAATGATGTTTATATATTTATAGTAATCCTTCAGATTAGTATTATAATTCTTGTAAGGGATGTAAAACTAAAAATCCATTATTATAAATGTTTAAAAAATAATTTTTTACATTTGAATAATAATATTTGTATTTTTAGCAGCTTACAGGGGATTAGATTGATACTGAAACAAGTGGAGATACTTTCCTACCATTCCAAGGTAAGTGCATAAATTTTTTTGCAATGATCATGCTACTAGATTCATCGTTATAAGTCAACAAATATACATTTCTATTAATATTTCGGGCACTTTTCCCGGATATTTTGACCATAAGTGATCTTAATGATTTAGACCCACTCTGGAAATTTTTAGGCAGTTTCTGACTATAAAAAGACATCTTTTAGACAGTATTAGGTTACCAGAGTCCGGAGCAGAATTGCTGATTTTCACTATTTAAGGTTTAAACGGCTTACAAGAGTGTGACAGCATACATTTATGTCTTTAAAAGTATTTTTAATGAAAAGTTCGGAAAATTTTACAAAAAAAGTCATACTTATGTTTTTAGTGAAAAATGCATCCCCTGGGAGCTAAAAATTCATGAAAATGGGCATATAATGCAAAAAAGTGCTAAAATGTCAACTTTGACTCTCTATAACTTAAAATAATGGCCCAGAAAAAATCTGAAAAAATTCAGGAGAGCTACTGGATACCTCTAAAACATATTCCCATAGTTATAGCAATATTTATTTTTTTCATCTTCGATGTCACAGAGAACCACCCATATATATATATATATATATATTTTATCTATGTTTCTGGATCACCCTGTATAATACACGTAATACACACATATAAATGTAAACAATCATATGCTATTCATTCGTAAGGAACTGTACTATTTACAAAGAATTATACGCATTTATAGACTTTTTGTAGATTTCGAACGGCATTTTCACGTCGTCATTTTGAATTTCGACAAAAACAACTTATTATTACAATTTAAAATGCCTTCAATAATAAGATAATTTCTTATATTGCATACAGTGCTCTAAATACGTTTGTAAAACTTGTTTTAAAAATTTACACAAGTTATAAAAAATTATATAAACACAAAAAAAAAAAAACAAAAAACGAAAAGACTCTTGAAACAGCCTTTACTCTCACGTGGTAAGAGCTGGGCAACGGCTACAAAATGCAATAATATATACATATATATACAAAAATTGATCATATATGTATAAATAAATAGGTATAAACATGCACTGAGAGAATTTTTGGCCTCGCCTAATTAATATTTTTTTAAAATTACGACGGGGTTATACTCGAATTAATTTTCTGAATCGGAATATATCAGTAACTAACAATAAATAGTATATTTTAGTAATATTGAGGAATAATAGTGTCATATTGTTTGAATGCAAGTATACGGTTAGTCTGTTTTTTTCATAAAATGCATTCGCTCTCTTTTTTTAAGAAATTTGCCTAAAAACACCATAACTTTGTCTGAAATGCTCTGCCGCACTCAAACTTTGCATTATTTTGAAGGTAATCAGTCATCGATGAAATACATTTTTGGATAGATAAAATATTTTTGATCGTACAACCCTTTTTTTTACTATAAAGGTTTTTATTGATTATACACTGAAAAAAAAATTTATTTGAATTAACCAAATCATTTTATTGAACTATAAACAACTAAATATTTATTTAATACAAATAAAATTTAATTGACTGAAATAAATATTTAGTTGAAATGACATTTTTGATTTATGTGAATATGTATTTAGTTGATTCAAATATAATTTATCTGAAATAACTAAACATATAGTTATTCGAAACAAATGATTTATTAGAAACGAATAAATTAGTTTATTTGTAATTATTATATGACGCTTAATAAATATTTAGTAGAAACAACTAAATATACACTTGTTCACAACAAAAAATTTATTTGGAATAAATAAATTGATTTATTTGTAATTGTTATTTATAATTATAATACGTTTAATAAATATTTAGTAAAAACAGATAAATATATACTTGCTCACAACAAATGATTTATTACGAATAAACAAATTGATTATTTGAAATTATTATTCAAAATTATAATACGTCTAATAAATATTTAGTAAAAGCAAATAAATATATATACTTGCTTACAACAAATGATTTATTACGAATTAAGAAATTGATTATTTGAAATTATTATTCAAAATTAATATACGATTAATAAATATTTAGTAAAAGCAATTAAATATATATACTTGCTCACAGCAAATGATTTATTACGAATTAACGAATTTTCAAATAAATATGTATGCAATATTTATTACAATTAAATAAACCGTTTGTTAAAAATAGTAGTTTCAGATAACGTCCACTAGGTGGATCCAGGTTACACGCAAACGACTAACTTTTCTTCTGATTAGTATATAAGAAAATTTAAAAACTTGCAGAGTATGTGCGTATACAATTGTACCGATGCGATCTGCGAATATATAAATGCGTTTATTTTCAAGTGCGATAAAATTATATGTAAATTAAGTCATGCGTTTAGAAAATAAAGCAAGGAAGAAGAAATTTGGTGATAAAAAAATACTTTATTGAAACAAAATAAAAATTTATATGACTCGAAAATTTATTTCAACTCGAAGAAATATTCCATTACAACAATGAAATATTTCATTTAAATTGGAGAAATATTTACTTCAGTCACAGAAACATTGCCTTGCAATGATAACATTGAATATTGATGTCAAAGGAATATTCTTTTAGTTCAAAGATATATTTCTTTAAAACTAAAAAATACTTTATGTGAATAGAAGAAATATTTACTTGGACGAAAGAAATATTTCTTCAAACCCATGAAACGATTTACGAAAAACAAACAAATGATCAGTTCAATTACATAAATATTTCATTGCTTTAAATTATATATAAAGTTGGTTCTATTAAATATTTCTTAAAATTGAGTAAGTTATTTTCTTTGATTCAAAGAAATCATTGTCACAGGAGTATTGAACAAAATTATTTCTTTGAATCAAAAAAATTTTCTTTGTTATTACTAAATTTTTTTTTCAGTGTAACTATATTCAAATTTTTAAAGTAATATAAATGAAATATTTCAACTGATTCTTCTTGAAATTAATAAACTTTTTCAAATTTAATGTATATAAGAAAAAATTGTTAGATTTTGAGTTATTAAGTGATAAACATGGCCAAAAATTCAATTTTTTCAAAAAATTCGATTTTTTGATTGGTTACAGCTCTGGTACTAATTGAAATTCAGGTCTAAAAATTTAGCTACACCGTACTCGAGTAGTTTCTTACTGATTCCATACATTAAAACAAAATTCCATTTTTTAACTGGATCACTTCACATGGAATTTTCCATATACATGCATACACATATATATGGGGCGCTCTTTGTCGATCCTCCAATTGCAGCGCGCAAACCTCAAAATATGTTTTCAGCTTATATTTGCAGTATTTAGCAGCAATTAAAAAAATATCGAACGAACGTTTTCGATGTACAATTTTCTTAACTTTTCAATGGTGTAGTTTTTCAAATTTTTCCATATTCACCCTTAAAAATCAAATATTTTGTGCACAGAGTGCAAATGATATTTGATGTGAGATGTACAGCGCGAAAGAGTTAAATTGTGGAATTTGAATGTAATACACTGTTCGCGAGAACGTGGCTCACGGAACAAAATTGTCTGAACTTTCCGTAATTAAAGCTGTTTAGGTTTCATCTTCAATATTGAAGTCGTGGATAATTGTTCTGCAATAACTATATTCTTTATAAGAAGTTTTTATTTATGTCGCATGTTATTACATCAACTAAATCAATATAGTGTTATTATTTTGTATTGTCGTGAATAACTAAATTCGAAAAAATTTTAAGATAGTTTGAAAAATTATTTGTTCCGCTATAAAAATTTTTTATTTACTTAGATTCAATAACTTGTATTTTAGATTTATTTCAAATGTCTAAATGAAAAAAATTAGTGAAGAACCATTGCGACGTTCATTCCGCAAACGTTTTTCGAATATTTTAGAAGGAAATTCATGTGAATTATTTGAAAGACATAATTGTATTCAAGTTGCAATATTACCAAATGTGAACGATTTAGAATCTGAATCTGACGATGACAATGACAAGGAATCTAATGAAGTCAATGAATCTGATGTATATGAAGAAGAGATATGTGATGAACAAATTGATACTATAGTATCTTATAAACAAATTTATGACTCTTATTCACCAGATCTAAAGTATTTAGAAAAAGACCATCAATACCATTGGGTTATAAGAGAAAAACTATATGGCGACATTCCAAAAAATGACTTCATGACTTTGATCCAAATTAAGCAATTTTAGTTTCTTTTTTTTTAAACCATATCTACTTGAACTCAACTTTTTTCTGGTTTTTGGTTTGAGTGCTTATCTCTATTTGTTTCCGAGTTGTAAGCGATCAAATTGGAAGTAATTTTTACTGATATTATTATTAGATGTCGAATAACTCGCGTAAACGTGACCATTGGCAAGAGATAACTTGACTATGTTCACATTTTTATATTATAAAAGACATACCAAAGTTAGGATAAGATCCGTTTCCCGGAGGTTAAGTACTCCATTTGTAAATTTAAATCTTCTGAATTATTACTGTTTGTGACAAGCGCGTGGTCGTAGACATTATGACAAACTAATAGAAAAATATTATATACGGAGAGGAAATTTAGGGATGATACAACTTTTAATTGAATTACTTTTGCATTGAATTAAGCAAATGTAATAAATTCGACAAATTTAGACTAATTGAATGGATGGAAATCGAATGATCATTTTAGAATAGATACAATTTTAGATACATGCATTATTTAAAAATATAAAAAAATTATTTTTTGAGCAAATAACTTTTTTATTAACTTTTTATTAAATGTTATCTTCCCATTCAGTTGACTAAATTAAATTTATCGCGACTAGTACAGTATAGATTCAATCATTACCAATTAAGTTATTAATGATTGAAAATGATGAGCAATCGTAAATTTCTCATGCGCATTGAGATATTTATGTAGATGACCGAGTGAACAAGATGATTCGCGTTACCATTGACTCGAGGTTATAAACAATCATCGTTTCGTTAGTAATATTGACAATTTCGTAAATGTGATGAACAACAGATGACGGTGCAAAAATAGTTCGTAACATTAGTTACGCGAATTGAATAATAGTAATAGAAGTTACGAGTAAACATAATTTTAAACTTTAAAATAACGCACAAGTATTATCACTTATAAAATATTGATTAATCACATTATTAAAATACGCTTTGATGTGATATCTATGTTTTATAAGCAACGAAAAAAAATTAAATACTGATATATCTCTTTAATTAAATTATTTAAAAATGTAATAATAAAGTCATATTGAATACGGAATTTTTTATTCGGTAGCAAGGAAGATATTGAGAAAAATTATTTAAGAGATTAAAACTTGCACGTGTTTAGTTGAACAACGTTTTAAACGCGCGTAAGATGTACTTTCAAATATTATATATATATACAACTAAGTACGTGCTTCATAGAATACAAAATAAAATTCAAACGTACCAATAGAATGGCTCAATAAATACTAAACTTATAAGAAAAATTCTATAAATTTAAACAATCGGAATTTTTTCAATTAAGGATTTTAATCGATAACTTAGAAGCACAGTAATTTTCGCATCAATTTATGACTATCCGGCATTCCTTATAGTTAACCTGAACCGTAGTTTTTATTATTGTGACCAATTTTTATTAACCCACTAGTGTAGTTTTACAAACTTTATACTGTGTAAAATTTTTATTTGGATAAGAAGAGAACAAACTTATGCCAGTTTTCTGCCACACTTCCGCTAGAATTTCGTAATACTTTTCCCAGATCTTAGCAAAACTAGGCTTTTGGCACACTTTCGCCAGACTTCCGTTATACTTTGTTAAGTTCTTAGCAAGACTTCGATCAGACTTCTGCCATAGTTTTGCCAGATTTTTGTAATACTTCTTATGGTAAACTATGTTTTTAGGAGAGTTAGCAAAATACCTTTTTGGATAAGGTTTGGAAAGCATCTTAAATTTTGAAAATTTTGAAATATCTAATGACAAGGGGAGTACATGACCTCTTGGAAACGGATCTTATCTTAACTTTGGTATATCTTTTGTTATGTAGAAATATGAAAAAAAGCAAGTTTTTAGTTGTCAATGGCCATTTTGGCGAAAGTTATTCGATATCTAATAATAATTTCAATAAAAATTACTTCCAATTAAATTCGCTTATAGCTTCGAAACAGATAGAGATAAAAACTCAAATTTAAAACCAAAAGACAATTGAGTTCAAGTAGATAAAATTTAAACAAAAAACAAGCTTAAATTGGTCAATTTTGAGTAAAGTTATGAAGAAAATAAGAAATTGAAGAATTTCAGACTAAAAGCAAAAATAAATTTTTCATATTAAATTTCAGTTAAAATTGGAATAGCTGTTAGTTTACGAATATCATACAAACTAAGGAAATATTAGCTTAAATTTCCATCAGTAAGAATAATTCTTACGTTCAAAAAATGCGAAACGATAAAAAATGTTTTCTCCAAAACCGACAAATATAGAAAATTATTTCTCTTAAACGTTCCACTTTTCTCTTATTCGTGCTCTGAATGCTCAAATAAGTGTCAGCTGACAATAGGATGATTTGCAAAAATAAATTGAAATTAATTTATAAATTGAATATTCCAAATAACTACTTCGAGAATATATATATATATATGGGTGGTTCTCTGTGACATCGAAGATGAAAAAAATAAATATTGCTATGACTGTGGGAATATGTTTTAGAGGTATCCAGTAGTTCTCCTGAATTTTTTCAGATTTTTTCTGGGCCATTATTTTAAGTTACAGAGAGTCAAAGTTGACATTTTAGCTCTTTTTTGCATTATATGCCCATTTTCATGAATTTTTAGCTCCCAGGAGATGCATTTTTCACTAAAAACATAAGTATGACTTTTTTTGTAAAATTTTCCCAACTTTTCATTAAAAATACTTTTAAAGACATAAATGTATGCTGTCACACTCTTGTAAGCCATTTAAACCTTAAATAGTGAAAATCAGCAATTCTGCTCCGGACTCTGGTAACCTAATACTGTCTAAAAGATGTCTTTTTATAGTCAGAAACTGCCTAAAAATTTCCAGAGTGGGTCTAAATCATTAACATCACTTATGGTCAAAATATCCGGGAAAAGTGCCCGAAATATTAATAGAAATGTATATTTGTTGCCTTATAACCATGAATCTAGTAGCATGATCATTGCAAAAAAATTTATGCACTTACCTTGGAATGGTAGAAAAGTATCTCCACATGTTTCAGTATCCATCTAATCCCCTGTAAGCTGCTAAAAATACAAATATTATTATAAAATTATAAAAAATTATTTTTTAAACATTTATAATGCTGGATTTTTAGTTTTACATCTCTTACAAGAATTATAATACTAATCTGAAGGATTACTATAAAAGTATCAACATTATTATTATTATTATTCAGCAATACATTGTTTAGATTTCACAAACTTGTCACTGTCACGTTATCATATTATTCATTATAATCATATATCCGATTTATTTATATATCTTTTGTATTAAATACGTATATTCAGTTATTGTAATAATGATGTTTATATATTTATAGTAATCCTTCAGATTAGTTTTATAATTCTTATAAGGGATGTAAAACTAAAAATTCAGCATTATAAATGTTTAAAAATTAATTTTTTACATTTGTATAATAATATTTGTATTTTTAGCAGCTTACAGGGGATTAGATGGATACTGAAACAAGTGAAGATACTTTTCTACCACTCCAAGGTAAGTGCACAAATTTTTTTGCAATGATCATGCTAATAGATTCATCGTTATAAGGCAACAAATATACATTTCTATTAATATTTCGGGCACTTTTCCCGGATATTTTGACCATAAGTAATCTTAATGATTTAGACCCACTCTGGAAATTTTTAGGCAGTTTCTGACTATCAAAAGACATCTTTTAGACAGTATTAGGTTACCAGAGTCCGGAGCAGAATTGCTGATTTTCACTATTTAAGGTTTAAATGGCTTACAAGAGTGTGACAGCATACATTTATGTCTTTAAAAGTATTTTTAATGAAAAGTTCGGAAAATTTTACAAAAAAAGTCATACTTATGTTTTTAGTGAAAAATGCATCCCCTGGGAGCTAAAAATTCATGAAAATGGGCATATAATGCAAAAAAGAGCTAAAATGTCAACTTTGACTCTCTGTAACTTAAAATAATGGCCCAGAAAAAATCTGAAAAAATTCAGGAGAACTACTGTTACGTTTGAACGGTAACGTCTGTATCGTTTTTTCGTGGTTACCGCTGCTCGTTGAATCTAAAACTCAGCGAGTACAAGTGTAAAGAGGTGGACGAGTTGTTGTTCTGTTGTTCTGTTGTTCTGTTGTTCTGTTGTTCTCCAGGTTCTCCAGGTGTTAGTGCTTTGGTTGGCTTGCGTTTTGTCGTTAAGGCTGTAGGGAGAACGATCCTGGCGATATCGTGTCTCCGTGTCTTCGCGTTGAATCCACTCGTAAAATGTCACTTCTGTCTTCTCTCTTCACTTCTCACTTTTTCGCTCTTGTTTGTTTATTACCATCTTCTTTTATATAAGTTTAGTGACCTATATACAAGTGTAATCGGAGGGGCGCTTAGCTGATCTTTGCGCTTCAGGTTGCACCGATGCTCAAGTTGCGAAGTCGCGTGGCACCGTTTAATGACCTGAATGGTCAGCATTTTCGACGAACAAACAATTTACTTATTTTAATACATCCGTGACGTGTATCCACACGTAACACTACTGGATAACTCTAAAACATATTCCCACAGTTATAGCAATATTTATTTTTTTCATCTTCGATGTCACAGAGAACCACCCATATATATATATATATACATAAAATGCATTATTATTTGTATGATTTCTTCATAATCAAATGCTCAATGCTCATTATTGTTGAACAGTCTCCACAGACAAGTTTTGACTCGTACAGAGGAACGCTTTGTGAAAATAAATTAAGTTTTGTAGAACAGAATCTTCTAAAAAAATGATATTCATTCTCAATCAAATGGACTTGTGGGTCCCGGTCAAATAGACAGAAATTTAAATATTTTGTAGATTTTAATTTAAGGAAATTCTTATCGGCGCAGGTCACAAAAATGATAGTAAGTCGTTAATTTCTACTGAACACGTAAAAAAGACAAACTCCGCTGGGCAGTTTCAGCGCCCAAACTGACCCCGGTCTAGAATTATTCTTACTCCAAATCAGCAAACTCTAAACCCAAGTATACCAAATCTACGTATTCCAAACTCCAAATCCACTATCAGAAATCCAACAATCCTAATCACTTAATTAACACGAGTCCCATTGCATTTTACAAAATGTAATAACCTTACTTTTATTGCTACCCAGAAACAACGACGTGGACGTAGTAAGGATTGTTTCCTGTGGGATGCTTGATTAAAGTGAGTCCCCTTGCCTCTCACGAACCGGAGTGCTTGAATAACGCGAGTCCCTTCGCCTCTCACGAACCGGGTAGCTTTTTTAAAATGAGTCTCCTTGCCTCTGACTATATTATTTCTATTAAGTTAGCACAGCCATTCTAAAAGGCACAAATAAAAACCATACCAACACTTATTGCTATTTTATTGCTAATTTATTGCGCCGAAAACGATTTTATAGCTCTAGTCGTTTCCAAGAAACAGCGGCTGTGCCAGCGTAAGTCTTAGTGCTATAACTTTCTTCCTAATTAATATTTTTTAATGATTCCAGCGCAAGAATTGATTGCTAATTAATTGCTTTTAAATGATCTAGTAGCCAAATGTGAAATTATAAGCGTTACGCCAATATCGACATCAAGGTGACGCAGAATTTCGCAACAAGCTTAATAATCCATAAAATAAATAAATTAATTGACGGTAATTTATTACGACGATATTGCAAATTTATTTCGTTGAAAACAATTTTATAGCTCTAGCCGTTTCCAAGAAACAGCGGCTGTGCTAGCTTAAGTCTTAAGCTGGCACAACCAGTGCTATAACTCTGTTCCTAATTAATATTTTTTATAATATTTTTTGTACTGTGGGTATTCAAATTTTTAATACAAATTTTTTCTCTCCTCACACTGAGAAAAGAGATTCCTTATTATTATAAATGTATGTATGTATTTGAAACTAATGGTTATAGTTAAGTTATTACAGTTACTGTAAATAAATTTGACAAACTACAAAGAAAGATTTCTTTGCAAGGCTATTCAGTACATAAATTTATAGGGATTGTAGATTTCTTAATAGTTACGAAATCAAACTTATATTTTATAATATATTTTATACTTAATTTTAGCAAATGATGTAGGAAATGTGTTATCATTGTATGAACTCATCAATTGTTTTGAAGAATTAGAAAAATTAATATCAAGCATGGGTATGCGTCTGAGATTGAAAATAACCTATAAATGTTCATGTACCTCCCGAAGGTTTTAATATAATTTTACAGAGAGATACTTTTAAATAAACGATTTTCGTGAATTATTTTGGTTAATATTATAAATTGTATTTTAGTAATGATAAAGAATTTATCATTTATTTCTTATTGCGTATCAGTTAATTTCCTTAAGGTAGTTCTATCGGTCAAAGAGTTAACATAGACATTGTAACGAAAATTTATACAGAGATTAATAAAGATATAAAAATGCTTCAGTTAAATTTTCATAAGCCTTCAGTGCCTCAAAGACGAGAAAATAATTAAATTACGTAGCTAATTTTAACACGCAGTCTTATGGGAAACCAATTTATTTTCAAAATATAAAAAATATTAACATTCCTTTAAAACTTTTTTTAATGTTACAAAAATAATAAGAGAACATTTTCCAATGTTAAAAAATATTCGATCGGTAGTTGTAAATAAAAGAAAAAAATAGTTTTTGTACTTTAGCAGACGACATTACCTGAAATGGTAAGAGAGAGTTGATAATATTCGATGAATGTGAGAGAGAAAGAATGACATTGACGTTAGTCAAATGCAACCACTCACTGCTTTGACTAACTGAGTACCGATAGAACTCCCTTAAGTACTCTGTAGTATTGTTTCGAATTAGAAAAAAAATTTCTTGAAAATAACTTCTTTCATGTTTTTAAATGTTATATTTTTATACTTATTTAAAAATTTGATTATTATATAATATAATTATTTAATTAATATATGTGTATACATATACTTCGCTCGTTCACCTGTTGCATTAGTCTCGCGCGGCAACGCCGCACGTCTATCTTCTCTAATCCGGCCTCTGATTGGCCCATTTCAAAAATTAATTACGCCTCGCCTAATTAATATTCTTTAAAAATTCCGACGGGATTATACTCGAATTGATTTCCTGAACCGGAATATATATATATATATATGTATGTTACCTATGTTTCTGGATCACCCTGTATAAGCTTATTCATAGCACTATCCTTTGTTTTAACGTAGAAATTAAAATCGGACTCACCGTTTTATGGTATTAACTATGCATTTTAAAAATGGTATTAATAATAATTGATATAAAAAAATTGAGGGAATAGAAAATGATAAAAAGAGACATTAAGTTTAAATATACCTGAAAATATCTGATTATATCTGTTTCGGTTCATATAAAAATAATTAATAAAGACTGATTGTTGACTAAAAAATTAATTCGATTTTTATAACGACAAATCCAACGAGTTTTTTTATTTTAGTTATACTTAAGCATTTATAAGAAACAGTGCTTTTGAGAATTTGTCGCTTAAGAGAAAGGAGGGTGTCTACGTAACATACGAAATAGAGTGGTTTTTACCTTTCCAAAATTATTTTTATTTGCAAGTACTATTAAATTAATTAATATTTTTATCGGTCTTACAGTCAATTATATGGGCAGTCAGATTGCCCCTACTTATAATCACCCCCGAAGAATCTATAAAAATAATAAAAGTAAAAAATAAAAAAAAACACTAACTGAAAATAAAAACAAGTTATTAATAAAGCAATCTGACTGCCCCCCTGCACCAAAAATCTACTAACCCCAAATATGCTGTCCGACGTTTCGAGCTCGCTGCTGCTCCTCATCAGGGTCTGAAATGAAAAACTATTCCACACGATATTTATACCCTCAAAAAAGCTTCCCCACTCCAAGGACCCACACCTATATAAATTCACACCAATAAACTAAGTTAAGTTAAGATAGGATGATAAATCTTATTTAATTTACTTGACTCTAACGTTAAATTAACATTCTTATCATTCTTAAATATATGAATATTCTCAAGACTTTCTCTTTTAAATTTATTCATAATATTTTGTTCTAAAATTTCTACATTATTAAAATCAAATGAATGAACAAAATCTAAACAATGCTCTTTCAAACCTGATGTGACAGATACACTCCTCAAACTATATTTATGTTCATAAATTCTCTTTTTCAAATATCTACTAGTTTGACCAATGTAACATTTATCACAATCAATACAATTTATTTTATTTCGACTGTAGTATAACTAAATTAATTAATATTTTTATCGGTCTTACAGTCAATTATATGGGCAGTCAGATTGCCCCTACTTATAATCACTCCCGAAGCATCTATAAAAATAATAAAAAAAAAATAAAAAAAAAATAATAAAAAAAAATAAATAAATAAAAACACTAACTGAAAATAAAAACAAATTATTAATAAAGCAATCTGACTGCCCCCCTGCACCAAAAATCTACTAACCCCAAATATGCTGTCCGACGTTTCGAGCTCGCTGCTACTCCTCATCAGGGACTGACAATATAATTGACTGTAAGACCGATAAAAATATTAATTAATTTAGTTATATTACAGTCGACATAAGTAATATTTTATTAAAGTACTATTAAAACATTAAAAAAAGATAAATTTTCGTAGAATTATATTTTAACATGTTTAATTTATTTAATATACTTATAAAAATTTTAGACATTTTTTTATCTGATTTTATTCTGGAAGAAAACAATTTTTTTGTAGAAATATCTGATACCTTTACGTAAAATAGAATTTTGTTAAAACTTTTATTAGTATAAGGTAGTGACCCAATCATCGATCAAGAACCAATTATCGCTTTGCTCGGGCGTAAACATCGCACGAGACGAAAATCTACTTTACCGCACTTGTGTCTTAATAATAATAATAATAATAATAATTTTATCGATAGCATGAATATTAATGTTTTTACTTACCGTGAAAAATACCACCAGAACCAGCAAGTCTCAGGTACTGATTTTTGTAAATGAAACCACACTTCAATCGTGTGTGTTTGTAAATAATTTTATTGAAATATGGTTGTCACACCCCCGCTTTAAAAATCAGATATTTTCTTTTAAAATTTTTTGACTGTAGAGTATTACTATTATAATCAATAAACTTTGTCATCTCTTTAAATTCATCAGAAGAAATTAAAATTAAAAAATTGTATTTTCTATTATTATAATTTATTGATTCAAATTCTTCATTGTCACTATCATTATCATTATCTTCGTCACTATTACTTTTGCAAATAATCACTTTTTTTAGTAATAGTTGTTTCAATATTTAATTTTTTTTTATTTCATCTAATACACCGCGACTGTTTCCGCACACAAGAGCATGTATTGACTTTGCTTGTAACTTTTTTATAAAACCGATTTCGGAAATGTCCTCTCAAATCGGTTTTGTTTTTGAAACTATGCAACCATTTTCATAAATTTTATCAGTATAATTTAATATAATTTTAATAAACTCGGCTTTAGACACTAATGCTGGTCGCCCACGAGTCATTATCGAAGAAATTGTCAAATACTTAACACTTTGTTTCGACGATGTGAACGTGATCAATACTAGTAGTCGACTAAATGTTTTTTCGAGCGGCTTATAAAATATGAACAAATTCTCATGAAGAAGTTGTTTGCGGAATTGGAGAATTCGGCTACGTTTGTATCTTACAACCGAAGAAAAATATAAACATTATTCGGTGAAAGATGAAAGTAACCGGTAGCGCGTACGAATATATTATTTGTACATAAAATGTATTGCGTATGATGCGAGGAAATAATTGTAAATAAATGTTTTAATTTTTTTAAACACATGAAAGTTAATGCACTTCTAACAAATTCTTAATAAATTAGAGATTAAATAAAATTTTAATATTCGCACATTCAACATAAAATGATTAAAATGATTAAACAATATTTAAAATAATAATATTTTAATAAAATACTTAAACAAAAAATTAATTGAAAATTTTGTTTTGTTAAAAATTATTTGTTCGTTAAGAATCTTTAGTTTTAGAATTGCTTTTTTATAGAAGTATTCTTATTAGCTTTGTAATAGTAAAGTTTTTCGATTCGCTAAAAACATGTTAGAAGTATGTTATAATATCTTAGGAGTTAAAATCATGTGTTTTTAGAAAATGTCTGTTATGGATGCGAGTGAAACTACTCGATCAATGTCGCTTTTTATTTTTCGAATTCCCTAGTAGAATTTTAAATATGAAAAATGGGCTTGAAGTTAAGAAATGGCCAGTGAAACTGGTCAGGTTCTAACACAAAATGAAACGCTTTTTCACACCTTTCTTGACCATTTCTTAGATGGACATAACCTTCATCAAATATGAAACAACTTTTTGGGTAATCCTGTAAAGAAAACTTAAAGCGTATTGTGAAATTTGATCGGTTTTACTATTTGTAATAGATACAGACGATTGTTTACGCTATATAAATAGTACTTTTAAAAATATTTTGACGTTTATCATTTTTCTCTCAAATTGAGCCAAATCATTTTTAGGAGCTTGTTCATGGCTATTATACCTTGCTAAAATGGCCAATTTTTCTTAGTCTACTTAAAATTCCGAAAGCATTTTGATGGTCAGAAAAAGTTTATAAATTGGAATGAAAACTATGAAATGGGCAAAAAAGGTTCGAAAAAGCGTTTCATTTCTGTACACGACCTGACCAAGCGTCCTACTTAGTTTATAGATTGACATGAGAACGCTACTCAGTAAATGGCTACAAAATTTTTGTTGATTCCACCAGGGTTTCGGAAAAGAATTAGCTTTTTTATCCAACGAATAGTTGTTGTTCTAATGACAATTTTCAATTTTAGAAAAATGAATTTTTGATAATTTTTTACTATAACCATTTATATATTTTAATTGGACTGGATGTACATTATAGAGAATAAAAAAATCTATCCTTTCAATTTTGATTTTCAAATTATCAGTTTCCGCTTTTGTGTTATTTAAAAAAGTAATTTTTTAAAAATATTATATATCTATCAAATTAATCGGACAAATGTGCTGAAAAAATTGAAGAAAAATTTAATCTGATTGAACAGAATTTTCTTATTAGGAAAATATTTTTTTGAATATTTGAAACAGAATATTATAAGTAATATTAATTGAAAATTAAACAAGTTACCTTATTTTGCTTTAATAATAATTTTTGTATCAAATTTTCTTACGAAGATAATGTTATAAAGATTTTTTTTTGAAGATAAAATTAAAAAAATCTTCATAGTTTTCAAAAATTTTAGGTCAAAACTTGAGTGGGGTTGGAAAGCGGTTGATATAAAAAATTGATAACATATATATACTGTAACTCGACTCGATTGAAGAAGATGCACCGCATCGCGGACGGTAACTCAGTGGTCAGAGCACACGATTCGTAATTTTGGGGCCAAGGTTCGCGCCGTGTCGTCCGTCTTTTTTTCTTTCAATTGCTTATTCCTCACCTTCTTATATGTAACGATATGTATGTAATAAGGTAAGATTCGTATTTTTGGAACAAATCAAAGTGTGGTAGGTAATGTTAGGATAGACGCCTTTAGTATATAAATTAATAAATGTGATAAAAATAACCGTTGATATTAATAATTTATATTTAAATAAGTTAAAGTATTAAGGATAACGTCATAGGTTTGAAAATTAATTTTGATTTGGCTCCGGGAAATGTTTTCTAATATCAAAATATTAAGAAAGCCAAAGGCACAGACCCTAACGTTTTTTTATACAAAAGTTTTACACCGACGTAGCTAAATTTGGAAAAAAACACTGCAACTTTAATCATTTATATTTTAAAAACAATTAGAAATAGATACGTAAACTTGAGTACAAAAGAATGCTAAGACCAAGTAGATTTAAAAAAAAGGAACTCAGATATCTCAATTTGGTCGAAAGGTATAGAAAAAAATAAGAATTGGAGGAAATTTTGTGAAAATTTGGTACCATAAATTTATTTACTTTTTAGGTTAACTTTCCGTGCAATTATTTTTATAACTTTCGATCAAATTAAGACATTTGAGTTTCTTTTTTTAAATCTTCTTGGTCCTAGCTTTCTTTTAGACTTCAGTTTCACTGTCTATCTCACATCATTGTTTTTGAAATACAGCTGATTAAATTTGCAATGTTTGTGAAATTTAGCCTAGACGTCGTAAAGGGCTTGTGGCTCTTGCTTTCTTAATATTTTTTGCCAAATCAAAATCCCTTTCCCAAACATAAGTAAATAGAACTTAATTACTGAATATTTTTTTATTAAAAAACACTGTTTCAACGTACGTCCTATGTTATTTTGCCCCGCGAATGGGTACTTTATCTTATAGTTTAAAAATTATTTCTAAATAAGAATAATGAATAATGAATTACATGAATTAAATGACAAATTGAATACAAATTTTTTAATAATATTATAACATTTTGTTACAAATTATTAACTAATCTTACATTTGAGTAATATATATATATTTGTGAATATAGACTTCCAATTATAATTTCTGTTTATTTATAAGTTAATGAATATTCTTGATACAAAATAAAAAGAAATGAAATAATGCCAAGGCGTTTGGTTTCGCATTCTAGGCACGTAACTACACTATTTTTCAATTCTACTTATACAAAAGTTTTTCCTGGTAAATACTTAATATACATTCTATTATATTTGATAAAAGATTGATGGTTACAGAACATTTGTGCATTTTTATAAATTGTTTTTTAGGGAATCGTAAAGACTACGTGAAAATGCGGAATTTTTATTCACAAACAACCCAAATCCTATAATTATAAAAAAAATCAAGTTATTATTTTTACAGAATGGTTTACTCAAAATACCAAATTGATATATTAAGCATTTTAATTTAAAATATTAAAAGATATATTTATATAATTCATCAAAACCCTAGCAGAAACTTAGCCATTTTCAATAGTTTGAGGTTAAAAGTAGCCAATTAATAAGTTGTATTATTTTCGAAACTACTCGATCAATATCGCTTAGCTTGCGTGTCTAGTTTACTTTCTCTGAAAATAATCGACCAAATATGTTGAAACAAATTGTGGTAAGAGAAAATAGAAATAATATTATGCTGCAAAAATTTAAATATCTTTCATGGATTCGCTTTTAAGAAAAAGATCATAATCTAAAATGTAATTTTTATTAAAATTTTGTTTACTTATAAAGTAATCTAATGTTGAACTAATCATATTTTTGGGCCATATCCATAAATTAAGCGGATAGATTTTTTGTTCTCTACAAAGTAAATTTGGTCCAGTTAAAAAAAATCAATAATAATATCAAAACATTTGAAAAATTAATTTGTTAAAAATCGAAAATTGTGATTAAAAGAAAAATTGTTTGGGGGATAACTAACCAACACACACACACACACACACATTAGCGGCCGAAAAGACCGAGGCATTACCTAACTCCAAAATGAAGCAAAGGAGGTACGCCACCTTTACTGTAAATGGTAAACGTATAAGATCGGCGGACACGGTGAAATACCTAGGAGTCATCTTGGATGCGCGGCTAACATTCAAGCAACACCTACTGAGTGCAGAGTCAAAAGCCGCAGGAGTGGCCAATATCGGAGGGCCAAAGCAGCCACGTCGAGCCCTCTTAGCGACAGTGGTAAGCTCGGTAATTTTATATGAAACCCCGATTTGGGCGGATGCCCTAAGAAGTAACCTAAGCTACGATGCATCCTGTCGGCGAGCTTGCAGAATAGCCGCACTAAAGGTGGATCATGCTTATAGAACCATGTCAGATATAGCCCTCTCGGTGATCGCGGGAATTCCTCCCATCGATCTTTTGGCAATAGAGAGGGCTGATACGTACAGAAAAGGTCGGCGTACCTTAGAAAACAGCAGCGAAGCAGCAAGTGAATGTAGCAATCGGTGGTCAAAAGGACCATCGAACTGTGGCAGCAGAGATGGGATTCGACAAGCGAAGGTCACTGGACCCACCGCGTTATCCCAGATGTCGCCAAGTGGACGATTACGAAACACAGACTCGTTACCTTCCACCTGACCCAGGTGCTTACCGGGCATGGGTGTCTTCGCAGTTATCTGCACCGTATCCGTATATACGGGGGTGCGGAGTGCCCGACCTGCCCTGGAATCGACGAAGACGTGGAGCACGTCTTGCCCTGGTGTCCTCGATTCGCGGAAGAAAGGGGTGATTTCCAAACCTTTTGAAAGGGGCCTTTGACACGAAAGGGTATCGGGATGTGCCTTCTTGGTTCGCAAAAAGGTTGGGATGCCGTAGTGATCTTCGCAGCATCCATTGTGGGGCGGCTGAACCATATTAGAAAAGAAGAAGAGCGTACAAGGGGCGACATTAGTAGCCGCCTCACATGCACATGTAATGTATTTTATTATTGTTTATTGATTGTTTACAATAATCGTCGTGTGATTCTTGAAACAGTGAGAATTTATGTCTATACGCCGACTCGTGACCCGTCTAGTTGGCCCTTTTGGGTATATATTAGCACGTCTAGGATTTACGTGGCTAATCAATAAGAGCCACCGAACTCTTGGCCTTCTCACGGCCTTCTGTCGCTTTCGCGAAACACTCGTCGATTCGAGCCGCAAAATTCACGCTTTAGTTCCTACACTCATTCCAAAATCTAAACACTACTATACATACACATCTATATCTATCTCACATCATAATGAGCCGTTACACACGAGACAGTGATGTTATTGCCGGTCACGAACGGGTGGTTTTTTAGTGGGTATGGGTCACGCTGACGAAGTCCCACACTCCGTGCGTAAAGAGCATTTTTACCGCCTTCTCACAAAACACACACACACACACACACACACACACACACACACACACACACACACATACATCCATACAGACATTTTGTAAAATCACGTGATTTCCGCTCCTCGTATGTTAAAACATACTTTTAACATGTTTTTAGTTAGTCGAAAAATGTTATTATCACAAAGCCGGCTGTATGAGAAAGCAATAATATCTAAGGATTTACTGCTTGTGATCGTTGTTAGTGTTAATCTACAGAAACCAATTTTACTATACTCACATGATCTTTTCTTTAAGATTTTTGAAAAATATAAAATTCTTGATTCTGAAAGTATCTATATACCGTCTTAAAAACAAGAATTTTCTCATTCGAAAACGCATATTTATGACATATTACAAATTGATATCGTTATAAGAAAATGTGATACAAAAATTGTTAAAAAAGCAAAATGAACATGATTTCTCGAATTTACGAACACCATCTACAATAATATCAAATAAAACTTGGAAAACTTACCTTTTTTCATTTTCTTTAAATTACGTTTTCTTTGAAAGATACCGATTGTTAAATTCATATCGCTTTGTAAATATTATTTAATACAAATTACATTTTAGATTGACTTTTTTCTCGAAAGCAAGTGCATGAAATTTTTTGAATTATCAGATCTTTACAGTTGATTTCTTTTAGGATTGAAACAATCAAAAACATATTTTTGAGAACGACTACGTAAGGGCGATTTTATTCGATTCTTTTTCAAAGGAATCAATTTTTTAATCGATTTCTTCAAATTACGATTCATAAGAAACGATTTTTTTTCAGGATTCAAGCAAATATTTTTATTTCCCTAATATTAACAACATCTTTTCTCCAATTAGAAATTTTTAATAATTATACAATACAAGCTTAAAACTTTATAGACATTGAGATTGTAATAATTATAATGAATCTATATTTACTTCATAGCTATAGTAAATAAATATTTATAAAATTATTTCATTATTCATTAATATAATTTAATTTATTATTTTATATATAACATATATATAACGGTAAGCGAGTTACCGATCAGGTGAGTAACCGAAAAGAGTATCGTGCGCGAGGAGATTAACGGTAATGAGTTCGCGCGCGCACGGCAACAACAACGTGTTGGTGACCGGCGTTCACTTTTTACGTGATAAAAAAGGTTGAAAGGCTGGTGTATTTAGTGTGTGTGGGTGTGAGGCTTTCTCCCCACCAATCTCTACGTCGGCGTGCGGAGCAGCACGTCCCACAGGAAGGGGAATTAGGAAGCCAGAAGTCGGCAGCCTTCCCGACAGTTGGAGTGAGAGAAAGAGAAATCATCACGAAAACAAGCTCTCTCTATTGCCCAGCCTTTTCCCGCCGAGCCGAGATATTTAGATTCGCGGTAAGTGGTGCACCACGTTTAGACCCGCGTCTCTACTTAATATTTTGTACCCCGATTTTCCTGGTACGGTCCAGGTGAGGAAGCGTTCCTCCTTTTCCCCCTCTCGTGACAAATCCCGCTCGGGTAGACAGGTCGGTGGTTAGCGGGAGCCACTTCACAAGAGAAGGCGCCCGTGACGTGGGAAGCTTCTACGTCAGAGATACATACGCAGATCATTCCCGGATCGGTTGCTCGCAACTCGCCAGTTAATAGGTTTTAGCTATTTATTTTTCGCGCTGACCTCGGGGGTAGTCATCGGTACGACTCCCCTTAAATTGTTAACGTTGATTTGTTATTGTTAAATTATTTATTTAATAAATTGACTCGGCGAGACGATCTTTCTGGCGGATTAACTTAAAATATCGATTGTTGATAACGTTTTTACAGGTCATAGTCCTTTCCCACGAATACCGCCCTCTCCGGTGTTTATCCTAGTTGGCAATTTTGGGCATAGGGCCCAACACACGGTATCTAAGTCAAACGAGGTGTTTGACGTTGTTAACGGCATTGCACGGGAATCAAAGTGATTTCCGGCCGCATCGTTGGACTGTACACTTAAGGTTGGTAAGTTGGGACAGATTGGGCCTAACCGGGGCCTTACATTTCCCCAGTACCCACCCCGTTACAATATGTATGCGAACCGATTATTTGCGATTCTTTGATTATTTTTCTTAACTATCGATATAATGTTTTTAATTCCAGGAATCGTAACATATAAAAATATCAATGTTATGTCATTTTTATTTCTTTAATAAAATCTAGTCAATAGAATGACTTCGAATTTCTATAATATATGAATAATAATATGTCCATCTAACGCAACTTTATAAAGCATATATGATAGATTAAATTGAAGATATAACGCATTAACAATCGGTTTTTTTTATAACAAAAACGTCACTACAGATAATTGTAATACCGGAACAGAGAGCATAGATTTATTCTTCTTAAAATACACTTAGTTCAATTTTAACTTATTATGTTCGCAGTTCGATATTTACAATAATTGATGGAGTAGTAATAAATTAGCGTCAATTAGTTCACGCCTCTTATGTCTTATTAAGTATTCTACAAAAATTCTGCGTCATCCTGATGTAATTGGCGTAATGCTTAATATCTCGCGTTTTGTCACTAAATCATTTAAAAGCAATTAATTGGCAATAAATTCTTGCGCTGGAATCATTAAAAAATATTAATTAGGAACAAGGTTATAGCACTGGCTGTGCCAGCTTAATACTTACGCTGGCACAGCCGCTCTATCTTGGAAACGGTTAGAGCTATAAAATCGTTTTCGGCGCAATAAATTAGCAATAAAATAGTAATAAATATTGGTATGGTTTTTATTTGTGTCTTTTAGAATGGTTGTGCTAACTTAATAGACATCACTATATTCATCCTTCTGAAATCTTTTTATTTTATCTTCTAAATTTCTCGTATTAGATCATCTTTTATGTTGGACATGTGGCTCATTACGTTGAAGAGACCAAGAGTAGTCTGTTAGCATGGATGGAAACCATTTTCCCTGATACCGTCATTCCATTTTTTTTGCATCCTGATAAAAATTCAATTAGTTCTTAGATACTAACAATTAGTTTTAGCACCTAAAGCATCCCCTAAATATTCTAAAAAGGTAACAAAGAGGGTAAAAAACGATCTAAAAGTAGTCTACCTTTTGACTTTCTACACACTTTGATGTAGTTTAATACAAGCAAATTTCTTAGAGTAAGGACATTACGTACACAAAGTTTTAGTACCCAAACTAATTTCTGAATATCTTTAAGAGGATGTAAAGGGGTGAAAACTGTTAACAGCGCTCTAAAAGTATTCTTACTTCTGACTTTCAAAATATTTCAGTACAGTTACATCGAAAAGAATTTATTACTATAAGAAAAGAAATACACAAATTTATCAGTTGCATTGTATTACAGAAAGACATACGGACAAAGTTCATACGTAAGAAATATAACACCGAAATAGAAATAAGCTGCATGAATGTCAGAAGTGTAGAAGCATTTGAGTCAGCACTAAGTAAAAAGTTAAAGAACTGTAATATTAATATAGAACAACAAGGAAATTCAAAGATAAAAATAGTAGGAATAGACAATGTTACACAAATGGATGAGAATGATATTGAAAGTGATATTAATACAAGAAATTTCAGTCAATTTAAAGAAGGTGGGAAAATCTTGCATATGTACACTAATAAAAGAAATAAAACTAACGCAGTCTTGATGAAAGTTATACCGGAAATTTACAAGTTTTTACGTGAAAGTGGTAATAAGGTTTTCATAGGACATCAGTGCTGCAAAGCCTACGATCTCATTAATACAACGCCTTGTTACAATTAATGACAAAAATGAGACGGTATGCATAATGTGCTCTGAAAAACATAACATAAGTGAATGTAAAAATACCAAAATTGAGTGTGCTAACTGTATTCTCAACAATATGCAATACAGAACCAGTTTACTGACGGATCACTTACCAACGGATAAAATGAAATGTAGTATTCTAAAACAAAAAGTAAAAAAATACATCGACTCAATTAATTACCCGATAGAACCTGCATTATCGACATGGGATGAAGCAAGTGCATTAAGAGCGATATGCAACTTGCAAATGAACAACATACTTTACCGAAGAAAAGTCAAAACTGTTAAAAGAATGGCAAACAAGATTAATGCAAAAACAACACAATTACGGGAAAGAAATCAACAAACAGCAACTACATCACAAGAAGAGACTCAATAATGGATATCAATTAAATCTACTAGAAACAATACAAAATCATCTTAAACAAAGTAAAAGGGTATATGATGATATTGAAATTTTTAATAAAGATAGAAAAATTAATAGTAACGTAATATTATGTCTTAATATTAGCAGTTTAGAAGCAAATTTTGAAAAACTACAAATCTTGATTAAAAGTTTCAAAATCAAACCATATGTGATTGTGTGTACTGAGGTATGAAATTTAGAAAATTATGAGTATTATAATATAGAAGAATATAGTATATATTATAATAATGGAGATATTAACAAAAATAATGGGGTAGTAGTTTATGTTAGAAAAGATGTAACACATGTAAGCGAAACGATAGTTATAGGTAAGCTGAAAATACTAAATACAATAATTACATTAAATAATAACAAACTGCTTGAAATATCTTTATTATATAGGTCTCATGATCTGCATTGTTGAGAATTTAACATAAATTTAAAAAATTACTTAGAACATAACAAGAATAAAGCGGTAAACCATATAATAATTGGCGATTTTAATATTAACATACTGGAAAATAATGCTATAAGTAGAGATTTTCTAAATAATCTATTTGAAAAAGGTTGCATAGATAATATGTTTGTAAAAACAGATTTTCTCAATACTAAAGGGTTAACTATAAAAATACCATTAACAGAACATTATCCATTAGTCCTTGAATTACAAAATCAAAAACTTATATCAAATAAAAGCGAAACAAATGAAACAGCTTACTGTTACAATTACAATAAAATATTTAACAACGCGTTACAAATTGAGTGGTCCAAATATAGAAATCTAAGAGATCCTAATGAAATTATTAAAGGAATGATAAAAGATATACAATTATGTTGTGAAAATGCAAAATATAAAAAACTGAAATGGAATAAATCAAAAAACAAACCGAGGAAAGATTGGATAACCAAAGCGATCTCAAATTCATGTAGTAAAAAAGAAAAATTGTACAAAAAGCTGAAAGAGCAACCCGAAAATAAAGATCTAGAGGCGCAATACAAAATTTTCGTCAAAACACTTGATAAAATTATTGAAGAAGCAAAAATTAATTATAACAAAAAAAAATATAGAAGAAAATAGACACGAACCAAAGAAACTATGGAACTATATAAATAATAAAATTGGTAGAAACAAAGGCAAAAATGCTACTAACATAAAACAACTGTAAATGGAAGACAATACTATAATTAAAGAAGGAAGTGAAATAGTAAATAAAATGAATAAATATGTATAATAATATCGGTCTCTCCGAACCAAATGCTTTACTTTTAGAATAAAGCAGGCCTATCGTACTCTTTGTCCACTATGGTTGGTGGAATTTCCCAGAGCACGGCCTTTTAAAATAATTAAAAGCGTTTCGTCCTCGATCTCCAGCTTGGACTCCTCAGTAAGGAACTGGAGATCTTACCTTAGACGCCTGTCGCAAGATGATATGCGAGCGCCAGCCTGGCTTCTTGCATGAAAGTGAATATCAAATAATTAAAACAAGAGTACCGCAAGGAACAATACTTGGGCCTTTACTTTTTATATTATATGTAAATGATTTATTAACTAAAATGCCAGTAAACACAATAATGTCTTACGCTGATGATACTCCTGTTATAACAACCAGGAAAACATGGAAAGAAGTAGAAATCAAAATGAATACATATTTAGAAGATGTCTCTACTTGGTTAAGACTAAATAAATTAACTTTAAATGTTCAAAAAACAGTATATATTACTAACGGCAATTATATAGATAGTATACCAGACAATATAGATATTAAAATTAACAATGAACTACTCAATAGAGTAACTAAAACAAAATATTTAGGAATAATTTTTGATACAAATATGAGATGGAGTGATCATATTGAGTATCTTATAAGCACGATTAGGTATCTCATTTTTAGTTTTCGTAAAATAGAGAAATTAATGGATACATATACACTAAAAATTGTGTACTATGCACTTTTTCACAGTATTATGAGTTACGGTATAATTGCATGTGGTGGATCATATCAAAATAAACTACAGCTGTTACAAGCTGTACAAACAAGAATATTAAAAATAATCAAAAAAATATATTACAAAAAGAAACTCCTTTTAATTTACAGAATTTATTTACTTTTGAATGTCTTCAGTATTATTACAATAGTTTAAAGAATCAATATATAAACTCTTCAAGTAAAACAAGAAAAAAAAGCTTATATTAAAAAGCTTATATTGCCACACAAGTATCACAAAAATGTCAGTACAAAGAACAATTATATAATTGCAATCAGTGTTTTTAATTCTTTACCAAATGAATTAAAGACATTTGATATGAGTAAAAAATCAAATATAATAAAAATAAAGGTTTGAATAACAAAAAATGGCTAGTACTAATATATATTCGAATATAGACTGCAAACAACGCAAATTATGGCTACTGACCACTTTTTCGCAAGAAAAAACATCAGAAATGTCAAAAACGCAAACAAGAATAAAGAATCTCTTGAAAATAGGTATATTTTCCATAAACCACTTAGAACAACACGAGAACATAGTACTTGATGTAAGAACTTATATATGCGCAACCGGTTACTGTAAATAATATTATAATAGACAACATCGCCGTATATCGAATGTTAACTACTCCAAAATGATCATTCTATACTCAAAAATCGAAGTAAAAATAGATAGACTAGCCAAAGAAATGATGTGTATATATTTACAAGAAACAGAGACAAACAAAACAGACATAAAAATTATAGAATTTAAAAAAGAAACACCTAATATAGAAAAAAAATTGAATTAACAACTGAAAGATATAAGCCAATAGAAACAGTTTTTAATAAGTTTGATAAAATGGCTGAAACAAATAACAGAAGAAAACGTTGACACAAATTTAGATAATTTAGAAATAAATAATGTAGCCAAAAATGAGATACGAGAAGTCGTTGTAAAAAGTATAAAAAAGGAAATGAAAATAACACCACATATTTCTCTTAAAGAAAAACAGTTCATGAGTATACTTAGTAGCACAAAAAAATTTCTAAAAGAAAATACGGATTTGTTTTTTACACACGCTGACAAACGTAATATTACAGTTTGTTTAAATAAATCAGTATATTTAGAAAAAATGACAGCACTATTAAATGATGAAAAAGTTTATAAAATAGTCAATAAAAATCCGATTAAAAAATTACAATCTAATGTACATACAATTTTAAAAAAACTTAATGACAACGATTTTCTTCTAAAAAATTATCACAATAATGAGTTAACACAGACTAACACATCTTTAGCAAAAGCGTATGGATTACCAAAAATCCATAAAAAATATATTCCTTTTAGACCAATTGTGTCAACCATAAACAGCCCAACTTATTTTTTATCAAAACTAATATGTAATGAATTAAAAACTGCATTACCTCCGCCGAAGTCTCATATTGACAATAGTTTAAAACTTAAGAACTTGTTGGTAAAAAAATCGCTACCTGAAGATTATATCTTCCTGTCACTTGACGTAGTCTCTTTATACACAAATGTTTCATGTAAAGATGTTTTAGACAGTTTAGACAGACGTTATTCAACTATAAATAGTACTTGTAAGATCCCGTTTCATGAAATTCGTAATATTGTAGAATTTTTATTTAACAATACGTTTTTTACATTTAATGGTGTATATTATCATCAAATTTTTAGAACACCGATGGGATCAAATATCTCACCTATTCTAGCAGACATTGTAATGGAGGACCTTGAAAAAACTTGCTTACTAAAATTAAAAAACTCATACAATTGCATACCACTGTTTTACTACAGATATGTGGACGATACTATCCTATGTGTTTTTAACAATCAAAACGAACATTTAAAATTCACACATGAATTGGAAACAAATAATAAAATTAACTTCTTAGACTTAAGTTTAATGAGAAGAAACAACAAAATTGTAACTAACTGGTATCGTAAAGAATCGAATTCAGACCGAGTTTTAAACTTCAACTCTCATAGGGTGTTCGAACAGCAACAGTATTTTTATAAAAGTTATGTTATTAAGTTGGGTAATCGCGGATTGTGCAGACATCCTTTATAAACATTTTTTTCTGTGGGTAATTTGGCAGTAATATACAGTAATATATCATTTTATTTTATTGCTTTTATATATTCTGCTTTAGGTAAAGCGCTTTCGTAAACAAGGATATGTGCATTATTTATTTTGCACTGTTTATAACAATTCATAAAGCATCCCTTTAATAATCAATAATGAAAATTACATAAATTAGAAGCAATTTAATTTATTATATTTTTTTATCATAATTTTTTCTAGAGCATAATTTATCATAATGTGTTTGTCATAATTTTTGTATAATTTATATTAAATAATAAATATAAAATAATAAAATGTTTGTATATTTTATTTTATCACTACTCTTTTATGAAGATAGGTATAATTATTTATCGTAATAATTATATAATATTAAAAACTTACGTAAACAATTTGCGGGAATCGTGAGCGAAGCGAGCGTTTTTTGCTAACTTAAAATTAATTCTTGCAACTTCTCCAAAATCAAGAGCAAGCTCAATAGCGTTACAGAGGGATATGGAAAAAATACTATATTAAAGCCTGTAAACAAATGTATTTAACTTTTTTACTACCCTAATGAAATATGGCACATTCTTTTTTGAATTAATAAAAGTTTTCAGTGATCACCAAAATCGATAAAGAAATGATTCTAGGGTTTTTTGTGGTAGCTGATCACGAATCAAATATAACATTTTTAAAAAATTCACTTCAAAAGCGGATATAACCTCCCTTCCTCCTCCCCTTAACACTCCAACTTTTTGAACGTTTGATAATATGGTGAAGGGATATGGGGAGTTGCTATTATACAACTATTCTCTAAATTTCACCGTGTTATCGAATTTCTGAAACATTTGGATGTTTTAGGGAGAGAGGCTATATTCACCCCTAACGATGAATTGTTAAAATGAAATTTCGTTGTTTTACGGCTATATTCTGAGTGTTTAAAAATTTTTGAGATTTTAAAGCAGTCGTAGGGATTAAATTTAAGTCTGATTATTATCGACACGTGATTATTGTTAAATATAATATTCACTATTAATTTATTTAATAATTATTTTGAAAATATCTCGCTGCAAGCTCATGAATTATCATTTAAGAATCGCACTTATCAATTGTTTAGATTCTTAGTTCCATAATTGTAAAAAAAGATTTTACTTTGCCATTTCAAGGCACTCTACGTTTAGTACTGACGAGAGCCGTAAGATTGAACTTAACGCAGGCATGTAAGTGCTTTAGGAACGCCACATTACGCGACCGGTTAGGTTCGAGTACGGCATCTAATATGAACCGCTCGGGGCTGTTGAGGCACCTGTTAAGGCCTTTGTGATCGTCTTAAAACATTATCTGATTGGGTATAACAGGTAAATATTCATAAGAATACTGTCAGCTGAAGTTGACAAATAAGATAATTCCTTAAAATTACAATGCGTCATGAATGAAAATATAGAATTAAAATAATAAAATGCAGCTGCATGTTATGACGTTGTAAAATGCACAACGCACAAGTACATGCACATGGCTTGTCATTTACAAGTCATGTGCATGTATAACTTCACTTTACGTTAGCTCGCGATCGCGTTGCAGGTAGCGAATCCCTCGCTGGCGGACCGAAGTGCACCGACGTACTTTTAAATAAGTATTGATACCCACGGTACGAGTATGTTCTAGCGACGGAACCGAGGAAAGACGCGACCGATACTCGACGGTAACACGCGGTTTCCGAGCCAGACCTTGGCCGAGAGGTATCGTGAGCCAAGGACCGAGCCCAGGTCGTCTCACGATACCTGGCGTATCCGCTGCTGATGTCGACAAGACGGGAGGTTAGGCGGCGTTCTAACCTCAACCGTCACACGAGCTCGAAGAAGCCGGTCTCAAGGATTCGCTACCTGATCGTCCGACGAGACAGTCTAGATTTTGAGTAGTTCTTAGTAGTATTTTGAGGCGGAGTAGCCAATTTTGTTAGTAGAGTAAAACCGAGTTGAGTAGAGTTGTAGTCGAGGTGTGAGTGGAGTTGGTTGGAGCTGAGGAGAATTATTAGGCGAGTTATTTACGGTTAGCCCGACGGGCGGCCGAATTATTAATATTAATATTATATTTTTATACCGTCGGACTTACGGAGTTTGAGTGAGCGTGTGTACGTCTGTGAGTACCGGCCGCGAATCGCGTGAGATATTGTGTCGGTGCCGGAGTCAGGGTTGCCAGATGGCGATTTTTTCTCTTTGTTGCTCTTGCTTAATAAACATCAATATACGTAAGAGAGAAAAGGAAAAAAAATCGCCAACTGGTCACTCTGGCCGGAGTTGTAATACTTTTTCTGATTTAAATTTTTAATAAATTAAATTGTGGTTAGATATTGAATTCGTGAGTGTGTTAGTAATTATTTTTCCTTTACTCTAAAAGCCGCCGGTTCCGAAGTGGCTAGCCGTCGGGATTCCCTCTGTGATGCGGAGTCGAGGTGAGAATTTGCCGGGTTGTCGAATAGTTTTTTTTTGTAAGTAATTATTTCTATCATAAATATCGCCAGGCGCCCAAATAAATAGAAATCGTCGATATTCTAGCTATTTTGAACGTCGCTACGACGGAACCTCCGTTGGTTTATAATTTTATTTAATTATTTTCCTACGAAAAGTAGCGTCGCAATGTATATTAAAAATAATTCCTTTATAGTAAAAAGTAAATATTTACTTTTCTTATGTATAGTAAAATTATACAGGGTGTCCGAAAAGTCCCGGAACACCTTAATAATTTCCCAGGTGAACTGATGGATGAAGGTGTTCCAGGACTTTTTGGACACCCTGTATGGAGTATAATATTAAATTATATACTTAATAAAATAATCAGTTTTAAGATTAATAGAAAAACTTCAATTTTTAATCTTGTGTCAAAACGATAAATTAAATATGAAAATAATGTAAATATAAAATTTAACAAAAAAACACATTTTTATATTAAAAAAATAATTAAGATTATATTTTTAATTTTCAACTATTTAAAATTAAAAGAAAATTATAAGTTATATAAAACACAATTGTAAATATAAAAAATTATTTTATGATTATATGTAAATGTAGAAATATGTTAATTTAAGGAATCAATGTAAAAAATATGAAAAATTAATAATAAAATACTTGCATAAGATATAAAAATATATATGCAATTATTTAACAATGTTATACAAATTTTAACATAATAAGATGTAAATATATCAAGTACAGAAAAAACGTCATTTATAAAATTAGTGAGTTAAGGATTAAGTATGTATAAATAACCAAATGATGTTAAAAAGAATTTGTATAAACAGCTAATTTTAATGTATAAAGAAAGGAACTTAAGTTGATGTCGGAGCTATAGCCTCTGTCAACTACCGCTCGATCATGTACAGTTATATGCTAACTCGTCAACTGATGGTAACAAAATTTGAACTTTTTGTGGGAGCAATAAATCACTGTCTTCTATCCAACCAAATAAATTAGGATTAAGTACTCTAACATTTTTTGATAATACATTAAGTTAATTATAAATTACGTACGAACATTTCAATATATGCAATCTTATAGACGCGCTTGTAGGAGGCAATTATTCTATTAAAGTACATTTTGAATGACGGTAATACCATAATCGCAATTCATCAAATGTCTTGCACGTTGTGCCCTTTATAATTGTAAAAACAATTTATTACTATAAATATATGAGATTTGATAAGCAGCGTAGATTACTTGGACATAGAAAATAATTTTTCAATATAATTTTTATACTCCGCGACATATAAATTTTTAATTAATATAATACAATATACCTACTTAATATTATTATTAACTAATATATGTAAGTGTAAGTATCTATAGTTTATTGTAAAAATTATTAAAATATCATATTAGACAGTTTGGTATACACAAAAAGTGTGAAAACGTAATCATGTGCGAACGTGAGTGCGTACATCGAGCTTGGAGTTGTTATTTAAGTAAGCGTCATAAATGCGCTACGCTAAATTTGCAATAACTTTGTAACTAATAGACATATTTCAACAAAACAAAATTGAGCATATTTGCCTTGACATAAGCTTTCTTTTTATCTGGATTAAATGTTGTAATTATTATGAGAATCAATCTTATACAGTTATTAACAAATTAGTTTCCATATTTTTAGCTTAATTTATTGCTTTTTGCAAGTTATAATAACATTTGTACATGCATTTAATAACTTTTTTTCTTTTGCATGTTAGAATAATAACTATTTTATCGAAAGCAAGTTATAAAATTCAAAAATTTGTATTTAAACCAAAGTTACAATCGAAAAAGTGAGCGCGCATAACGAAAACGGGACATTTTTGCATTATATTCAATAACTTTTGACCTAATCAAGATATTTAATCAAACCAAAATCGAGAAAATTTGTAATAGAAATATCTTTGTTTTTGTATAATTAAAAGTTTTAAATTATTGTTAGAGTGGCTTGTAACGCGGTTTAAACAATTAATTTGTTAATAATTTATCTACAACTTTTTCAGACTTCTACCCAAAAAATTCGGATACAGCAGGTAAAAATGCTTTAAAATACTTGGGTAGAGGCGTGGCATATGAAAAGGCGACGAAACCATATCTGGCGCCTACACTAAACAGCTTCTTGATTTATATTTTTCTAATGTTCTTTTGTTCGATTTTTTAGGCAACGTTTTGTTTCTTCGATATAAATAGCCGGGCATTTAATACGAGATAACTTCAAAACTTTCCCTGTCTCATCCCATTTTGATGTTTTATCTTTGCCTAATTTAATGATAGTGTCAAGTTTAAAGTTAATTAACGGAATAATGTTGATATTATATTGTCTGAGCATTCTGGAACATCTATTGAAAAACTCTATTATAAGTTAGTGTTGTGGTGCTTGTTGTGATTTTTTTTTATATATTTTATCATTGTTTTTAATTGTAATATTGCGTTTTCTTCTATTTACTGTCGTATTTATAAATTCAATAGGATAATCATTGATTTTTCACATTTCTCTAATAATATTTAGATTCTCTTTATGAAACTGTTTATGTGACAAAATCATTGCTCTATGTACTAAATTATAAATAATACTTCGTTTCTGTTGTATTGTGTGATTAGAATTAAAATTTAATAACCGATTTGAATTAGTTGGTTTTCTATACTATTTTGTAATAATACTATTGTTTTCTTTGATTAATGTGTGGTCAAGAAAATTTATACAATTATTATTTTCTATTTTATATGTAAATATGAGGTGTTCATTATAATTGTTAAAAATGTTGGAAACTGTGTTTATATGACTTTTTTCTACGCATAAAATTGTGTCATCTACATATCTATAATAAATATAGGTTTGCAATTGTGTTTATTTTGTAATTCTTATACATGGTAAAAGAAGTTATCGTTCGTCCAAAAAATTGTTTAATAAAAAATAAGACTCAATTGATCTCCACGAACACAAATTTTTATTAATTGCCGACGTTTCAGACGTATCTTAGCCGTCCCTTTTCAAGGCTATACAAAAACAACGAAAAAAAACCCACTTATTAAAATTCAAATTGCAAAAATAATATAATAAAATTAATAAACTAACGCAAAACATAATCGTACCAATAAAAAAGCGCAGAGATATTAAATTAACATATTAGATGAACATAAACATTCTCCATCGACATCGCACGCAACTATCAAATTAAAATTAATATTAAAAACTGAATATAAACTAGAGAAAAAATAATATATACACAATTAAAAGATTTTTACGAACGCACAAAACCCTCCACTTAACATATAAAAAAACGAGGACCTCCCCAAAGGGAGTCCTGTACACTAGTGAGACTTAATACATACTATCGTAAATGATATTTATATCCCAACGTCGTCTAGCCGCCAACAATATATTCAACACATACATATATAAGTGTGTACATATACACATATAGTACATGCACACAACGTGTATACGTACAACACACGCGCAAAACGTATCAAAATAAGAAAAGAGCGAACATATTGCGGGGCCAAACGAGCCGAAACTTCTCTCATATATTAGGTAAACATGCGCCGCGAAGAAGTTACACACTCGACCTGTTAACAGGGTTGCCAGATGGCGATTTTTTCTTTTTGTTGCTCTTGCTTAATAAACATCAATATACGTAAGAGAGAAAAGGAAAAAAAATCGCCATCTGGTCACTCTGCCTGTTAAGTCCAGACCTACTGGGATTCCTCCCGGCAGCTCATAAGACGTGATACCTCCGCGCGCCACATAATCCCCCGATACCAAGAGACTGAACACATCAAGTGGACGGCCAGGCGAAAGAGTTTGCAACGGATTTCGCGGTACTATACCGCCTACGCACGTAACATTTTAACACTATCAAGCGTAACTATATATATATATATTTTTAAAAATTTACAACTTCAATATGGTTTAATGTGTCGTCATGTATATAAATATTCATCATTTCTGAGAACATACATTTTTTAAAATTATTTTCAATGTCCATGATACATGTTTTATTAAAATCAATACTATGTCCTGCGTTAATTGTGTGAACCGCTAAAGCGGATCTATCATTTTCATTTTTTACGTCATATTTATGTTCTCTTATACGGGTTTTAAGTTTACGCTTACTTGTGCCTATGTATAACGCTGGGCAATCACCACATGGTATCTTATATACAATATTCCAAATTTCATTCTTGACTGTTTTATCTTTACCTAATTTAATAATACTGTTAAATTTATTAATAGTATGATTAATCAATAGAAAATCATGTTTCTTAATAAATACGTTCAGTTTCGGGGTTAATCCCTTTATGAATGGTAAAACAATTCTTGGTCTCCGAATTTGATTTCTGTTTAATAGATTAGTGAAGATTATTGAGTATTGAAGATGTAAATTTTTTAAAAAATATATATAAAGTTACGCTTGATAGTGTTAAAATGTTACGTGCGTAGGTGGTATAGTACCTCGAAATCCGTTGCAAACTCTTTCGCCTGGCCGTCCACTTGATGTGTTGAGTCTCTTGGTATCGGGGGATTATGTGGCACGCGGAGGTAGCACGTCTTATGAGCTGCCGGGAGGAATCCCAGTAGGCCTGGACTTAACAGGCAGAGTGGCCAGATGGCGATATTTTTTCCTTTTCTCTCTTACGTATATTGATGTTTATTAAGCAAGAGCAACAAAGAGAAAAAATCGCCATCTGGCAACCCTGTTAACAGGTCGAGTGTGTAACTTTTTCGCGGCGCATGTTTACCTAATATATGAGAGAAGTTTCGGCTCGTTTGGCCCCGCAATATGTTCGCTCTTTTCTTATTTTGATACGTTTCGCGCGTGTGTTGTACGTATACACGTTGTGTGCATGTACATATATGTATATATGTACACACTTATATATGTATGTGTCGAATATATTGTTGGCGGCTAGACGACGTTGGGATATAAATATCATTTACGATAGTATGTATTAAGTCTCACTAGTGTACAGGACTCTCTTCGGGGGGGTCCTCGTTTTCTTTATATGTTAAGTGGAGGGTTTTGTGCGTTCGTAAAAATCTTGTAATTGTGTATATATTATTTTTTCTCTAGTTTATATTTCGTTTTTAATATTAATTTTAATTTGACAGTTGCGTGCGATGTCGATGGCGAATGTTTATATTCATCTAATATGTTAATTTAATATCTCTGCGCTTTTTTATTGGTAAGATTATGTTGTTCGTTAGTTTATTAATTTTATTATATTATTTTTGCAATTTGAATTTTAATAAGTGGGTTTTTTTTCGTTGTTTTTGTATAGACTTGAAAATGGATGGCTAAAATACGTCCGAAACGTCGGCAATTTTGATTTAAATTGTATTGGTTCGTTGTGATCAATAACACCAATTTTTTTCTTTAAACAACTTAGAACGAATAATAAATTCATCAAGCTACTAATTAACGTTACCAGCTTTGCCGCACGTAATTACAATGAGAAGCCCAAGGTAGGCATTGTCGAGTAAACAGAAAATTCGAAAGCAGCTGATATTTATGTCAAAACAAAGGTAGAAACGTATATAAATACACATGTAAACTTAGGTGTCAATTCTTGGACATTAGCTTGTTATATTCATTATATATAATAATAATTTAAAACGTAGGATAGGCGCATTGAAAGATTTTTATCTTATTTCTAATTAAGATTTGTATAAAAAAATAATTAACAAATAAATATAATTTCATATAACGATTCAGGATATATTAATAATAATTGGTACAGATAAACAATATTTTTTGCAATTTTATATTACCAAACAATGTAGATAACAAAAAAATTATAACAAAAATAATATAATTCAATTAGTACTAGAATGCTGGTGCATTTATTTATTATTACTTAAAATTAATCTTTATTCGTTTAAAACTAATAGTAAATGCATTAAAACAATTTTCCTTTATTTACTTGCATAACAAATAAGTTTGTATAACAGATAGTTTGATTAAAATGAAGAAACTGACAAATATTTAAAGTATTCCTCAAAATATAAAAATAAAAAAGTATGTAAATTAGTTCTATTATCGAGAAGTTTCGCAACTGCTCAGGTTACTTCGTCGCACCGCTAGTTCAATGTAGTCTACTCTTTCCACCTAAATATAGAAACTTTGGGCAGCCCCGTAACTGCTCGGATCTCTCCGTCGTTCAAAATTTACTTGGCCTACTCGATTCTCGCACTGCCTCTTATATACTGCTCACTTTATTTTCCATTTGTATGGATTGTACCTTTTTCTTATGAAACTGAATTAACTATTTCTCAATTATATATTTTCTTATATTAAAAGTGATTATTTATTTTTAATGGCTGAAAATAAAATTCTAGACAAAAAAAACGATACTAATTAATAGTCAAATAATATATATATATATATATACACTAAATAAGAATAGATATACTAATAATAAGAATAACAATTTTTTTCTCTCCCTCTTCAACAGTTCATGATAGTAGAATTATTAATTGATTAAATATAAAATATATATGTATACTAATATGTAACTCTTGATTAATATTCAGAAAATTTGTAAAAGGAAGGTACGATATAATAAAAAAATAATAATAAAATAGAATTGTAGCATGACTTGATATGTACTCAAATTTAGGAGAGTATAGGTTAAATAAACTGACTTATTCACGTACAAACATTTGATTAAATTATTCGGAAAATACACTTAACAATAATTCTATAACTTGTGGTTGATATATAGAATAAACATTCTAATAATAAAATTATGAATTATATATCATAATACTGTTATACTGTTAGAAATAATGTAATCGAAGTATGTAAAATAATAATAATTAATCTAACCAAACTTGAACGACGAAATATATATTTGTAGTATGATTTATAAAATTCGCTATAAGAAATAAGGAAAAGTTAATTGAAATCACGATAATAATGGAAAATTAAGTATGATATTTAAAATTAACAGAAATAATAATATAATAATAATACTGATCAACGACAAGGGCGTCGTTTTTAAAAAGGGGGGAGTTGTCGCGTCCCGACGAAAATTATATTATTATAATTTTCGGGCGTAGAACACGAACGAAATAAAGTTGATACCGAATTCTAAGTAAAAACAGTGATAATAAGGCTAATTTATAGAGTTAAGGGACAGAGTAATTTACAAACACATTTGTAATGTAGCAACATCACTGGGCGTCGCCTGGAAAGTCGTTGCTGGTGCGTGCACGGTCGCGAGGCACGTTGTTTACGTGCCGGCCCGCACTCAGTTGTCGCCATCTTGAATCGATCTAGATTCAAGTGCGCGCACACTGAACACGCGGTCCGCGCTTCTACCGATACGGTGATCACGCGCATATAGTATAGGGAATTCGGAACGCGGATAGTGGGGAAAAACGTGTATAGTAGTAAGGAGTTAAATTGTTTTTTTCTATCTCCAATATTTTTTGAGATATTCTCATCCGTTATTTAAAACGGGACATCCTGTATATATCTCTCTATAATATATAAATATATCGCCGCCGCCGCCGCCGTGTCTAAGAATTCAGAATTCAACATATATATGGGTGGTTCTCTGTGACATCGAAGATGAAAAAAATAAATATTGCTATAACTGTGGGAATATGTTTTAGAGGTATCCAGTAGTTCTCCTGAATTTTTTCAGATTTTTTCTGGGCCATTATTTTAAGTTACAGAGAGTCGAAGTTGACATTTTAGCACTTTTTTGCATTATATGCCCATTTTCATGAATTTTTAGCTCCCAGGGGATGCATTTTTCACTAAAAACATAAGTATGACTTTTTTTGTAAAATTTTCCGAACTTTTCATTAAAAATACTTTTAAAGACATAAATGTATGCTGTCACACTCTTGTAAGCCATTTAAACCTTAAATAGTGAAAATCAGCAATTCTGCTCCGGACTCTGGTAACCTAATACTGTCTAAAACATGTCTTTTCATAGTCAGAAACTGCCTAAAAATTTCCAGAGTGGGTCTAAATCATTAAGATCACTTATGGTCAAAATATCCGGGAAAAGTGCCCGAAATATTAATAGAAATGTATATTTGTTGCCTTATAACGATGAATCTATTAGCATGATCATTGCAAAAAAATTTGTGCACTTACCTTGGAGTGGTAGAAAAGTATCTTCACTTGTTTCAGTATCCATCTAATCCCCTGTAAGCTGCTAAAAATACAAATATTATTATACAAATGTAAAAAATTAATGTTTAAACATTTATAATGCTGAATTTTTAGTTTTTCATCCCTTACAAGAATTATAATACTAATCTGAAGGATTACTATAAATATATAAACATTATTATTACAATAACTGAATATACGTATTTAATACAAAAGATATATAAATAAATCGGATATATAATTATAATGAATAATATGATAACGTGACAGTGACAAGTTTGTGAAATCTAAACAATGTATTGCTAAATAATAATAATAATAATGTTTTGATACTTTTATAGTAATCCTTCAGATTAGTATTATAATTCTTGTAAGGGATGTAAAACTAAAAATCCAGCATTATAAATGTTTAAAAAATAATTTTTTATAATTTTATAATAATATTTGTATTTTTAGCAGCTTACAGGGGATTAGATGGATACTGAAACAAGTGGAGATACTTTTCTACCATTCCAAGGTAAGTGCATAAATTTTTTTGCAATGATCATGCTACTAGATTCATCGTTATAAGGCAACAAATATACATTTCTATTAATATTTCGGGCACTTTTCCCGGATATTTTGACCATAAGTGATCATAATGATTTAGACCCACTCTGGAAATTTTTAGGCAGTTTCTGACTATAAAAAGACATCTTTTAGACAGTATTAGGTTACCAGAGTCCGGAGCAGAATTGCTAATTTTCACTATTTAAGGTTTAAATGGCTTACAAGAGTGTGACAACATACATTTATGTCTTTAAAAGTATTTTTAATGAAAAGTTCGGAAAATTTTACAAAAAAAGTCATACTTAAGTTTTTAGTGAAAAATGCATCCCCTGGGAGCTAAAAATTCATGAAAATGGGCATATAATGCAAAAAAGTGCTAAAATGTCAACTTTGACTCTCTGTAACTTAAAATAACGGCCCAGAAAAAATCTGAAAAAATTCAGGAGAACTACTGGATACCTCTGAAACATATTCCCACAGTTATAGCCATATTTATTTTTTTCATCTTCGATGTCACAGAGAACCACCCATATATATGTTTTATATATACATGTCATATATATGTTTTATATATATATGTCATATATGTTATATATATATATGTCATATACATGTTATATATATGTCATATATATAAGTGTGTATGTGTGTGCGCGAGCGAGCGTGCGTGCGTGCGTGCGCGCGCGTGTGTGTGTGTGTGCGTGTGTGTGTGTGTGTGTGTGTGTGTGTGTGTGTGTGTGTGTGTGTGTGTGTGTGTGTGTGTGTGTGTGTGTGCGTGTGTGTGTGTGTGTGAAGGTGAGCGTGTGTGTGTATACGTGTTATTTGTTTTTTCAAGAATAGATAATATATGTATTTTTTCCGTGCGCAAAAAAAGTTGTGAATATAACTTGAAAGAATGTGTATTAGTTTACTTATTCCTGATAAAACTCATAAAATAAAAACGGACCTAAAATTAAATGTAATGTTTTGTGACGTTGCACTTTTGATTCTTAACGAGTTGTTCCCGTAGTGCAACGTGTCACTATGGCTTACTACAAATAAATAATAATAATAAATCAATAACAATTACCCGGTAACGAATTGAGTTATTGGGCGCCAGTTACCGGTAAAACTAACGACAAGCCGATTCAGGGTCGCGGGCTCCACGTTGCCATCACGGGAAAGATGGCGGAACCACGTTGTAAGGAATTGGATAATATTCTCGGGTTATAAAATCAACCTCTTCAATTTCACCACAATTATTAACACTTTAATCATTACTATTTTAAATTATAACAATTATAAACGCATACAGAAATTCCGCCGATTAATTGCTCGATGCTTTACAAATGAGTTATAACGCGCAAGTCGACTCGAAATGTTACAGATCTCCGCGCGGCTATTCTAATTTACAATTTCGCGGAACGTCCATCAATGTCACTCTCATACCTTACAATACGTCGTACTTCCTCACTCACCGCAAGTCTAGAACTCTCAGTTTACGGATCAACTGTCTCTTCCTTGACCTGATATCTAACCCTGGTACTTTTGGTATTTTCTCGCTCCAGCTGAATGCTAAATAGCTACTCTATCGCCTCAATACTTTAACTTTCCTTAAATCTCAGCGGATCTCCATATGGCTACTACGATGTGGTTTCTCGCTCAACGCGTCTACTCTGTACGGCGGTTGGGGAAGGAGTCTCGTCCTTCTTCTCCGATTCGTATTATCCGCTACCGATAGTGGACCTAGTTGTTCTCCCTTTCCGCTATTATATCCGCTAGATCGGTGGTAGTAGACATACCGATAATCGTCCGTAACGCCATCTATTTTCCTTCCAAATCCGCTAGTGTACGTTCGCCATTTTCTTTTATCCGCTATATGTGCAAATCCGCCAACGCCTCCACCAATGCATCGGGACAGCTGTCTATCTCCTTTCCTCTTACATTGGTACGTATGAACATCGGACCGTTCGTAGTCGTTCCCCCTCTGGCGCACCGCTCTCACCTATACTCGACGTGCGCGTGCAGTGTGCGCGCCGTCACTCTCTTACTCGACGCACGCGGTCAACATATCTCTATCTCTCTCGGCTTCGCGCGCGCACGCGGTGATCGGTGCCGTCGGCAGTTTGCCGATATTCTCGCGGTATCGCCACGGGACGGTGTATCCGCTAGATATACGCGGGCTACCACGGTGTCGTCAGCTGCTTCACTCGTAACTCGTTATCGTACGCCGTCTGTCCCGTGCTACGTGTTGTTATTATCCGCCAATCCTTTCCTTGTACCGAAATATTCCTTTTTATCACTCTCGCATAAAATCTCATTCGCGACTTCCCGGTAATGAGAGTGGCTCGGGCCGGTATATACAACTACCGCAGTCCTAACCTTCACCTGTCACTTTTCTCTATTCATCTCTCTCACACTTACTATTTTCACTTACTTCTTTTCCTTAATAATTAAGTGAGGCTTGCCTCACAATACCCCCTTCCTAAGTCAGGACACTCCCTGAAAGGATGAGTGGACTGCACTTATTCCCAAACCGGCCTAAGCGAATCTCATTACTTGGAATTTTCATATCCCATACCAACATCAAATCATACTTCTGCCATTTTTTTTAACATACATTATAAAAAAAAATTTTTACTTATCAATTATCAAAAGGTAATATTATTAAAAATAAAAATAAATATATTCTTTTACCACAAGATACTTACTACTTTTCCTCTCTTCATCTGCAGGATCGATGATCTGAAAACAAGGTTTACCGCTATTCTCTATTTCACTTCTCTTTGTTTTTCTTCTCTTTCCGGTCTTCCCCTTCTCACTTCTCCTTCCTCATCTTCGTTCCTTATTCTAATTTCTCTACCAAAACCTCTTCTTTTCATTTCGCTCCGCTACTTCTGCTCTATCTCTTCCGCCTCTCTTTTCATTCTTCGCACTCTAATCCTTTCTGTTTTTTTTTCTCTTTCTCTCTTTTCCTTTTCTCGGTGTGATTTAATGTCTCTCCCGCGTCTCTCTTCCTCCTCTAACCGGCGGCGTCGTCGGACCATATACTGTGAGTCCTCAGTCTTTCGCTCTGAGAGGGACATAACGTTTTAAATCCGAGACGTGCACCTTCGCATTACGCTTTTCTGAGTCCATTTTTAGGACGTAGACCGTAGGGGATAGTTTTTCTATTATCTCGTAGGGACCGTCGTATTTAGCACCCAGTTTAGCCGCGAAGTTTTGTGCCGCGTTGGAAAGCAGATGCGTTCTCCGCAAAATCAAATCGCCAACTCTAAATTCCGCTACTCGTTTATTCTTATCATACGTTCTCTTTTGTTTTACATGTGCTTCGTCTAAATGTTTACTGCATATGTTTGCTACAAGATCTCGTAATGCATCTAATCTAGTCAGTCTATCTATCCAAATCTGTGGATCCATTTTCAAGACAGGTTTCCTGGCTTCCACCTCCCTCCTCAGGCTCTTGACCGGGCGAGGATGACGACCGAAATTAAGAAAGGCCGGAGAGACTTTCGTCGATGTTTGTGTAGCTGTGTTAAGAGCATGGCGAAACTCATGCACATGCTCGTCCCAACACCTATGATCTGCCTTTACAAACATCGAGATCATTGTCTTGAGTGTCCGGTTACTCCTCTCTACAGGGTTAGCCTGGGGGTGGTAGTGTGGGGTCGTTATGTGTTTGATACCATATTCTTCCAATACTGCTTTGAGATGTTTATTGTCAAACTCTTTGCCGTTATCTGTGAGGAGATATTCTGGTGATTCCCATCTAAACAAGATTAGCTCTTCCAGTGCTTGTGATACCGCTTTTCCATCTGCTTTACGTATCGGTTTTAATTCTATCCATTTTGTGAACAAGTCTTGGAAGACGATGAGATATCTGTGCTTACTCTTGCTAGGTGGGAATTCCATCAAGTCTGCGGCTACTACCGCCCATGGTTTTTCCACAATCCTCGTCCCCATTAACCCTTGTTGACTTAGCTGAGGGATTTTATACTGCTGGCTCACTGTGCATTCTTTGATATGTTTATTAACATCGTGCCACATCCCTTGCCAGTAGTATTCCCTTGCTATTTTGTCATAGGTCTTTTCCACCCCTAGGTGTCCTGCTGATAATTCGTCGTGTGCATCATGCAATACTTTCTTCTTATACTCTTCCGGTACTACTAACCGCCAGTTTTCGTCTCTATTTGTTATTGGATCAATTAATGGATCATTTCTAAATCTGTATAGCATATTATCCTCTATTCGCCAATTCGGGTATTTCTTAGGAAAATCCTGTACTTCTTTTATCCGTCTAATATACCATTCATCTTTTATCTCGCTAAATGCCGCTACATTGTCTTCTATACCCTCGTACATCCGTGATAATGCATCTGGGACGTGATGTAAAGCACCTTTTCTGTGTATTATTTCAAAGTCCCACTGCATCATCTCCAAGGACCATCTTGCTAGTCTACAGGACGGATCTTTAAGGTTTTTCAACCACCGCAACGCGCTATGGTCGGTGATCACCGTAAATTGGTAACCTTCGAGGTAGGGACGGAGTTTCTTTATTGCCCATAACACCGCTAGACATTCTTTTTCTGTTGTCGTGTAATTTTTTTCTGCTGAATTAAGTACTCTACTCACATAAACTATTGGGTGTTCTCCATCCTCTAGCTCTTGGGTCAATACCGCACCAATAGCATAGTTACTGGCGTCCGCCTGTAGACAGAATGGCTTGGAGAAGTCGGGTCTTGCTAACACAGGTGCTCTTGTCAATGCCATTTTTAATTTAAAGAAGGCTTCTTGTTGTTCTTCTTCCCATTTCCATGTAATATCCTTTTTTAATAGTTTCAAGAGTGGAATTTTGGTTTCTGAGTCCTTGTCCAGGAATCGGGAATACCAGCCGATCATACCCAAGAATCTCCGCAACTGTTTAATGGTTTTTGGAGCTGGGTATTCGACTATTGGTGCCGTCTTCGCTGGATCTGGACGTAGACCATCTTTATCCAATACGTATCCTAAGTATGTTACACTTGTACAACAAAATTCGCACTTATCTCTATTAATCGCTAATCCGGTATCCGCTAGTTTCTTTAATACGATTTTTAGCCATTTTACGTGATCTTCGAATGATTCGGTAGCGATTATAATATCGTCTAAGTACCCGAATACGTACGGGACGTATTCTGGTCCAAACAATGCATCTATCAGTCGTTGGAAGGTCATCGGTGCGTTGGTTAGACCAAATGGCATACGAATAAATTGGTACAGTCCTTTGCCTGGTACCGAGAATGCAGTATACTTCTTACTTGCCCTGTCTAATGGAATCTGGTAGAATGCTTGACGGAGGTCAATTTTTGAAATAAACCTCGCGTGTCGCATTCTATCCAGAATCGTATCCATATTGGGAACTGGATAAGCGTCCCTTTTCGTCTGCTTGTTTAAGTCTCGGTAATCCACGCAAAACCTGTATGTACCATCCGCCTTTTTAACCATAACTGGAGCGCTCGTATAATCGCTAGCCGACTGTTCAACTATACCTTCATTCCATAAACGTTCTACTTCTTCTTGTGCACTGTCGATCATTTTTGGAGACATTCGGCGTGGCCTGTGGCGAATTGGAGTTGAACCTCGCAGCACTGCAATATGGTGTTCTATGATTTGGGTGACTCCTGGAGATTTCTTTGAAGGAGGTAATATCTTATTTACCAATTTATTAATTTCTTGTCTTTGATAGTCTGTAATCTCTGATATACCTGCACATTCCGCATATATCATAGAACCATATACCATATATCATATAACATTCATTTTCTTAATTTTATCTACTTTAATTATATCTTCTTCACTTCTATCTTCCACTGACTTCTTCCTTCCTTCAATATTAGTTTGACCCAACGTTGAATACTTTTTCTTGGACTTGTTTCGTTTAGATTTACCATCCTCGTTCCGAGTCATGTTATCATCTCTCACGGTTTTGTCCGAAATTTCTTCGTTTTGCCTGATGTCTGTAAGTAGTGTGTCAACTGCTACTGACAGAGCAGGTATACGTTGATATTCTCTTTCTTCTTCTTCCTTCCAGGACTCTACAGCGCGTTCGTCGACTGTAACTGGACGTAACTCTATCTTTTGATAGGTCGCCTCGGTGTTTCCACTCTTCTCGCTTTCCTCTGTAGAGCCTTTCTTCTTCATCATCTCTATTTTTTTGTTTGAATGTTTTTCGCTACTACTCAATTCCCCTTCTGATGTCCTAGAAGGTTCTATGTATTTTTTCTTTTTATTTTCTACTACTTCATTCGACAAACCATATTTCTCATCTATTATTTCCTCATTCCTCAATATTTCTTCTTTCAATTTTTCTTTTGCTTGCTCTGGTACTTTTGTTTGGTTTAAATTCATTTGTGGCTTCTTATCTTCTTTGTCTAATTGTTTAATTGCTGTCCTGGGCCCTGGGTAAGCTGTAGCTGCGAGGACACGGGGCCCGTCTGTCCTCCAGCATTGCCGTTTCCCATTGCTTGTCTCCAGTGTTCACAATCAGGACAGTTGGATAGAGTTACACCCATTTTTCCACACGCTTGGCAGTATTGCCTCATATCTGCCAATCTGGCCGGACATGTTGTCGTTCTGTGTCCAGTTTGGCGACAATAATAGCATGTGATGTTCGGGCATTCAGCTGCACGATGCCCCACCTGATTGCAATGGAAGCATGCTCCCACGAAGGTACCTGTCAATTGTGCCTGTATCCTTTGGGGTGGCACTGACATGATTCGCGGTTTTGCTCCATTATTAATCTGGGGTGCAATCGTTGTAAACCTAGGTTGGCCTCCAGTCTGCCATTGTCTAGGATTTCCGCTAAAACTTCTATTATTATATCCAATATTCCTTTTTTCGTAATTTATTCCGCTATTAGTATAATTGATCCTATTATAGTTATTATTAACATTTCCGCCATTAAATTCTCTTCTGTAGTTATTTGGTTTTGACCAATTTGTCCAATTTTGCTGTGGGGAGCTTCGTGGACGTGATTGGCTATTGGATTGTAACGGAGATGTTGAAAATTTCCGCTATTATTCCTTGATGTGGTACCATTACTTTTGCGTCTACCTCTTTAACTCTACCGGTATTCTTCGCTTCTTTTATATTTCGTCTTCCTTTGCCGCCATTTTTCTCAATCGTACAACTTTCATAGTTAACCTTTTTCTTATTTTCGTCTATTACCGCTATTTTTCCCGGTTTAGTATATTCTGGGGCGGCTGCATCTGGAATTTTTGAATTTTCTAAAGGTGGTGGGGGTTTAAATCTCTTGTCTAACTCTACTTGATCTTCGTGTCTTCTACCATATTTCTCTAACTTCGAATAATCTTTTATTTTTTTATTTTCCATGTATCTTCGATAATCTGATTTAAGATTGCGATATACTACTTCTATTTGTCTTTTTATAGACGGAGCTTTCCTAAAATGTGCAAAAATATGCTTCATACATCCAATGTAATTTGTAATCGATTCATTTTTTCCTTGGGTACGTTTCCACGCTTCTTCCCATATATCTGTTTCCGATAGCTTTTTCATAAATTGGGCTTTGAATGATTTTTCAAAGTCTTTCCATGTTTTCAACTCGTCTTGTATGTCGCTATACCACCTGCTCGCTCTCTTTGTCAGAATACAGGGTAACCCTTGAAAGAATTGTGAATCCTTCATATAAATGTTTTTTCTGCAATTTTTCAGCCTCATTAGGAATTCGCCTGCGTTATCGCGTTCTTCGCCTGAGAATGACAAACCCCATCCTTTAAAAATTCTCATTATTCTGTCGCTTTCTGCGAGATCATATCTTCTTTTATTTTTCTTCGTCTTACTCTTCTTCTTTGTTTTTGATTTTTTCTTATTCTTTTTTTCTTTATCTTCTTCTTTATCATCATCATCCGAATCGGAACTATTAGAGCTTGTATTATCATCACTATCGCTCTCTTCACTAGTACTACTACTATCATCGCTACTATCATCGTCGCTCTCATCTTTATCGCTATCGCTACATTCGTCACTATCGTCTCTTCCGCTATCGTCGTGTTTTCTTCTGTCCTTGCGTTTCCTTGAACTTTTCTTTTTATTGTTTTTCTTTCTACTCTTTTTATTCTTCTCATCTGTATTTTCTTCCTTTTGTGCATCCTCGGTTTTTTCATTATCTTTTTGATTTGACATTTCTTCATTCTTTAGCTTTTCTATTTCTTCTCTAGCCATTTTATCTTCTAATACGTAGTTTGGCGGGATAGAACCAAGAGGACCAGGGGCTGGAGTATGCAATGGTACGCTTTCGTTTTTGTCTTGGGTTTCACTGTTTGTCTTATTTAAATTAGTTTGATCGGCTTCGTTGTTTCTTTGACAAATTGGTGTACTATTTACCCGTGCTGCTTTAGCACTTTCTTTTTGTAATTGTACGTATCTAGAAGCTCTGCGATCAATTTCTAACCTTGTTTGACGTTCTTCTTCTCGCCTAAAATAACTTGTATCGTTTACCCATTGCTTCTCGTAATCATTATCTTGATTGTGTGAATAATTTTGTTCGTTCACTTCTTCTTCATCATACGTAATTGAGTCTTCAATGTCTGGTCTTAAGTTGTTATTATTCTCCGCCATAATTTGTTCTTGCCTAAATAATGCTTCGTTTCTTCTTTGCATTTCATTTTCTGTGCTTATTTCCGTGCTTCTCCTTCTTGTGTCAAGTTGGGAGTTGTTTTCCCTTTGTATTTCATTTGCGACATTTGCGATGTTTTGCGACCTTGATGTATATAAATTACTTAAAGGCTGTACTATCATTGGAGGGAGTGATGTCTTTTCTTTTATCCGCTATATGTGCAAATCCGCCAACGCCTCCACCAATGCATCGGGACAGCTGTCTATCTCCTTTCCTCTTACATTGGTACGTATGAACATCGGACCGTTCGTAGTCGTTCCCCCTCTGGCGCACCGCTCTCACCTATACTCGACGTGCGCGTGCAGTGTGCGCGCCGTCACTCTCTTACTCGACGCACGCGGTCAACATATCTCTATCTCTCTCGGCTTCGCGCGCGCACGCGGTGATCGGTGCCGTCGGCAGTTTGCCGATATTCTCGCGGTGTCGCCACGGGACGGTGTATCCGCTAGATATACGCGGGCTACCACGGTGTCGTCAGCTGCTTCACTCGTAACTCGTTATCGTACGCCGTCTGTCCCGTGCTACGTGTTGTTATTATCCGCCAATCCTTTCCTTGTACCGAAATATTCCTTTTTATCACTCTCGCATAAAATCTCATTCGCGACTTCCCGGTAATGAGAGTGGCTCGGGCCGGTATATACAACTACCGCAGTCCTAACCTTCACCTGTCACTTTTCTCTATTCATCTCTCTCACACTTACTATTTTCACTTACTTCTTTTCCTTAATAATTAAGTGAGGCTTGCCTCACAGTTTTTAAAAATATGCACAATTTTTCGAAGATAAAATAAATATTAATCAAGTATAACATACACTTTTCCAAATATCTATATGTGAAATATACAATAAATTAAAAATTAAATACATTAATTATTGCATTTTTAAGATAATTCTATTATAAACAGTAATGGCAAAAGAAAATTCAAATTTTAACAATGTTTTTCGAAAATTATTATTTTAGTAGTATTTAATTTAAATACTAGCCAAGATGCTCGCTTCGCTCGCAGTTAAATAGTATTGTTAACATAATAATTCTTTACCATTAAATTACATGTAATGTAATATTCAAAAAATTACTTTTTAAAAACTATTTAGTAAAATAATTTTTAGTACTAGTAATTAAATAAATATTACAATTATATAATTTGTTGGGATAAATCCGTAATAATTAATAGAAGAATGATCATTTTTACTATTTATAACATTAATACTTTTTGTTACTCCCAATAATTAAATCTAATATTATTATTTACATTAATACCTGATAAACTTTATATAATTCATAATAGATCGATTCATATTAATAAATTATTAATTCTAACATTCCAATTAGAATTTAAAATATCACATGTACTAGGATGACAAATATTAGAAGTTCAAATAGAAATAACGATTTATTTTTACAATTTTTGATATATTGTTTTGTTATGTTATTTTTGATATATTGTTTACTTATATATATATATATATATATATATATATATATATATATATATATATATATCCCCATTAAAAAATCTCAATGGAGATCTCAGATCATATCCCAGGTAAGATGTCACACCAAAAACTCATTTCAGCAATTTTTCGTTCATTACACGTTTTAAACCTTCTTATGTCGATTGATAACTTGTTCAAGTGGGTATCATACTCAATTACAAATACAAATTTCGCACCAGAAAATAGCAGACGAAAAAACAACTAATTTACTTATAACAATTAATAAAAACAAATTTAAGCAATAACAGGAGTTAGTTGCCCTCCGTTATGTAATTATCTATCATTTTACAAAGCTTCAAGTTACTATAACAACATGTCACCGAGAAAACCTTGAAAAATGCAATATTCTTATAATTTCTTGTATGAAAAATAAAATTCAACTCTTCAGACATTTTCGAAATTTCAATGAAAACAGCTTCAGCCCGGATTTGAACCGGGACCTAGCTCTTACTCTCGCACTCTATTACTCTAACTTTCGTTTTCTCTCTTTCTCTCATTCTCTCTATCTCTCATTCTCTCTATCACTCATTCTCTCTATCTCTCTTTCTCTCCATCTCTCATTCTCTCCATCTCTCATTCTCTCCATCTCTCATTCTCTCCATCTCTCATTCTCTCCATCTCTCATTCTCTCCCTATCTCTCATTCTCTCTATCTTTCATTCTCTCTCTCTCTCCCTCACACAGACTCTCATTCTTACTCATTCTCACTCTCGCACTCCTTCACTCTCCCTCATTCTTACTCGCTCTGTACCGCTCGTTCTCTGTCTCTATCTCTCATATTCTCTCTCATTCTCACTCTCTCTCTCTCTCATTGTCTCTCCCTCATTCTTATTCGCTCTGTATCTCTCGTTCTCTGTCTCTATGTCTCATACTCTCTCTCATTCTCTCTCTCACTCTCTCTCTCTCTCTCATTCTCTCTCCCTCATTCTCTCTCACGCTCTGTACCTCTCGTTCTCTGTCTCTATCTCTCATACTCTCTCTCATTCTCTCTCTCTCATTCTGTCTCCCTTATTCTCTCTCTCGCTCTGTACCTCTGGTTCTCTGATTCTATCTCTCATACTCTCTCTCATTCTCTCACTCTCTCTCTCTCTCTCTCTCTCTCTCTCTTTACGTTACAAAGGCAGTTGTCTCCTTGTGCGTGCTCGAATTTTGCTGACTAATGATTTAATTATTCCTCACTTTGACTATGCTTGTCTCGTATTTTTAGATCTTCCATCTTATCTTAATATTAAAGTTCAACACATGTGTAATACCGTTGTTAGATTTATTTTTCATCTAAAACGTGAGGTAGCATTGCAGCCTTTCTATGATCAACTAAACTGGCTTCCATTAAATGTTCGATGGAAATATTTCCTTGGTCTTTTATGTATAAATTGTTGGCCACCCAAACACCTCAATATTTATTCGATAAGCTGGCTTTTGTTGGCATTGAATTGCGTAGATCCAAACGAGTAAATACTGTTTTTAACCTACCTAATGTTAAGAATCTTGCGTGTAAATCTTCGTTTATTTATTTCGCAATGGAAACGTGGGATAATATCATATCTAGAATAAGAGAGTGCTCTAATGTAAATATTTTTAAAATGTATTATAAAAATTTCTCCATGAGGATGGATCGCGACTTATCCGATTTTATATCCAATGCTTGCGACGTAGATTATTTTAATTTTAATTTAGCGTGAATTATTATTTTACATATGTATTATCGGTTATATTAATTCTTCTTTAGTTGTCTAATTTATTTTATATGTTCTATTTTATATGATTAGAGCCATCCGGTTGTATCAACTTTGGCGCAAATAAATATAGTTATCAATCGATCTCTCATTCTCTCTCTCTCTCTCTCTCTCTCTCTCTACCTGTAATTCTCTCTATCACCTGGATATATAAGTTTAAGTTTAATCAGCATTGCTGTGTTATTTCATGTCATTTCTTCTGTATTTCATTGCGTCATTATACGTCATTTTTGTTACTATTTATTTATTTATTCATTGTATTCATTATATATATTCTTTTTTATTTTATATTGCGGTTGATATGCGAACGCTAACTATTTTGTTATTTAACTAATTTGTTATTTATTTTTAAGTTTTAATTTATTAATCTATTAATCAATTGTACATATATTTTATTATGTTATTTTAATTCTTTACTCTGTCATGGTTTTTATTTTATATTTTTGTTATGCAATTTTATATTATTATCTACTTTTAAAAAAGTTTTACTCTATGTATCAGTTCGCTTTAGTGCCTATGGGGTTTCTACCCCATAATTGGCCCAATAAATACATCAATCAATCAATCTCTCTCTCTCTCTCTCTATCTCTCATTCTCTCACTCTCTCAACCACTCTCTCACGCTCTCTCACAAACCCTCATTCATATTCACTCTCTCCCTCTTACAGTCCTTCATTCTTACTCACTCTTACTCTCGCACTCCCTCACTCTCCCTCCTTCTTACTCGATCTCACTCTCGCGCTATATCACTCTCTCCCTCTCATAGTCCCTCATTCTTACTCACTGTCACTCTCTCATTCTCTCTCACTCTCTACCTCTCATTCTCTCTCACTCTCTACCTCTCATTATCTCTCACTCTCTACCTCTCATTCTCTCTCTCTCTCTCTCTCTCTACTTCTCATTCTCTCTCACTCTCTACCTCTCATTCTCTCTCTCTCTCTCTAACTCTCAATCTATCTCTCACTCTCTCTCTCTATTTCTGTCTCTCTCTCTCTCTCTTTCTCTATCTCTCTTTCTCTCTCTTACTCTATGTCTCATTCTCACTATCTCATTATTTCCCTTCGGTATCTCTCAATCTCTATCTCTCATTCTCTCTCTCTCTCTAACTCTCAATCTATCTCTCACTCTCTCTCTCTCTTTCTCTCTTTCTCTCTATCACTCTATCTCTCATTATGTCTCTCTCTATTTCTCTCTCTCTCTCTCTTTCTCTATCTCTCTTTCTCTATCTCTCTTTCTCTATCTCTCTTTCTCTATTTCTCTCTTTCTCTATTTCTCTCTTTCTCTATTTCTCTCTTTCTCTCTCTCACTCTATGTCTCATTCTCATTCTCTCATTATCTCCCTTCTCTATATCTCATTCTCTCCCTCTCTCGCTCTCTCTCTCTCTCTCCCTCTCTCTCTCTCTCTCTCTCCCTCTCTCTCTCTCTCTCACCATCGCGCATATTAATGTAAATCGTCTTTGTACGCACTTCAATGAAATAGAAGTCCTATTATCGGACAGAAACTTTGATTTTTTAGCACTCAGCGAAACATTTTTGACTTCAGAAATAGCTGACAGTATTTTAACTATCGATGGTTATACCTTTTACAGACTTGACCGAGTAGGTAAGCAAGGAGGTGGTGTCGGAGTTTATGTAAAAAACTGCTTTCCTGTATCTATTATTAACCATTCTGATCAGCTCTACGATAACACTCCTGAATTTCTCATCCTGGAGGTGTTGATTTCCAATTCAAAATGCCTGTTTGCATCAGTTTACCGTCGACCAACCGCAGCATTTCCTTAGATTTTTTGAAATAATCTCATTGTTATGCACTTCTTATGATAATGTCATTATTACCGGTGACTTTAATATTAACTTGTGCATCGACTCATCGGCATCACTCTTCCTCAGAAATAATGTTGCTGATAACGTCTTAAATATTCTTCCATCGGAACCGACGCATCATGCTATTTTTAGAGACTCTTTCTCGCATACTTGGTTAGACCTTTTCATAGTAAGTGACCTCGATTCGGTACTTCATTACGGCAAATCTGATGCTCCTTTCATAGCGGGTCATGATCTCATTGAAATAAGTTATAGATATGCCTTTGATCGTCCTCAAATTCGACCTTCATTCAAGCGACACCTAGCCTCGATAAATACTGTGAGTCTGTGCAGCGATTTAAACGACAGCCTGTCCAGTTTCTTAAGCTTCGATCAGTCATTTCTGCATACTGGAGCAAACACAATCCTCCAGTACAGCGATTTTAATTATCTTGCTGACACAGACCTTGGTTTGGTTACGCCAAATATTGAGGAGGCAGTCGAAACTTTTACATCCAAAGTTCTCTACGTATTTGATAGGCTCTCGCCGTTACGGCCATGTACATCCCGCCCGAGGCGTAAACCTTGGGTTGACAACGCACTCCGTGACTTAATGAGGGAGAGAAATCGTGTCTACAAGCGAGCCAAAACAAACCCAGCGCTCATGATCCAATTTAAAACTCTCCGCGCGGTATGCAAAAACAAATTGGACACAGCTAAAAATAAATTTTTTGCAGCTAAAATAGCGTCATCGAATTCACTATCCGACAAATGGTCACAAATTCGTCACCTAGGCTTTAAGAAACAAATCTTGCCGGATCCAACTTTGTGCTTTAGCCTTGATTTGTTGAACGAGCACTACGCGGTGGTGTCGAACGCCTCGCCGGAAGTCACACCCAGTGGGTTATTTGATATTCTTTCTGAGGTCGCCCCACACTTTGATTATCCGTCTTTTAGCCTTAAGCCACCATCACCTGATAGTATTGATAAAGCGATTCACCTCTCCAGATCAAAAGCTATAGGGCACGATCAAATTTCAATTTCCATGCTACAGTTGGCAGCTCCTGTCCTCGTCGGTCCGTTGAGCAAGCTCTTTAGATTGTCGATAGAAAGTGCTGTTTTTCCTGGCCCCTGGAAACAATCACTCCTATTACCGCTAGCTGAAACCAAGACTTTAACGTCACCATTCGATACTCGACCCATTGCAAGACTATGTGAGGTTTCGAAGATTCTGGAGAGATGCGTGCACCAACAACTGCATCAATTTCTTACATTAAATAACATTATTGATCCCTTTCAGGCAGGTTTTCGGTCCGGTCATAGTACACAGACAGCCCTTATTCGGCTTACAGATGACATTAAGTACGCGATCGAAAAACGCATGATCACCATCCTCATCCAATTTGACTTCTCTAAGGCGTTTGACACTGTTCCTCACGACCAGCTTCTTCGCAAACTTAAGTTTATAAACTGTGATGATAACACCATCAAATTGTTCGCCTCTTACATCCAAAATAGAAAGCAGGCGATTTCGACAGGAGTAGGAGCGAGTACAGATTGGAAATCGGTCAGTTCTGGTGTCCCACAGGGTAGTCTGCTCGGTCCTCTTCTCTTTCTGGTATTTATAAACGACATTTCGAAGAATCTGAGGCACACTCGTCATCTAATTTTTGCTGACGATACACAAATCTACCTCTCCTTCTCACCTGGCAAACATCATGAGAGACTCGCCCGTTTTCGTTCTGCGCTCGAGCTGTTGAATGATGATGTCGTGGTGGTTTCACGGTGGGCCTCTTCAAACGGTCTTTACCCTAATGCTCAAAAAACTAAGGCGATGATTTTCGGGAGTCAGGCATACCTCGATACCTTTGATTTGCAAAGCTTGCCCCGCATAGTTGTCGATGGTACATTCATTCCTTATGAAAATAAGGTCAAAAGCCTGGGCATCATTTTGAACCCGCTTTTAAGTTGGAGTGAACATATCGTTGCGGTTAGGCAAAGGGTTTTTTTGGGTCTACGCTCGCTTAGACAATTCAGAAATGCTTTAACAAGAGAGGTTAGATCTTTGTTGGTGCGGGCGCTCATTTTTCCTCATTTCGATTATGTAGCTGCAGTTTACATCTCCCTTAATAGGGATCAGAATCTCCGCTTGCAACGAGCCCAGAATGCGTGCGTGCGGTTTGTTCATGGCAGTATTGGCTGGCGTGATCATGTAACACCTTTTAGAAGGGAACTGGGGTGGATGTCCGTCGCGCGGCGCCGCGAATTTCTGGCGGGTGTGGTGACCTTTAAAGTGTTGAGCTCAGGCGTACCGTCATATCTATATGATACTTTTAAACTTGTAAATTCTTGCACTGGGCTTCGACAATCGTCACGTCTACCTGCCAAGCCTTTGGTAATTGCGCCCTTTAGGACAGAAACCTGGAGGAGTGCATTTGTAACCTATACATCCTACTTGCTGAACGCGATAACTCCACCGTTGCCCGATTTAAATATAAATAACTTAAACAGCTTTAAAAAATTACTAAGAGAATGGCTTTTCGACTGTGATGATACGTACAATTTATTCTGAGTTCATCTCACAAACTGCATGATGCGTTATTTCTTATTTCTTATTTTTTATTTCTTATTTCTTAATTTAATTCCTGATTATATTGTACAAATTTCTTTAGTTATAAATAGTTTAATCTCGTAAATCTGAGCGTCAACAAACAAATAAACAAACAAAAAATTAATTTATGTTTTCTTGCGACTGCGTATAAATATGTATATGTATATAATGTTTGTATAATTAGCGATTATTTTGTAAATAATTTTGTAATCTTTGAACCTTTTGGGGTTATACCCCCAGGTTAATAAATTATCTATCTATCTATCTATCTCTCTCTCTCTCTCTCTATCTCCATCTCTCATTCTCTCTCTTTCTCTCTATGTCTCATTCTCTATCTTTATCTATATCATTCTCTCCATCTCAATCTCTTACACATTCTCTATCTCTCTCTCTCACTCTCTCTCTCTGTCTCCTTAACTCTCTCTCTCTCTCTCTCCCTCACTCTCCCTCTCTCTCCCTCACACTCCCTCATTCTTCCTTAAAGAGAGAATCAGATAGATAAAGAGAGAGATTGAGAGATAAAGAGAGAGAATGAGAGATTAAGAGAGAGAGAGAGAGAGAATAAGCTAGAGAGAATGATAGATGGAGAGAGAGAGAATGAGTAATAGAGAGAGGGAGAGAGAGAGAGAATGAGTGATAGAGTGAGGGGGAGAGAGGGAGAATGAGTGAGAGACAGGGGGACAGAGAGAATGAGTGATAGAGAGAGGGGGAGAGAGAGAATGAGTGACAGAGTGAGGGGGAAAGAGAGAGAGAATGAGTGACAGAGTGAGGGGGAAAGAGAGAGAGAATGTGTGATAGAGAGAAAGAGAGAGAGAATGAATGAATGAATGAATAAATTTTATTTGGCCTTGGGGTTGAGACCCCGTAGGCACTAGTATATAAATACATTTTGAGTATAATTACAATAATGGTAAAAAAATGTAACAATAGGGTGTATAAAATTTAAAAATATAAAACAATAACATAATAATAATAATAACAACAATAGTTATATAACAATATTGGTTTAGTTGATTTTCAACATATTGCGCAATCACCCAGTTATAAAATACAATATATATATACAATAATAAATAAATAATTTAAGTACAAATAAAATGATTACAAATCGACAAAAATACGCAATAAAAACATTTGTAAGACTTAGTCTAGATTGAGGTGAGGGATCTGGGGAGGTGTTAAGCCCTCATTCTGAACTCTATTTTCCCAGACAGTTTTGTCAAGTCCAAACATGTGATCGAATAATGCATTTTTGAAATGAGTGATAGATGAAGTGTCGAATGAAAATGTAGAAAATTCGTTGATGATTTTAGATGCGGTGATGACAAAAGACTTATTCAGAGACTCTGTACGAGGGGGAAGATAATGTAGCAATTTTGAAGGATGACGAGTAGAGGTGCGAGGATTATGAGAGAGGGTATTTATTTTTATAAAATGGTTTGCCAGATATGTGGGTGAGTTATGAGCAATGATATTGTATGCAAGTGAGCCAATGAGGTATGAGCGTCTGGACTCAACTGATAACCACCTGAGACTTAACCTATAAGGAGTTACATGATCCCTCCTTGCTATGTCCCCCCACACGAATCGGACGCAAGCATTTAGCAGTCTTTGAAGTTTCAGATTTCTGGTCTGGTCAACATCGTTAAACACCGCACATGCATAGTCAAAATGCGGAAAAATCAGAGCCTCCACCAATCTTTTCCTAAGACCTCAAGACAACGTCTTTTTATAATATCGCAATGAGTGTAAAACCCCATGTACACGACTCGAGATAGTTAATACCTGCCTTGACCAATCCAGAGAGGGAGAGATCATGACCCCAAGCGATTTAACCTCGCATTCATAATTTAAGAGATCCGCTCCCAACCCTACCTTCGGGGCAGTGTTCAAGTCGATGCGCGATAAAAAAGCCTGACTACCCAGAATCATAACCTTCGTCTTTTTTACATTAAGCTTTAATCCGTTCGTGTGAGCTCATAGGGCTATCGCATTTGCATCTTGCGTGATACGTTGTACCCCTGCTTCTAATTCTGACGGAAAAAACGAGTGGTAGACCTGAGCGTCATCGGCAAACAGCATACAATCGCTGTGTGAAATAACTTTAGGTAGATCATTAATATAGATGGAAAAGAGTATTGGGCCAAGAACACTGCCCTGAGGCACCTCCCATTTATCTCGAGCCAGTCCGATAACACGCCCGTCTCACTCTCCACTGCATGCATGCGACCTACAAGATACCGATAAAGCCAGTTTAATGCGTTGTCCGAGCAACAAATCTCGCACAATTTTTGCATGAGTTTACCATGAGGCACAGTATCGAATGTCTTGGAGAAGTCAATCAGGACGAGAATCGTGATCTTCCTAGCATCAATGGCTCTTCTAACGTCATCCAGGACACCCAGGAGTGCTGTCTGGGTACTGTACCCCCTGCGAAAACCTGCTTGTCTGTCCACAAGAATATGATTTTTAACAAGATATTCAGACAACTGATTATGTACATGTCTCTCTAAGATTTTCGAGAGTTCGCAGAGTTTCGCAATCGGTCTTGTATCTGAACACGATTCTACCCTGCCCGACTTCGCCAAAGGGAACAGTGATACCCTTTTCCAGCTCTCCGGAAAATAGCCGACTGAGAGCATATTATTAAAGAGATCAACAAGGTGCAGTGTTAATTGAGGCTCTAGCAACTTAATCATTTCAACGGATATGCCATCAATCCCCACTGCCCTTGAGGACGCTCCCCGAATTGCATGCTGAACTTCTTTCGCGGTTATAGTAGAAAAATGAAAAGAAGGAGATGAGGGTGATGTAGGACAATAGTTGCATATAGACATAAACACGGAAAGTGGTTGAATATGATGTGAAACTGAAGCATAGTGACAATTTAGCTGATGAGGTGAGAATAATTTAATCGGTGATGGGTTTGTCTTTACACTGAAGCCCATATTCTTTAGGCATTTCCACGATTTCTTTGGGTCTTTCGTGCTATTAAGTTTCTTTGCCAGAAAGTGAAACTTACTTGTGTTGACAGAGTTTGAAACCTGATTTCTAAGACCCTTATACATGGTATAATCGTCAACAGAACCTGAAGCGCGAAATCTAGTAAAAGCTGCATTTCTGGCTTTAATACTTTCTCTGATTTCCCGGGAAATCCAGGGTTTGTGGTTTGTCTTGATGGTGCGAAAAGTTACAGGCGCTAACAGGTCAAAAGTTGTTAAAATTGAGTTGCATAAGGATGATAATGTAGATGAAATAGTGCTATGAATATTATGAGATGAATGAACTTGATGTGAATACTGACTAAGGTGATGATTGATCGGAGAAATATCCATGAGATCAGACTGGTCAGGCCAAGGATGGGGGAACGATTTCGATGAGGAAGAGGAGGTTATGCATGATTCGAATGTAGTTGCGAGATTATGAAGGTTGACCCCCTCCAAATTTCGCTTACCAATTACCTTCACTTGAGGTTGCTCATTTTCAATCCGAATAGAAATACTGATGGCATCATGTCCAGCTGCGAAAGGAGCCAACGTCTTAATGTATTCATGTTCAGGTACTGGTTCACGAATGAGGAAGAGATCTAACCACGTGTGAGATGGCCCACTTGATGTCATCGCGTGATGCGTTGGCTCTGACTGGATGAGTGAAAGTCCCAGAGCCGTCAGATTTGCTCTAAACCTGCTTGCCATGGCACTGGTAGAACTCATGTCAATGTTGAAATCCCCAGTGACCATGACATATTTGTATCGTGGTAGTATGTCTGACAATACCTCAAAATTTCCGTGGGATAAGCGGCCGAAGGCCTACGGTAAACAATTGCTAAAACCATTGAAAACGTTTTACCTGTCAAACATAGCACCAGATACTCCGGAGCATTCGAAAAGATAGGTTCAGAGTGCGCGATGATTTTTACCCCAAAATCCTCACGCACATACGCCACAACACCTCCCCCCTCCTTACCCTCACGATCCAATCGATATAATACGTAGCCCGGCAGTTTAATAATTTCCGAAGAATCGTGATTTGTAAGGAAGGTTTCGGTAATCGCGATGACATCATGAGAGGCTGGATGAACTAATGCTTCGATAGATGCAAAATGTGTTTTTAAACGATTTATATTAGAGTGAAAAATGGAAAATGACTTCGATGATTTTGATGGTTTCGATGATTTGGCCCGACCAGCCCCATCTCACTTGGTGTGAGTTGGAGAGAGAGGAGGGAAGTTTATAAAATCTGCTTCCGAACTTATACGCATCAACGGTCCATCCCTCACCTCACGCATAAAAACTATTAATTCTAAAACTATGGGCCTCGCATAGCCCAGCTCTCTCGATTTACGTATGGCCGCTTGCCACAGCTCAAAAACGGGCTTCGGCCAAAGGGGTCTGACAAACAGAGCATTTTCTCCACCTTCACCGAAAATATCCCGCGCCTTTTGTCCTTTCAGGAATCGAGTCTTTTCAATAATCGCATCTCTAGATGTTATTGACGACATTCTAACCACAATGCCTTGAGTGAGCATCGGTGCCGCGGGAGAGCCCGCCGGGTTTGGTTTTAATCGTGGAGTCCAAGGACGAAAATCAATTATTTAACTGCTTAGATTCGGCAGTTTCAGCACACCAAATAAATCAATTAATAGCTCGTTCTCCGTTTTTTTCGTACCCTTGGGCAGCCCGGTAATAAGTAGCTCACATGTGTCTTTTGATGGAGGTTGGGAAACTGCAATCACATCTTTATTGCTTTTTTCTAAGCTGCTGACCCGGTCTTCTAGTTTGTCAATACGCGCATCAATAGCTGTAAACTTCACATCCATTTCTTCCTCGATTTCATTTACCTTCGTTTTTAGTTCTTCAATCTCGGTCTTTACCTCATCGACTTTGCCCTCAACACGATTTACAACGTCTAATACCGATTTTATGTCACTACGCAAGCATTCCCGCAAAGTCTGGGCAAAAGCGTCCAACCACGGTGGTAAATCGACTACCATTTTTACGGAGTCGCTTGGTGCGTCGTGTGCCGTCTGATTGGGTACATTGGGCGGAGCGCCGCGTGGTTGCTTCGCAACCTGCGACATTGATGGCGACGTAGGCGAGGCTACTCTCTTTGCGTGAGAGATGGTAGGGGTAGGCGTGGTCGCCGACGCGGCACTGTCGGTCGCGACAGACTGGCGCGGTAACCCAGGCGGTGGCGCCCTCATGTCGTTCGAAGCTGTAACTAACACCTTCGATCGCGTTTTCGCAAGGTTACAACAGCGCCGCTCGGACGAGCCCGGCACGTCCTCGAAACAGTTAGTGTGAGTAATATTATTACAGAGATTACACACCTCTGTGTAGTCCTTGCGCGTTAGTCGTACTCCGCAAACAAATCATCCACGCGGTGTTGCCATGTTCGCACGATGAGTTTCGCAACATTGGTATAGTCTCCGTGTGTGAAATTGCCGCCCGATTTTGCCGCTCGCAGATTTCTCCAGCTAAGCTCCAAGATTATTGTGACTTAATTTCTTAATTTGCAGACAACTGTCTACAGTATAAATGCATCTAATTTAATAGGTACAACTGTAGACAGCGGACGTCCAATATGCTTTGCACTAAAACTCGAGTTGGTCGCGTGAGTACAAAAAATTATAGAAACAGTACGGAGAAATAAAACAGATGTCTTAGTACTCACCGCGCCAGAGAGAGAGAATAAGAGAGAGAGAATGAAAGATAGATATTGAAAGATAGAGAGAAAAAGAGAGAGAGAGAATGAAGGATAGAGAGAAAGAAAAAGAGAATGAAAGATAGAGAATAAGAGAGAGTGAATGATAGATAAAGAGAAAGAGAGAGAGAATAAGAAAGAGTGAATGGGAGATAGAAAGCGAGAGCGAGAATGCGAGAGAGAGAGAGAGTGGGAGCGAGTAAGATTGAGGGAGAGCGGGGGAGTGCGAGAGTGAGAGTAAGTAATAATGAGGGACTGTGAGAGGGAGAGAGTGAGTAAGAGTGAGGGAGTGTGAGGGAGAGTGAGGGAGAGAGATAGAAAATGGGTAAGAGATTGAAAGGGATAGAATGAGATAGATAAAGAGAGAGAATGAGAGATAAAGAGACAGAGAGAGAATGAGAGATAAAGAGATA